>CABFPE010000088.1:247670-289494 GCA_900660155.1 Hofstenia miamia
ACTGAGAAATATGTAGAATGGGACCAAATTTTTGGGATGAAAAGAATGAATCAAAACTTTCTCTGCCTTCAAATTATATGAGGGTATGTACATTATGGTTGGTACTTTTTATCAACATACGAAATCTTGAAACTGACATAGGGAACCTTGAGATCAACATAGCAAATTGTTATGACAATATGAACAAAAATTTAGCATTAATGAGGTATGAAGATTAATAACATTAGATGGGTCATTTAAAATTTTCTCATATGTATATTAAAATATTTATCTGAGTTTTTGTTATGAAATCAAGTATAATATTTTATCATTTAGTCTAGATTACAACTCAATAAGCAACTGTTAAAAGTAAATTTTGATGTCTCTTTTGATATAATTGATATGTATACCTCATTCATGTTAAATTTTTTGTTCATATTGTCATAATGATTTGCTATGTCGATCTCAAGGTTCCCTATGCTGGTTTCAAGATTTCATATGTTGATAAAAAGTACCAACCATAATGTACATACCCTCATATAATTTGAAGGCAGAGAAAGTTTTGATTCATTCTTTTTATCCCAAAAATTTGGTCCCATTCTACATATTTCTCAGTTCATAGTTAATAGTGATTAACCATTGTTCCTTTCATAGTTAGATGATTGAATTGATTAGATCATTATCAAATCAAACACTTGAATTTAGGAAATTTAAAATGCATTTAGCATTGATTGCACTGTAAAATGTTTTTACTTTATGAGATACATATATATATATATATATATATATAATAAACAACAGCATTATTATTGACCCCAAGGTCAATTTTACAAAATTTATTTCTCAAATCACTCAATATCTATAGCAATTGTTCTTTCATTTGATAGCAGGACAATGTTATTCAGTCTATTAGATGTAATAGAATTTTGTTCATATATTTGAATTATTTCAATTTTAGAAAACTGGTTTTGCATGAAAGGCAGCAGAATTATAACTATCAGGTTGAATCTGAATCAGCAATAAAGCACAGGTTTCAATGGAAATAAAATTAACAGAAACTGCATGATCAGTTCTGCATCACTTCCCCCATTTTCATTTTAGCAGAGTTCAATAACACAAAAATAGAGATATGTCAGACATTTTACTGAAAATTTAATTATATATTTGCATAAATAAATTTATATTTATACAATTATTTCAAATAGTTTTTCATTTACCTTTAGATAATTAAATCTGAAATTACAACCAAATGATCACAAATAAATATTATAAATATAAACATTGATTGTTATCATTTACACTAAATAATTGAAGACTACATTGGAAAAAGGGCATGTGTCACAATTTGGGATTTTTTCAGTTATGGGTGCCATTATGTAAACCATGATCCAAATTGTCTACTGAATATCACTGTTTTGTCAAAAAGGGCATATGTCTCATTTATTGCAAGGAGAAGAAAGCCTTACTTTGTAAGAAGGGCATATGTCCACAAAAGAGGCAAAAGAGCATAAGTCCAGTTCTCATGGTTACTGTGACATATGCCCTTTTTCCCATGTAGTCTTCATATATTTACTTTACTATTATTGGGCTCTTTTATATATTATAATGATCCAATTGCCTTGATATTATGCATGTTTCTTTTAGGAAAACATCAAATATACAGAGTTACATTGCATATTGTTAGCTTATTATTTGCATACATCCATATTTTAAGCATGAGGTCAGCAAAATATGCCATTTAAAATATGATTACATAAATAAAATGAATAAATGCAATTTTTCCTGTTCTTTTACCTGTGATACAAATTGTACTGCACAATACCTATGTTCCCCATCTGCTGAGGAATAGAATGAGCTATTATGAGACAAAATAATTTCAGTTTAAAATTAGCTAGTACTACCATCTAGCAAAATGTAGATAGAATTTTTTAGGCAAAGATATTGACAAAATTTTTTCACAAAATGGAAAATAAAATATTTCATGCAAAAAGTATCTTCCACTATTTTTATTTTTGCTAAGATATATGATTGGGTGTAATTTTTCACCCCCCCCCCCAATAGTAAATGCTAACAAACCCTGAAGTTCTTTTAGAATTAGAATGGAAACTTAATTATTTGTGATATATTTCATGATCAAATAGTATTTCTTTTTTTCTCCAAACAGCACTTTCTTTTGGCTTTGAGATTCGGCATAGTGTAGTATTGAGGCATGAATTGTCAGAGATCTGATTCTGTTCTAGAGAGGTCTGTTGTAAATGTATTTCAATGCCACCAAATTTTTAGGATTAGCTATTTTAATTCTAACCTACACTAATTTAGGTTAAACAGATGTTACACTAATTCAAGAGGGTCTACAGATGTTTCACAAACTGGATGCTTTACTAATCCACACATTTTGCTAACTGGATATTTCAATAACTGGATGTTTAACAAACCAGATGTTTTGCTAACTGGATATTTCACTAACTGACAAAGTGAAATAATGTGAAATTGTTTAATGTAAAATAGCTCTTCACTTCAAAATAGACTGAAGTATAGAGTTTATGATGTGGGGTTGTGATTGTGACTGAAGCTTAATATTCAAATACAAGCAAAATTTAGAAATTTTTAATTAGAATTTAAAAATTTATTAATTCAACATGAATATGATATTTGCTTGCCAATTAAGAACAGCTAATGATAATCCAAATTTTGTTTTTCAGATTTTGCTTGTTTTTGAATTTCAAGCTTTATTCAAATCCCATTATGATGCAGACTTTAATTTGCAAAATTGTGTTTTAGATTTTGAAAAATTTTCTAAATTATTTGACATTACAGCTACACAAAAGATTTGCAATTTTTTCAAGACCATAATATAATTAAAAATTAGTTTTATTGTGAATGTTGTAGTATTGTGATGACTACACTTTATTGAAAGCAAACAGTTGTGAAATGGTATCACACCCATATCTTGTAGTGAGTTGTGGGAAATTTATTGGTTCAAATCCAATCTATGCAATGATTTTTAATTTTAGAGACATTTGCTGTAGTTCTATTGATGTTTATATTTGGTACATTCTTGAATAATGAATTAATATATATTTACAAAAAAAGAAATGTTATGCAAGATACACTAGATTTGTTTGATGGTATCATTAATTGTAGAACATAAAGTTCATTGGTATATTGGAATAGAAAATGGCATATTTTGAAAAACTACTAATAATTAATTCAAGATATGAATAAAAAATTTACTAGTATAGCAAAAAAAGTTGCTTTAATTAACCTCACCAACCAAAACAAAAATTCACACTTTATATATTGGATAATTAATATTTTTAAAAATAAATCTGCATATTTCTGATCCCCTTCTTTCTAAGAGTATTAGCTGCTTAAATGCAGGTGTTTCATGAATGGCTAACCTCACTCATTGTTGTGAGGCATTGAGGCAAATAATACTACAAGTTCACCAAGCTATAATTCTGTTAAGCAAACCTTACTTTATCTATAAACATTTCAACATATAAATTGCTTAAAACATGGTAATCACCTAATACTAATGAAGAGTCACTCAGGGAAATTTTGCAGTTTTTTATCAATTATGTCAATTGTAATTCTTTTTAGTGACGTCAACATGACGTAATTAACTTCATTTCAAGTTTAGTTTATGATGCTAGATTAATGTCCCCTTGGTTTGGTGCCAAGTAGTATTATTGCTCAATTTAATTTGCAAGGGAAATTGTGGAACACATTAGGTTAGGTGTATGGCTACATGTATATATAATAAACCTTTTCATTTAAATGCAACTTGGACATGCACTGAAAATTTATTACACTGTGATGATAATATACTGTTGTTTAATGAGAATGCATGGTAATAACATGCTATTATTTAGTGAGCTAAGAGATAAGAAATCAACTGAGTTGTTTATTGTGTATTGAGCTAGATAATAGATCATGAGACAAATAGGGTAGCACCATTCAATCAAGTTATGAACTTCTCTCTCTCTCTCTTTTGACAGCATTTTGGCTGGAAGCCATACAATTTGGTCATCCTGGATGTTTTCTTTCTAAACAGTTACTAGTTGGATGAGGTCTTAGATGATTTCAGTGAAAAACTAACTAATCAATTTGCTCAAATGCTATCTTCCCAATGAGAGTATCAACCACCACACTATGAAAAATGTTTTTCTATGTGTTAATTTTATCTGGAATTGAGACTGCTACAATATGGTCACTTTTGCAACCTTCTGCCATGACAATGAGTTCCCTAGTGCTGGTATAGTTCCCAGCCCCTGATTCTACATTAAACACAGTGAATAATCTATACTTAGATGGTGGCAAAGAACACTTCCAATAACAATTCTCATTTTTCTCATATGAAAATGCAAAGAAATTCTTTATATAGCAATTTAATTCCTCCTCCTTTGGTATTTATTGGCTTACAAAAGCAGATCTATTATTTTTAATTTACAAGTTAATTTTGATAAATTGTTTCACAGAATTATGCTAATTACATCATTTTAATAGCATTTTTATTGGACATCTAATTAGTGAAGTGTCAAGTTAATGAAATATCTGGCTAGTGAAACATCTGCTTAGGGAAATATCCAGTTAGCAAAATGTCTAGTTAGTGAAATATCCAGTTAGTAAAACATCTGCGCCCCTTTAATAGTTGCTGGCTATGTGGTGGAAGCTATAAATTGGTTGTGATTTTTTGCAAGAGTATAAATAAGCTTGCAAAAATGGAACTATGCACTGGTGCTAACAATTTTTTTGTAACTTTTTAGTTCTCAATGCAAATCCAGCATATGGAAATTAAATGATAGAAAAATGGAATAAATGAATGATAAGGAAAGCTTTATGACCTTGACATGTTCTAATGTAAACCTGGTGAAATAGCTAACTGAGTGCTCCCTCATTATGTACCTCATACTGGAGGTACCTACCCAGTAACTAAAAATTCCAATGTTAATGCATTTATGTTATCATGATTGTGTATGAACATTTAATTATGAATGTAGAGAGATCCCAAGTGTTTTGCAATTAGAAGAAAAAACTGTTTGATTATTATTGTAAAATATAGTAAAACGCCTATGAAATAGATTTAAGAATAATTCCAAATTGCATAGCAGAAAACAAAGCATCACTTAAAGTATATTACAACTATTACTATGAGTATTATTAATACATACTAAATTCAACAGTGCCATTGTTCCAATAAAAGGCCTTATAGTCTTATTAATTATGTTTTAATGACTTGGAAAAAACATGATTATAAGAATCAATAATTTAAGATAGCTTACCAAGAATACTATGAAATAGCATTAAATATGTCAACTACATTACCAAGAATACTATGAAATAGCATTAAATATGTCAACTACAACCAAAAATATAACTTAAAATGATGCATTAGTACATACTTCATTAGGACATAATAAAGGTATAAATTTTTAACTTAATTTTTAAGAAATAAATCCATTAGTACCTAATTTTTTAGGACATTATACCCAGGGTTTTTGAGTACTCAGAGTGTTAAAAACTTGAATACAAATGCATTCAAGACCCTCAATAAGAAAGACTCAGAAGAAAAATCATTAATAGTCAATTTCAATCAAAAATCCAGCTGAAAATACTAAGAAAATTTGTATTATTTTAAGTTTCAATTTCTTTGCAATGACACTCTAGGATGATTCAGGCATAGCGCTTGTTGTTGTTGTAAAGTAAATCTTTTTGCTCTAAGAAACCTGGAATTAGAAAAAGCTTAATAAAACTCAGAGTTTTCTTCAAAAACACCCAACCTTTAACTTGAAATATAAAAACTCAAACTTGGACTAAGTAACTCAAACTTGACTTGCAAATCCTGATAATGACTCCTATCATAAACATTGCTAACTTAATTTTACACTTTTTCCCCAAGTGGCATTATGTCACTGCAACACCATTAATTCAGTTTCTCAAAGTTAATGGTGGTTGGGGCTTATATTAAGTATCTTAAAATAAATACCAAATATTTCAAAATAGATACTGTGGTTGCTGCATGGTTTTAACCAATTAGATTGGTAAAATATTATTTTATGCAGGCTCATAACATTCATGGTTGACAGGTAGTCAGTGACTACCATAAACATTAATAAAAAGAATGTCAATTTCTATTTCCTCTGACTATAATTGATTATTCTAATAATGCATATAAAAATTATAATTTATAGTGCTACAGGCCTGTTTGATGCAATGGCATTTAGGCACAGAATTTTGACAGTGTGCTTTCCAAAGTCATGCATTGTATTGTCATCCAAAAATTCTATACTAAAAAATTTTTTAAATAAGCAGTAATAACAAAAGTATATTTTTGTGTTCATGGAGTTGAAAATAGTCACATAAAAAACATTCCAATATTTGATGTCCTATCAATGTGCTGCCCCTTATACACCCTTTTTAATCAGCATCCACTTTGAGACATTTGGTATGTCAATTTGAGAAATGTTGTATCCATTTAAAGGTGCTCTGAATTGGGAGTTATAATATTATAAAAATATGCAGATGAACATATGAATGATTTACAATAAATCAGGGGTTTCAAGTGCTCAGAATTTGAAGAAATTGAACTCAAATAAGCTCACAAAACTTTATTGGAAGAAGAATCATTAAAACTCAAACTTGAAATTAATAAAAATCAACTGTAAAATACCATACAAATTGAAGTATTCTAAATTTTGTTTTTTTATCAAAAACAAATAATTATATTATAGCTAACATAACTCAGTATAATTGTAAAATATATTTTACTCTATTCTAAAAAACTCAGAATTAGTAAAAACTTGATTGAATTTGAAATTTTCTTTAAAAAACACTTGAACTTGAACTCAAAACATAAGAACTCAACTTGGACCAAGTAACTTAAACTCAACCTGAAAACCCTGCAATAAATATTGTGGCATCAGTATGAAATCAGCAAGGAGACCTAATTCCCTATTGTCTGAGGGGTTTGTGTTAATGTGTGGATTTACCAAGGCTACTGTTTTATAACTAACTCCTCCTGCAAATTTACCCTTCCTAGTAAAAGAAAATGTAAACAGGAGATTGTGAAAGGGAATAGTGACCACCCTTGGCTGACCTAAAACAGATAACCTGGTGAAAGAGTTGTATAAGCCTAGAGCAATAATAATAAGAAAAGGAAAAGGGAAGCCCTAATACTCTTGGTTGCAATGAGTAAAACCTATGTGCTAAGTATAAAACCTAAGCTCAGTGCATTTCATATCTCATGCAATTTAGGTGGTAGCAATAATAACAATTTGAATAACAAATGGAATGCTTAAGAACAAAAACCCTAACTGTACACCTAGCTCTAAGTTAAGGGACATGTTAGTCAAGCTGTGCCTCATCTCAGTGCCTTTAACTGCACAGAAGACTTTTAGAAAAGCATAATTTAATAAACATGAACTCAATAGAAAACAGAAATGAGTTTACTGAAACTAAAATATAGAAACAAAATGAAACATTCATGCAAATATATACAAATAAAACCTGGAATTGAAAATGTAATAGCATACTGTTGTAAACATATGCAAACCCTTGACCAGTAAACTATTCAGTAGTCTCCACAGTTAAATTTACCATGTAATTACCAGAAATACAAAAATTATATAGCACCATTTCATAATGTCAAAATGTCATTTGTAATTAAGTATAAAGAAATGATTGAAAGAATGTCTATTCCACCAGGGGTTTTGAGTTGAGTTCAAGTTACTCAGGCTGAGTTCAAGTTTTTACACTTTGAGTTTGAGTAATTTTTTAAATGAAATTCCAAGTTCAATCAAGTTTTTTTCTAATTCTGAGTTTTTTAGTGTAAAAAACATTTATTTTACAATAATTCTAAGTTTTTGTGATTGATAAGAAAATTGATATTTAAAGAAATTTAATTTTTATGCTATTTTCAAGTGGATTTTCAAACAAGTTTGCGTTCAAGTTTTGATGATTTCTCTTCCAAGTTTTTCTGATCAAGTTTTGCGAGCTTATTTGAGTTTGAGTTCTTAACATTCCAATTACTTGAAAACCCTGTATTCCACAATATATATAAAATGATTTCAGTTGCTCTAAACACAAATTCACAAATCAAAATATCTTCTGATTATCCTATAATATTGCTTTGTGATTTACTAAGTAATCTTATTTCAATGTAAGGGAAGAACTAGCCTGAGAACCATCTGAGATTCCTCTGGTAGCCTTCTATTGACCTCTTAAGTGGATGTTACATGATGGACTTTTCTGCTAGGGCAAAACACTTACATTAAATGGGTTCTGTGTAGCATCTTTTCTTATGTGAGATAATTGCAAGATAATTAATCTTGGATCATGTGCTGGGGCAAGAATTTGAGATTTTAAAATTTTAGTCTTGGTGTTGAAAACTAAGTCTCAAGTCCTAGTCTCAGTCTTGATGAGACTTGAAAAATGTCTCAGTCTCATCTCAAATCAAGACTTTAATTGGTTTCATTTAAAATTAAAAAATATAATAATTTTAAATTGAAAATGTAAACAAAACAAACAACAAAAATTGGATTAGATAGCATACTTGAATATCTTTAAAAAAAGAAGAAATATGAGGACATTACATAGTCCTAAATTTCCAATAATTAATGTAATATAATATTACTAATATTTTATAAATACTTAATTATAATACTAAATAGTTAATTCCATATTGCAATTATTTATTCCTAGTTAATCTTTTGCTTTTGAAATACTTATGCAACATTTTTATTTCATTGTTATTGAAAAATCATAGTGCAGGTTCAGGCTATCACTAAACAAACATTATTTTGATGATGCCATTGTTAATAAAATATAAATTGGTGTTTTTTAGAATGTCAGAAACCGCTACTACTAGTATCACTGATGATGATATTGTTTCTCTAGATGAGAGCCTAGTCATACTAGCAATTACTGATAAAGTTGAATACAAAAAATATTTTGTTGGCACTTCAAATGAAATTCACAATTTTTTTTTGAAAAAATATGTGAATAGTCAGTCTACTGAAATTGAGAAATGCATTAAATATGGTTCCATGATCAGATGTAAGGGAGGAAACTCAACAGGGGTAAAAAAATATCATTCATCTTGTTCAAGAACTATTGTGGATGTAATTTATTCAAATAAAAAACATTGCCATTTATTAATTCAAATTCAGGCATTTCAAGTGAAAACAGTGGTTTAAATCAAGTCTGTAATTTGGTGTATGAAGATTATATTCTGATTCAAAAGATTGTTGCATGCAATACTATACAAAATTTTTTTTAAAACTTAATTTTGATACTGTTAACTATGATTCCATGAATAGTGCACTTGAAAGTGAATTTCAATTAATTTTTCACAAAGTTAAGTGTCTAATAAGAAATTGAAACATAAAAACTTATAATTCATTTCATTTGATAAATGGACCTCCACAGCTGGAGATAAATTTATTGGAGTATACCTTTTTGTACCATCAAAAATTTGTGTCTTTGCCTTATCCCTTATTCTGGGTTTTGTGGGAGTGAGGAGATTTGTGCTCATCTTAAGAATCGTCTTTCCAATTTTGATTTGATGCCAGGGGACACTACAATGTGTGTGGTAGATTGTGGAGCAGATGTCTAACACAGCACCGAGCTTTTAACTGGTTCTGTTTTCCATGTTTAGCACACATAGTAAATTTAGGTGGTAAAAAATTCTCCTTATTAGATCTACAGATAACACACAAATTGAAGAGGATGATATAGATATACTAGGTAATGAATACTTTATTGATATTATAAGTCAAGTGAGAAAGGTTGTTCAGCTCATTCATAGAATGCCCAATTTAGTGAGCAAAATAGAATATTATACTACATGCTAGAACAGTATTTTAGGAATGATCACACATTTTCTTGAAGGACATTATAACCTCTCATATTAGATTCACTCAAACTTCAAAAATCAAATGCTGGAGTAAATATTGTCATGAAAGTTATAAAATTTCTACAACATTTATCTGACAGGGATTCTGCAATGAATGCTCCAATAAAGCAAGTGCTATCTATGTAGATTAATAGTAATGAGATTGTTCTTGTGATTTGTTTATGAAATGGAAATTATGTTAAGTTTACAACCCAAAGTCAGCCATCATCAAATGAGCATTCTTATGTATCTTGTAGGCTCCATTCAAAGATTTTTTAGCACTACCACAGAATGATACTTTTGACATCCTTACAAGTCTTCCCAATTTTAGAGCTACAGTAGAATTGTGGGTGAGCTCTGGCTACTCCAGCAGTACTGAGAAACTCAAAGGTTAACAAAGGTTGCAGAGGCTACCATTGTAGAGAGCAACCTGCATTCTAGCAAAAAAGAGAACATTGGTGGTTCACTGATTTAATAAAGAAAGACAGAAACTATCCACTGAAAATAGACTTCCAGCAATGACCAATTCACATGGCATCATGCCAAAGCCATATCCATGAAGCCATCCTTACTCACCAAGGTGCTAATTGTATGTCTCAAGTATAAATTTCTAGCTCAAATAAACAATTTAGCTCAGAGTTCTATTATCTCATAATATAACAAAAGGCATGTAGTTACCATGTATTCACAATCACCAATAGCTTAATATATTTGCAGTCTGTTGTTTTCTTCTAAGTGCATGTACAAAATGAAATGATCAAACTAAATTTGTTATTCCTTTCACTTAGATGTAGCTCTCCTAAAGCAACCACAATTTGGGCTGCCATCAGTTAATGAGCAATTTGTTGCCCCAGACACAGTGACGTGTCTCCCAAATTGTTGCCAGATGATAATCAAAATTTATTAAACTAAAATCCATGTAGAATCTAAAAGGGGTTAGAAATTATTTGTATCTGCGGGGTTTGTCTCTGGGGGTGAACTCAAAGATTGTAGTTCGGTATCTGTGGTGTCTGTCACTGAATTTTCACCAAAGTGTGGCAATGATCAAATGGTTCTGGGGGTGACTGCTACACAATGTCAGTTATCAGTAGAAAACCATATCTTAAATGTATTTCTAAATATTAACAGCAAATAGTTTTAGATCCAATTTTTAAAACTTTTTTAAAACTTTTTGTCTTCAATGTTAATTTTGTTACAAGTTGTTAGTTGGAATTTGCAAGTATATGAATTGTTTAATTTTAGATTTATTTAATGATGAAAAATCAATCCTCCAGGAGTATGCACTACATGCTCTCTTCTGTTAATTTTTTATTTTAGATTTACTCCAAGATTATTAATGTTAATATTGATTGTTAACCTCATAGCTCTTTCTTTGTTAGATGTATTATATATATATATCCATTGTTGTGTGTATCTTTGAAAAATCTTATATGGTTTTTGATTGATGTATATTTTGGGCTTAGCTATACTTCTACAATAAAAGGTAAGCTTTATTTCATTAAATATATTAATTATCCAAGCTTAAAAGTTAAAATGAGAATATCAAACATAATCTCTGTTTAATGCTAAATTGAATTCTGGGCCTGTCAAAATGAATAACTGTAATTCTCAACAAAAACATACTAAATTCTTTGCTTTGAAAACTAAAGGAAAATTTCAATAAGCAAAAATATGACAGTATTCTTACACTACCAAATAGTAAAACAATTGGCAAAATTGATAAGCTAGCCTAATCAGGGTTTTTGAGTAATTGGAATGTTAAAACTCAGACTAAAATGAGTTCATTAACCTAATTCAGAAAATTTTTTAATACAAATCATTAAAGTTGATTGAAAATCCACTAGAAAATGCTGTAAAAAAATACTTGAGCTCAAACTTGAAATGTACTTGACTACATTATTGCCATGCATTGAATTGTAATGAAATAAATAAATGAAGTAATGTTTAATAATAAGCTGTTCACTACAAAAAGTGCAATATACAAAAGTTCATTAATGAAAATTTCACTTTAGATGTAAGCAGATTTTCAAATGACTGTTAATTTTCCATTAAATGCAAATAGGGAACATTAATATTGACAAGATAAATAGGTGATTTATTATGCTTAAAGAGGTGCAAAAATTGCAAAGAAGTGATTTAAAATCACAGCAATTTAGTCAAATTTTCATATCTCATACTTTGCAAGTTCCTCTATGTAAACATATTTGAAAAAATGATTATCAAATGTTTCTCAATAATCTTTGAATTGCAAAAGGGTAGTCAACACCAGGGTTTTTGAGTCGAGTTTGAGTTACTCAGACCAAATTCAAGATCTTATGTTTTGAGTTTGAGTATTTTTTATAGAAAATTCAGTGTTCATTTGAGTTTTTTGGGGTAAAAACATTTATTTTGCAATGATTCTAAGCTAAAAATTAGTTATTTGCAATTGGTAAGGATATGTAAATCTAAAATAATTTAATTTTAAGGTATTTTTGAGTGGCTTTTTGATTGAGTTTGAGTTTTTATGGTTTCTCTTTCAAGTTTTTGTGATCGAGTTTTGCAAGCTTCGACTTCTTAACTTAATAATAAAGCACTTTAACTCAATTTGATGCCACTGTTTACACCATCACTTTGTTTATTTTCCAAACGAATTTAGTACGAAAAACTTTGTTAAATTTAGCTGTAGTTTTTCTTCCTGTTTGAAGCACGGGACAGCCATGTCAGTCCGATTGTTCGTATGATATAATTTTTATTAATTAATTACTGTTTTGTAGAAGGCGAACAACATCTTTCAGGGAAGATAATAATGTTGTAAAAACAACACCTAAGGATGACAATGAATTCGGTTTTTTTGAAGGAATTGATTTTGATTTTAAGAAGTTGTTTAGTTCTTGATTTACAGTTTATAATTTATTTTTAGAGCTCATAAAGATCGGCTTTCATTATTCAGTTCTCTGAGTGGCTTCAACAACTATCGAGGATTACTAAATTTATGTGTTATACTCCTAGTAGGCCTTTGCGTATTTATAGAGTTATATTGTCTTTAGGCTATTTCCTGCACAAGATTAGTTTTGGATAATATTTTTAAGTATAGTCATTCTATGAAATTGCATCTAAAATATTATATTAGGTATGGATTGCTACTTGATCCATTTGTATTATTGGAACTATATCTTCGTGATCCTTTTAATTGGCCTGCTGCAACATTAGTTCTGAGTATTACGATATATTTAATTCATCATTTACTGTTTAATTTAGGTTTAAATTTCAATGTCTTGGCTGCTCATTTCCTTGAATTGTTTTGTGTTCGTGTAAGTGATTTTTAAATAACTTCCTGAATAATTAATAGCTAATTATAATATCCAATTATCATGTTGACTCAGGATCTCACGCTTTCTTGTTTATAGCAACTTTGAAAACTATAGCTGATCCTTTATTGTTCTAAGAAAGGAATTCCAAATTACGTGTATCGGATCTCATCAATGTCAACATTTTCACAAGAGATTACAAATACGTTCAGTGTTATTTCTTTTTAAACTGCGCTAAATTAAACGTATTCATTAAAATTTAATCACTGAATTGAAGCTTAACGCAGTGAAAATATCTTTGAGGTGTGGGATCGTAATTGCATAATGTGCAAGTAGTAGATTTCTTAAAAAGTCACTGATTCCTCTCCACCTTACGCTTATTAAAGCTTACTTCTCGAAGTACGCCAGTCAGCATACAAACGAGGAAACTAGACAGAACTAGCATTATTAGCTGTCCAAGACAAATTATGGTGTGATCGTGAGGCTGGTCTCAAGTCACTGTTAATTCTGACTGATTTATTGGCTGCATTTGACACGGTCGACCATGATCTGATCTCCCGCCTTCAAAATTCTTTCGCCATCTCTGGTCTTGAACTTCAATGGCTCCGCTGATTCCTCTCTGATCGCAGCTATTCCGCTCTATGGGATGGCCAGTGTTCTCAAAATTTAGATAACTCCTGCGGCGTACCTCAAGGCTCAGTATGTGGACTTCTCGTTTCCTTCTACATCTCCGCTCTTTCAGGTGTTCTCATGAACTTCAATGTACTTCATGTCAGTTACGCAGATGACCTTCAATTCGTTGCGAGCTTCTCTAATATCTCAGGTTGCTCACTTGTTTCATATATGCTCAGCACGGCCATGCACCCACCTCTAGTCTTATTCGCAGTCTTTTTGGGCTCACGGTTCGTTGTCGAATCCGCTATAAACTACTCACAATTGCTCATAACTGTCTTCACTCACTGTGTTCGCCTCCTTACCTATCATCTCAACTGGCGGGTTGTCTACTCCACCCACACATTCGCTTCATCACTCCTCAGGATCATGTTCGCACGGGTAGTCGTGCCTTTTGTGTTATTGCACCCAATCAATAGAATTCTTTCCCTGAGCAGTGTTTGCTCTCCAAAAACGCGAACAGATTGACTGAGGGAAATTTTCGTAATTCGAATTTGTTAAAAAACTGACAAACTTTAGAAGTTTAAAATATGCAATGCATTTCTGTAATCTTCCTGAAAACTAATTTTGAGCTAATTAATTGCATTTATAATTTGTACTTTTAATTTTAGTGCTATTTTCAGAGACACATCTATTTTCATTGAAGTGTGTAGCAAATTGTGCTACTTTTAAATTAAAAATATTCATTACAATAACCTTTTTGGTATATTAATTATTTAGTCATCTTTGTAAGGAATATGAACGGATTAGTTTGTGAAAATTGCAATTTCATCCCAGACTTGTTTTAATGCAGTAGTATACATGTACATATACATTATTTAGGATTTGGTTTCGGTTGAATTGGCTCATATTCTTCATTCCATAAATATTGCGATTTCATTTTTCTTAACACCTTTCACAATTGCAATGATTGCTCCAAATCCATGTAAGAGAATAATTCTTTATCAAATGGATCATTACTTCTTATTTAGTGACAACTCTCCCAGCATTATTTGCATCTGTCATTGTTTGCTTTAAGCTAATTTCATTTAAACAAGTAAACTCTTTTCAAAGGGTGCAGACTCAATTACTTATGAAAGAAAGAAGTGGACGTCAACGCTCTGTTTCGGCTTTAGTTGTCCCGAATTATAAGAGTACGAATTATATATGGTTTTGAAATTTAATAATGTGTTTCTTTTAGAAATGAAAGATGATATGAAAGTGGTTTATCCCTACAACTTATCAATAAAAAGTATTTATTGCTTGTACTCTTACAAATTATAGCCTAACATATCTAGAGATGTACTATTTTATATTCGCTCCGACACTCTGTTATGATCTCAACTATCCCTGCACAGGGAAATTCCGTCCCGTATTTTTTGCAAGAAGACTTATTGAAGCTGTAAGTAAAGTTTATCTTAAATTCTCTTATCTAATTTTCTGGAGTTTTTATTAGCGTGTTACATATACAACGGCGTGCTATTATATCAGGTTTTTCCAATTAAGTTTCGAAATCTTTATCATTTTGATAGTAATGTATATAATCAGGTACGTTCTCTTGTGTTTGCCATTGGATTGGACTATTATTAAGACTAATTAAATTTTCTTCGTGGCACAATATTTTTGTATACTAATCAACTGCTGAACCCAATTGATGCACATATTTGCAAAAAAAATTGACACATTTTACGGAAATCTATCGCACATAATTGCAGTCATCAGAAAACATGCGCTCATTTATTTTTTTTCAAAACTTTAGCATAATAAGCATTATGGATTTCTTAACCCGCAACTATGATTTTTAAGAATTTATAAAACAAAACAAGCAGCATAATCCATTAGAAAAATATATTGAAGCCTGCAATAAATACATGCTAGAATCAAATTTGAGTTTTGGCATTTTCGTATCTTGAAATTCTTTTGTAATGTTACTGTATTGTTCTTCCAGAACATTGCCGATGATTTGCTTCAAGGATTTAAAATGAGCCGGAAAAAAATATGTGTTATACGAAAAAAAGTGCAAGCAAATTTAACACGTGGCTTTCCGTGAAAGTAAATTAAGCAAGAGTTCTAGATTTAATTGGCATAATGATTTCAGTAATCAAAGTAAATCATTCTATAACGAAATTTGGAAACTTATGTTTAATAATTTCTGCACATGAATGATGAGTGCCGATTTTATTCAATATTTGAAGAAATCTATTTCTGATAATTATAATCAGCAAACCTTCCATCAAAATATGTGTACAGAATAAGGCTAAAGGTAACACCTGGGAATAGGCCTATTCATGAAAATGTATTACATCGCACAATTATATTTGACATTTTTTGCAAATCATATAATATTCACAGCGCTGTAAACAATATCAATTCAATTTAAAATTTGCAAATGTTTCCATCTTCCCAAGGCCTACTGTAATCACGTGGTGGCGATTTGCTGTAAAATTATTGAAAATGAGGCCAAAAAATTCACCCCGGGGAACCAAATTAAACAATTTGCTATTAAATGTAGCCATTAATGATAAACAATCCATTTTTCATTTCAAAATCATTTGCTTTATCTGCTTTGAAAATCCTGCATTTAAACTAACAATAGCGCAATTCAATTTCTAGTGTGAGATGCAGCATCAGTATTTATGAAAATATATTGAAACATATGAAACCCTCAAATTTGTTTGGTGAATACTTTGTTTGTTTTGAAGTGATTGGAGTGGCTGTGAGGGCACAAATGTGAAAGGATTTTTGTAATATTGTTTATTTTGACAACAGGATTTAATTGCTTTCTTTTTAAATTAAAGATGAATTATATGAAAATTTTTTCGTTGTAATGGTATATTTTTGGTTATATTAAGTACAATATTGTTAGGATCATTTTTCTTAAAACAAATTTAATATAGCTGAGCGTTGTTGGGTGGTATGTTGCTCCGGGAAAAGAGTGGCTTGGCCAGCATCTCACTTGCAACCAGAGATGGTTTTTATTCATGCAATTTCTTGAAATGACGCAATTTCAAATGCTATATCAAACAATAATACACACGCGGCTGAGGTATTAGTCATTGGCAAATAGCAGGCCGCTTGGATTAACTTGGAACCTTACAAGAAAAAACTTAATGTACTAAAGAAAAACCCAGATCTCCATAAGCTTTTGGAATTTTCGGAAATTTTGTGTTTCAGAGAGTACTATAAATCCCATACTTACTTAGTAAGTCCCCTTTTGACTTACAAGACTAACCGTAGAAAACATGAACCAATATCTTGTTATATACGCGTATAACTCAATTGAAGTGAAAATGAATCGTTTTGTTTGAGAGTTTACCGGATTTTTGCCGCAATTTAACCGATTTTTAGCACACATTCTTAAGGCAATTTTAGTGATATTTTTACGCAATTAAATCCCATTCTGATTGCAACCCATGCATCGAACACACTTTTTCTTGTGATTTACATTGAAAATTTGGGACAGATGTAAAAGAAGGGTAAAGATGTGGAGAATACTTTAAATCGATTCTCTATTTCTTCCAGTAAAAATTTGAATAACTGAGCAACTCATCACATTCGAATTCTGTATTTTTCATCATCAATTTTTCGTGAATTCCTAACTAACGAAGTTAACTGATATTTTAATTTTGTAATTTTTTGTTATAATCGCCATTAAATGCTATAATAATGAACTAGAATTCTTGTGTTTAATTTGCTCACACTTTGTTTAATTTGCTTGCACTTTTGTTATTTTCTTTGGATTTTTGTTTAATTCAGCTGAGAATGTGTGTGTGAATTTAAAAATTTATTACGCCTCCTAGTGAGATCTTTTGCTAAAAACAACATCAGTATCAGGAGTGAACAACGGTTAATAATGTATCCCTCAGAATATTATAGGTATAGCTTTCTGTAATTTATTTTCATTTTGCTTAGATTTTCCTAACTGCCCTTTCATTCGCTATCATTCAACAATGGATTATTCCATCAATTTATGATTCAAAGATGCCTTTGAAGGTAAAGCTTTCAAGCTTATTGTGTCTATGCAAATATTTGTATTATGCGCACTCTTTGCTTTCCCAACAATGCTTATGATAATGCATATCCATATAATTTTTGTATGAATTATTTTAATAAAATAAAAAAATAACTTTTTTTCTTCTTAATAGCTGAATGTATTCGTAATTTTGTTGTTTTCTAAATGGTCGAATACTGAACGTTTGATAGCCTCAAAGTAACTTCATATTTGAATTGTGAACAATTGTAGACACTATCTCTAATGCACAATAGTTAAATCACGAGATTCGATTATTAAATCCTCAAGTAATACAGTACATATAATGCAAAGTTTTTAGGACATGGACTTTTACAATTTAATTGGAAGAATTTTGAAGCTAGCTGTAAGTTTCTCCTTTTTTCGTGTAAATCTATATTTTGATCATGTTTAGCTTTTAGTAAAGTAAGTATGCGCCACTCTACTTGTTTCGTTTGCTTGCATGTCATTCACGGTCTGTTTATGTGTTAATTCAATGTTTTTTGCTAGAAAATGCATCAAGTTCGTGTTTATTTTCAAAAATTTGTTTACATTTTCAGCATGCAATACTTTTCTCAAATAAATTGCAATGTTCTTAGATGTTTTATAGGAAGAACTTGGTATGGAATATTTCTTTTGTTTAAGATTAGTCGGCTTTATTGTTTAAGTTCATTTCTAGTACCTAACAAAACCATTTTGATGGCTAAAATTCAACGTTCATTAATTAAATGTCATTAAATAATGTATTTTTAGATTCCTGAAATATTTCTATGGTTGATATTCTTCTATACCTTTTTTCATTCATGCTTGAATATCTTGGCTGAGATACTCTGCTTTGGTGACCGTTTCTTTTATGATGATTGGTGGTACTCATTTTCTTTTTAAAATTATTAACTAATAAATTGGTATGTTATATGAAATGACGGATTATCCAATTGAATTTGGAATTTGGAAAACTGGGAGATGAGTCTGCCTACGTTTTTGGTGGAGTGACTGCCTTTGAGGTTTATATGAAATTCTGAATTTGAGTACAAAAATTTAAGAACACATCTTTTCAACACAGTGCATAAAGGGCGCAACCATGTATACTTTGTATATACAGATCTGGCATTGAAAGCAAGAATCTTGTGAAAAGCCTGGAAACAAGTTAGTGCTTTCCACTGGCCATTAGTGCAAAGCATACCGCTTTGAGATACGCTTTTAGACAACATACTTGTGCATTCTTGTCAATTAAATTCGTTTCTACATTTGTTTTCTGTTGCTTTTTAAAAGCGAATGTATGGAACTTTTGCAGCTATTGCAGTTTCCCATTTACTGTATATCGAAGATTTGTCCGATGCAAATCTGTTGTAGTCAATGAAGATAAAACCAATCGCTGCTGTTTCATGTTTTCCTATATTAAATTTTTATTGATCATTTCACATAAATAGTCGCTTTATTTCCTGTACATTTATATCCAAAAATAACACAAATGTAAATAGAAAAAAAACAATAATAAGCACAGAAACCCAAAATGCTGTACATCGCTAGTACTGTTAGTAAATATCCTGTTTAGTATATTTTGGTAAATCGCCATTTCTAAGATTATTTACAGCCATTGGTAAAAATGATTTATATTGTGAATGACTTTTAAAATTTTAGTATCATCTGAGTATTTATCTAAATCACAATATTTGGCCTTCATAGAATTAGTGCTATATGTCAAGATTTTGCGTTGTTTCTATTTTCTTTTTCTTTACTTCACATGCGTATATCGCTGTCATCTGAAGTAGCATTAGGATTCAAATACGGCTTACATTTTATGTTGCGAATTACGCGCATGTAATATTAATTAAATTTTTTTAGGAACGCTGCCAATGTAACTGAATTTTGGAAAAAGTGGAATATTCCTGTACACAAATGGTGTTCCAGGTAATAATTTTAATATTTACATTTTCAGTTTTGAACAACTATTTTATAATAGCTCTAGCCTTAACCAATAGAATCTTAAGTTCTCATTGTATTATCGAGTAAAGAATATCTTTGCGACAACTCAAGTTATAGATTGAATTCAACAATGCTAAGACTATATTGTTGAAAGAATATCAGCCAAAACAATTCCACTTCCAATCAACATGGTTGGAAATCCTGTTTTGCGACTATTACCGAGCCGGCAGGCACCGGTCATTCGTTACCAACCATGCGGGAATTCAAATCACCAGACATATACTATGCCCCGAAAAAAAGTCTAGCATGATCATGGTTATTTGACAGATTATTAATTTACTAATAATAGACTAATGCTTCCGCTAATCATTTGTGAAATTTAATTTCTTACCTTGAAGATAGATCACAACTAAAAATGCCAATTGGGTTTTACCGGAAATGTAATATGTTACATCTAAAATACCAGACAGATGTGTTCCTTTGTTTTGTTTCCAGATGATTTCCATTCTTAATGATAACTTTAATAAAAGGAACAAGCACAATTTTATAAAATTTTCGGCAGTCGAAAATATAAGACTTGGGAATATTATATAGAACTTTTGTACAATAGGTTTATATTTTATAGTTTTTTTATTTAGTTCTCAATAAGATTCCATCAAAGATTTGCCCTTCGTACTTAAATGTGTAATTTATTAGAAGTTAAACCCAGTAAACATAGAACTGTCGTAATGACGTCGCTGAACGACATAATAACGGCATTAAAACGATATTACAAAACAACGTCTTTTCACAATATAACGACAAACTATCAATAAAAATTCAGTTTTTAAAAAATTTATCTTCAAATTGTCATAATACTAAAATTATTCCTATTTTTAAATATTTTTTGCTAAACGGAATTATACACCGCCACTAATCCGCACTATAAACGCCAATCAAACAATTCAACGCCAATACACCACAAAAACGACGTCATTACAACAGGTCTATGTTTACTGGGAAGTAACTGACTTTTGTGTTCTTTGGTGTTGCGCCAGATTACTACATTGCCAACAGTTAGCTTTCAAATAGGATAAGGCTTATACGCTCTATATATTCACTGCAACAATATTTTTGTTTGCTCAATATTTCGATATTCTTGAAAATTACCACTCGTATTTATTTAGGCATGTCTATATTCCTTTGCGCAAATCGGGCTTCTCGTCGTTCAAAGCATCATTAATTGTGTTTTTGATTTCTGCGTTTTTTCATGAGGTATTGTGTTATTAGCAATGTATTATATAGACAAATTTGGTTTTTAGATGTTAGTAAGTGTGCCATTAAAAATGCTGCGGTTGCACTTTTTCGTTGGTATGGTGATGCAGGTATGCTTACTATTACTATACGTGTAGAATGAATAATTTTTTCAACCATTTTTATATTGCTTTAATTATCGCTATAGAGCAACTACTTTAAGGCAATGGTTAGAAAAATACAAAAACAAATATGCATTTCTTTTTAAGTAGGCATGCATATGTTTTTCTACCTTGAAACTATTTATAAACTAAAGGATTTGCTTAATTTTTTGAAAAAATTTTTCTACCGCAATCAATGCCTGTGATTTCGAATTAGGAAATATTTTGGGTAAACTTTCCTATCGCTCGAATGTAATTAGCACCAATCAACCACAATTCGTAGACAATCCAGATGCAATGCCTATTTCTTCCTTTCCTGTGTCGAAGCAACTTCGCAACATTCTGTTGACTCGCATTTCTAATGGTTTTCTCCAATTGGATGTTTCCTTACAGTCTACTTTCCACTTTTTATATCCAACACATTTGATATTCAATTGAGACACTTTGCCTTTAGTATAGGCAACCTACGGAATTTTTTTGAAACTTGATCTGCCCATCTCTTTATATCATATTTGAAGCATGTTATTATTAACAGGCATGTAAAGTAAAATATTTGCTACCAATGGAGGGCTATTCATTTTCTGATCACTATTTTGTCTTTTGACAAAAAATATTTCAACAAAAATCCAAATATAGAAAGTAAAATTCCTTAATAATTTTATTTCTGTAATAACAAAAGTCATGACTAGCGCACATGCTGACGTAGGCCAATGCCTTAAATTCGAATTTCAGGCAAAAGATGTGTGCTGATTCCACAGTTCCATCTGACTTTTTCGGCTGTTAAGGAAACCACGTTATCTGAAATGCAAGCGTATCATAGTCAAATTAATATATCAACATTAGAGGTTTTGACTGAGAGAACGAGTTTGAAATGTCCAATGAATGGTTGTTAACGTTTTTTGATCAACGACTAAATTTCTCATTTGAAATTTCTGACTATTTGCTCATATTTATTGTAACATGGGTGGTTATTTCTATCATCTATGTTATGTTAAAAAGCTAATAACTTTTGCAATAATGAACGGTTTGCAATTTTTTTATTTGGAATCAACAAAAACAATTCATATGGATTTAATCTTACCTGATACTTGAAGGATGTCTGCAATCTCCTACCTGGCCATTTGTTTTAGCTCGAGTGCTTATACTCAAGACACTCTATGTTCCATAGACAGGGTTTGCCTTCTATTAATTGAATTAATTCAACCTCTTTGTAATGCGTCCATATTCTTACCAGAGGTGCCAATTATGGTATGGTACCATACAATTATGTACCATATTATGGATACCATAATGGTATGGTAAAAAAAAAATTTATGGCCATTATGGATGGTAAACTTAAAAATATTGCCATAATGGAAATCCATAAATTTATTGTTACAACACAGAATTTATAACTGATTTAATTAAAATTGTTAAATTTATAGTGTCACATATCTTACATTTATTATAATTGAATGGGTATAAATATTCATTTTACAAATATTTTGAACCCAGAAACATTTTGATAAGATAACAATTTTTGAAAGTTTAGTAAGCAGTTTCAGCAGATTGTAAATAAATACTAAAGATGAAGTTGTTTCCTATTTCAATTTGTAATAGTGGATTGCAAACAAATGTTGACGAGTAATTTGTTTCAAAATTTATAATGGTTGCGGATAACAAACTGGTTGTATTCGAAGACAAACAAAAAATAATTGGTTTATTAGTTTATTTAAAATTTGTTTTGAATGTTTCAAAATCTTTCTACGACATAGTGAATTGCTTTTCCTTGTGATATCATTACAATTTCATATTACAGAAAAATGGTTGTCTCTTAATTGCAGTATGCAATTTGTTATTTATGTTATTAAATATTAGAAATCACTACATTTAATTGGCATTACGTATTACCACATGTGTTCTACGTATATTTCGTTACCGTCATTTACCATATTTTACATAATGGCCATAATATATGGACGAAAGTTAAAATATGGCCATTATGGACTGCTAAAAAATTTCGCCTTACCATATATGGCCATACCATTAACGGCACCCCTGATTCTTACTATATTCGAAAAGTAAACAATGAGTAATTCAAACTATGCGTCAGAGGGTACGTTGTGCGAATGCGCCAAACCCTGCATACAAGAATAAATGAATATTACAATTATTGAAACACAGGAAGATTATGGGATGCAAAAGTAAAAAATATTTTAAAAAAATTAATAACACTAATTTTAAAATTGTTATTATAATATAATAATTATATCATCTGTTAATTAATTACAATAATTTTCTTCATTTGTAATTATATTTTTATTAAAGAAAAGTAGTTTGTTACAAAATTTAAATTGTGCACTCCTCAGAAATAGATTATTGAATTAAAAGTTCACAACAAAGTTGGAATCGCGTACACACTTACAACTTTTCTTGTGTGCCTCATTAAATCAAGATAGGTTGCGCGCAAAGTTGTAAGTGTGCACGCTACTTTATATTTTTTCTGTGTTGCAACAAAACACGTTTTGTCAAGTGTAAACATTCAAAATGGAAAACCACTTAATCGCTAGATTTCAATGCAATCTACTTTTCAAAATCTTTTGTGAAGTAAGTGTTTACCTATGCAATTATTATAGATATATGATACATTTCAATGATCTTGATACCCAATGTAAATTCTGCATGTGTAAAAATATATTTTTGGATTATCATTATTGCCATTTTTGAAGTTTGTCTTACATAATGGCCATAATTTTGTTTCAGCTATACCATAATATGGTACATAGTGCCATGTCAGCATGCTATAATAGACTGCTGACAAGCACTGAAGTAATTACTTGGCACAAATCTCAAACATTTTCGGACGAGCATAATTAATGAGAATACTTCCTTTGTGTATGCAGTACAATGTCAATTAATACGCATTAGCCAATTAGGATATTCTAATGGGGCAATCTCAGTCTAGATGAGGTTAAAAGACAAAGTACCGGGTAAATCCGTCCAAAAATGGTTAAAATAGGAATAACAAATGTTAAAAATACATTGCAACATCTTAGCTTATATCAGTTTGCAATTTTCTACTGTATATTTTTGTTGTCGCCAAAAATTATCAATGCTTATCAAACGACGTACATCATGAGTTTTTTGGTATCTCGCACCCGGATAAGATGTAACAAGACGAGACCCTGTAAAATAGCAAAATATATTATCTGTGACCCAAATGACTCGTTTTTTCAAATTTATAACTTATCCTACAGGGTTTTGCTCAGAGTATTTTGAATAGACATTGACAGAAACAACCCATCGCACCCTGTCTTCACTGATATTCGAATGCTTCACCTCGCATTATAAGGACATCAGTGTTGGGAAAAAATCCGATTTAAATTAAAAAATCAAAAAAATCGGATTTTTTGATTTAAATCGGATTTATTGATTTAAATCGGATTTTTTTACCTAAATTTCAATTTTACCCAGACAATCTTCCAAGGTAGCAAATATTAGAAATCCTTTTGATACTACTATTTATGAAATACGATAATTTCATCAATTTGAAATAAACTGAAGATAAAAAACATGCAAAACAACATTTCAGGGCTGACCAATTCATTCCAATATCAGGGCAATGACTTAAAAACAATTAGAATACACTACTTGCATCTCTTTTAGTGTACTTGATTTAAATCAATAATTTAACTAATAATGTGCTTTGATTTAAATCATGATTTAAATCCGATTTAAATCAATGATTTAAATCAAGTGATTTAAATCGACCAACACTGAAGGACATGCTTCTAACATTTTCTATAATTTACTGTCAAATAAACTATCGACATATGTTTTATGAAACCAAAAAGCTACCAGGACAAAACCACCATTTCAAAATATCAGTCTGAAATATTTTCTATAAGCAAATAGTTATTAAATTTGATATTTTATCACAATTTGGACTTAGATTAAATCGAATTTCGAAAACGTATTATTAATTTAATAATAAAAAAATACAAAATAGGGATTAATAAATAAGCGAAATCAAATCCGAATCTGTTGTATTCTAATTCGAATCATGAATTGAAATTCATTTTCAATAACGTTGTATAAAGAATTGAAATTTACAGTAGAAACATGAACTTGTATTTCAACTAGTAAATGGCAGTATTTTTTTACTTATGCTGTTTCAATCGAATTACTCAAACAAGACTAACGGTGTTCGATCTGCAATGCGGTGGTTCATATATTTTCTTTAGTTGTTTATTAGACACAATATACTTGCTTTGATCATTTTATTTGATCAATTCACTAAGGCTAAGGCTAGACTACGTGATTGGTAGCAAGAAAAGTTACAAATTCACGTCACATCGCTAATGATCTCGGTGGTTAGACATGCGATTTTACCAAAATGTGTAACGTGCTGAGTCGTGCTTGAAAAGAAAACCACCATATTGTGCTTGCAAAAAATAGGCATTGTTGCAGCTCTGAGTTGCACCGCCTTACGTTGAAGCAATACCCCAGAATTTCAATCTAGATTCACCACTGGCAAAAATTAATCTCAATACTTAATGTTTACTTTACTAGAACAAATTCAGTTTTGCCGTTATTTTTTAATTTTTTAACTATATAATTTGGTACCATATAGTCTCCTCATGCTACATTTTTTTAATAAATATAAATATATTTCAATTTTTTTGTTTTAAATTGAAATATTTTTAATTTTTTAAAAATTTTACATCACCCACTGGCTTCTTGCTGCCCACCAGAGTTATCAAATTACCCACTGGTGAGCGATATTGCCCACATCGGCGACCATCCGCCTAGACTTTAATGTTTCACTTGGGTAGCAATTGATGTAAAATGACCAAGGCTACCTCTGAAGAAAGGCCATGAAGTAATCAATGCAAAAAATCTAGCGGAGGGCAATGATTATATTATCAAATAGCAAACATTTCGATTTATTAAACTACAGTCGATTTGACTGCTCAAAGTTACAATTAGAGTATATTTATTTCATTTTTTCAGTAGTAAGCACCTTAGTATATTCATAGAAGTACAAAATATTAATAAAATGCTGTCAGATATATATGTGAAATAAAAAGAAATACGAAATAAAAGTTCAGCGGAATTAGTGCTTAGAAATAGTCTGTTTGAGTATTCTTCAATTTTATCTTCTCGTGATACCCAGAGGATCGAGAGAGACTTCTGTTTAATGATAATAGTAATTGCAATAGCAATCAGATAACGTAAATCATAACTTTCAAATATCATAGTATCACCAACATTTGCCTTGTATGCAGCAGAAATAAGTATCATAGCGTCTTTTGAAAAATATGAGGTATTGGAGATTGGAAGAAGAAAGCCACAATGTCCGTAAGGTTTATTTCTAAGGCGTAATCAGAACCGGCTACCCACTAAACCTTACTAGATATTTTTAAAAAACGAGATCAAGATATGTAAAACAGAAGAAACAACCGGATCCGTAAGAACTGAGCAATTCCAAAGCGAGTATCTAATGCATCATAAAGAGGATGTTGACATAATGAACCAATCGTTACACATGTTGGCAAAAGGGTGTTTTCTGCTTTTGAGCTATGAAGAAGTAGAGATGAGTTCACTTCCATCTTTAAATGGATCAAGTCACAATGACGCATATGCTCAGGATTTTCTGTAATCTTAGTAGCTGATTCATTCACATTGAAAATAGGCCTCCAATAAGCATATTTTTAAAAAGTAAATCTTTATATATATTCCTCATGTAATTAGCTCCCATAGTGTAATGTGATTTGTGCGTTTATTGCTCATTCTAAGTGATTTACTTAAAAATTGATCATAAGTTTGAATGAATTTATCTGTTAGCCAATCCATGAATATCCATAAAAATATTTATAATCCCTATCCAGTAGATATACAAGAATTGGTATCCTTCATAGTAGAACCTCGTGGTCGTGGCGGCCATAGAGTTAGTTATTTTAGACTGCATTGCTTATGAAACCAGCTCCAGAACAGCACCTAGTTGAATATAAGAGCCCATCGGAGGGATCTTTTCTGCTTCCACCATCTCCTCCACCCCCACGCAATAACATAATTTTTATAGAACATAGAATGTTTGCATTGGAATTTAGGCATAACCCTAACCTAACTCATCAATTTTGTTTGTCAGTAAGACTCGGAGTCATTTGATGTCCATTTCTAAAAATTTGATGTCAGTAGCCTAATTGATTGCGAATTAGAATCCGATGTCTATTCGTGATAACATACCCTTCACGCGTATTTCATATTTTCAAACTTTGTCATATAGTCAATTGCAAGGAATTTGACAGCAACATCAAATGACTCTGAATCTTATTTACAAAGAAAATAGATGGGTTAGGTTAGGTTTAGGGTTGTGACTAAATATATGTTTTCAATGCAAACATTCTATGTTCTATGACAATAATGTTAGTGCAGGGGAGCAAAAAAGATCCAAAAAGAGCAGCGATGGGGGAATCCTCCAAGTTGAGAATGGTCTTGCGACCATGATTAGCCCACTTGTTGAATATCCATCTGAAAAAGTTTATGTGTGATTTTGTTGATAACGCTTATTCTGCGACATAGGGTTGAGTGAAAAGTCTATAGGAGGGGAGCAGCAAAGCAACAAGTAGAATGAGGTAATGGATACCAAGGACCAACCATCAAATGGATAGAAGATAAAATAACTAATGTAGTCGTGAAAGACATACAACAAATTATTACAGAAAAATTTACTTTTCTCTTCACTAAAACTGTTCACGTACGTTCAAGTTTTACTGACTAACAACCATAACGTACGTTATACACGTATTAAATAAACCCGTATGTGCAAATTCCAAATACTACAAATTTCCGCTAGTAGTCGCCATTAATGATTGGGGAATTATTAAATTAAATGTCCTCCGCTAGAAATTCATTACGAATTATGAGACGGCCTTCTTTTGAGGTTGCCATGAAAATGACGTAATCAAAAGCAGCATTGCAAAGGTCTTGCTGAGTCCAATGCTTTTTTAAAGTGAGGAGAGTCGTTGCAAATCCAATTTTATTATTATATTGACTGAAATCGTAACGCATGCTTTACTCAGCAAGTTATAGGCGGATTACATTAAACAGCATGATTCAATCATGTTCGCCTTCTCTTTTATTGCTATCGAATTTGTTAGCAGTCGTAGTTTAGGTTATCTATATTTAGTTGTGAATTGTATATATATTTTATGACGAATTAATCTATTGAATAGCAATATACAATCCACGCCTAGAGGATAAAAGTAAACAAATGATACAACTTTTGTTGCTTAGCCAATTTTAGCGAGCAATGTGATAAGATAATTTTTAAATAGTTTGGATTTTTCGAATGTGATTTCTTATCTTAATTGGTTGTATCCTTTGCGGGGGGCCTCAGTATATGTTTAATATAACAATTATGACATGATTAGATTATTATTGCAAGCAATTTGATACTTTTCATTAATGTGATTATTTTAAGTTAGTGACAATTTTTTAAAAAATCACTCCTATTGTAATTGTAGATATTATTCATTAATTATCATTCTTATTACTACAGGAAAAACAATTTTATGTTCATACAGGTTGGTTTGCCCAAAAACAATGACTGTTTAAAACTTTTTAAATTTAATTATTATATAATGAAAAATGTAAACGAAAATGAAAAATTAGCATTTTTCGAATTTTAATGTTGGTTAACCTATTTTTAGGTTCCTTTTGCTTATTTTTCATCTAAATGTAATGAACACTATGGAAATGTGTTTATGTGGGCAGTTTTGATTTTAGGACAGCCATTTTTAGTGTTAATGTATTTTCATGATTACTATTATTATGCTGCATAAATAAGTTTGTAATTTATACTGTTCTAATATATTTGTTAATGTTTTGTCACTTTCTTTAATGACATTGAAGATTTCAATCGTATGCAGAAATTTCTTTAGTAATATCCAATGTTAGTAAATATGAAAGTGTGTGTGATAGCACTTTACAAATATCAAAATTCGTTTGAGTTTCTATGGATCAGTGCAACTTTGTTACACATTTTGTTGTCAAAAAATGTTTTAGGAATGAGAAATCCATTAAGTCCCACTCTTGCAAATATAGACAATTCTTAAATTGAGAACAACTTTACAACAAACGACATACATTTCATATCTTATAATTGCTACAGGGATTATGTATTTCCATTGTTCAAGATTAAGCAACCTCAGATAGTATGTTTAAATAATTTAATATAATTGACGAGAATATTCAGTTTAAAAAGAACAGATTTAATTTTTTGAATGTACAACTTTATATAGGAAACCTACAGGCACAGGATTATTAAACTACGCCTTAAATCCTTATTTGAATCACAAAATATTGTTAAAATATGCATTCATTGAATATTTTACAATTCCAGCACACCATATAGAAGTGTTGACCAGGAATAGAAAACTAAAATTTGAATGAAAGAAAAATCAATATCCAAATAATTTTTCAGATGGACATTAAAAAGTCAATAGAAGACATTGTAAATATCAACAAAAGATCAAAAAAATAAAACTAATGATGATCATTGCTTTTTATCCGAATATAGAGGATTCCACAATAAGAACATGATTAAAAAACTACGTCAGTAAATAAATTGAGAACTAGATTCAATTTCTATCAACCAAGGAAATCAATAATGATTTATCAAATACAATGCACTTGTGATAAAAATTATATTGGTTTTCCAGCAGTCAATTATCTAGGAGACCTAAGAACCATCGGCCACTATACAATAGAATTTCTTATTAAGTGTAGTACATTGGCATAATTATACACCCCAACAAAAGCTGCTAATACTACACTTAATGCGTCAATAACAACATAAAATACACAAAACTATAAAAACAACAAAAAACATGGATTCAGAATAATCAGTTTACCCAGTTTATTGCTAATTAATGATATCTTTTAAAAAACTGGAATCCTTTCCATGACGTATAACCTATTTTAGGGATATATTGTTTAAGGATTTAGTTATTAGTTTGATTTTTAAATTTAATTCGCTTTTTGATCCGCTTAATTTCAATTGGTAAGTTATTCCATAGATCAACTGCTGAGTTAAAAATGAATTTTTAGGAAAATGCTTCTTGAACTTCACTTTACTGAATTTGGATGTCCTCGAATGATAAGTTGAACACGCATATAGAAGAAATTGCAGTTTACTGTAAGATGAGTGCTGGTTTGAGATATCCCAAAATTTTATTAATGAAAAGTATCTTATGAAATATGAAGCATAATTAATACAATATATACGTTTTTCATTCGTAGTAGAATCATTTCTGTCATAAACTTTAGCTGCCCATTTGATTTGTGAATTAATTTTAATTAGTGGTTTGTTATTAAATAAGTTATTACAGTATCTGTAATGACTTAGTACTAGAGTTGACTAACATTAATTTCATTTTTGCATTTATAAAATTTGCTGCATGTGAAATAGTTTCGATTCCCTTTACCATTTTTCGTAGTAATATGCGTATTTGATTTGAATAGTTTAATTTATTGTCAATTGTTACTCCAAGATATTTGAAAGTTTCAACTTGAGCAATTTTTAGCCCGAAAAATTTAAAATATGTGATCGATGATCTTTATTAAATGGAGACAACACAGAATTCTGTTTTAGTGGGATTTACAGTTAAATTATGAATATTGAAGTATCTTAGCAATTGAGGTAGATTTTTTTCTAATTTACTAATCGACGTTTCTATTTGATAATCATATACATGTATCGTCAGCATACTGTACTATACCACAATCATTGCTAAAACTGCAATTTAAATCATTAACATACAACGAAAAGAACAGAGGTCCTAAAATCGTACCTTGTGGAACACCTTTGTAAGTTTTCCGCTATTTAGAAAAAAATACCATTTACTTTGACTGTTTGAAATCGATCACTTAATAGCATCTTATTACATTTATACTATTAGAATTGAAAGCAATGTATTCTAGTTTTCTAAGAAGAATATGATTATCAATGGAGTCAAATGCTTTTTACAAGTCGACAGAAGCAATTGTGACAAAAAGGTTATTATCAAGATAAGACTCCAATTTTCAGTAGCGTAAAGTAAGGCATCGGAGGTGGAGTGGCCTTTGCGAAAGCCGAATTGAGTATTCGAAAGAATCGAGTTGTTATAAAGATAAATGTTAATTTGGTCAAATTTTTGCAAAATGCGAGATAGATATAGGCCGGTAATTGCAACATCTTAAAGGGTTATCTTTTTATATATGTGAGTAACATTAGTTAATTTTAATATTGATGGAAAAGTATTTAGTTTTATGACATAACGTTGAATTTTGCACAATCTTTTTACACCATGCCGGTATTTCTATTTCTCAAGGTCCGTTTGATTTGTTGGCCTTTAACTTAACTATAGCTTCAAGAACTTCATATCGGGTCACAAATCTGAATGACAAAGAATTTTGGCGAACTTAGTACCTAGATTTTTCAGGTGTAAAGGGCAACGAAGGTCCCAGATATTTGCCTAGGTTAATGAATAGATCATTGAATTCATTAACAATATCTTTGGGTTTGGTTAATATTGCTCCATTAGTATTTACAATAAGATGCAAATGTTGAATATATTAAACAATTGTGAATTTTTCCGCGATTTAAAAACCCTGGTTTTCTCACATTTATTTTTATAACAATAGCTAATTCCAGAGTGTTTAATATAATTTGGAAAATATGAACAGCAAATGTCTAGCAATTCAAAATAAATGCAAAATGTATTCATTTTTGTAAATGTGTGCTAGACCTTAACAAAGGTCGTAAATTATGATTATTCGAAATTCAAATCAGTGTTAAAATGCCATCAGTAATTAAAATTAAATGAAGTTTTTGTTAAAGACAAACACAAGTCAGTGCAATGTAGATATAGTGATAGCAGTAACAATACATGTTTACATAGATTTATTTTCGTATGTCAAAGCATTTCTAATAGTTAGGCTGGTTCATTTTATAATTCCACTTGAGCAAAGCACTAAATTTTATGTGCTATTTGAAATCAATCAAGTTGTATAAATGAATTAATGCCACATCATAGAATTAGTTTGCACAAATTCGCAAATAAATTGTTTTAGTATTTACATGGTACTCAAAAATATGCTTTGCGAAAAATTATATATTGAATGAATGGGGTATTCATAATCAAAAATAGTGATAACAATGTTTAAAAACATTTATAGAAAATCATTCTCAAAGTAAAATACCGGAAATCACATAATGCTTAACACATTTTGAAAGCATGAGTGAATAATTGCAATAAATTTGTTCAATTTAGTTTTGGCAATATGTCGTCGCTAGATGGCGTCCAATAGAATTGCTTCGTTTCCACATGGCAAATAGTCATGAGTGTTACGAGAACTTCAGGGTGTTTCCATTGAGACGGGGTCATGCCCATCTCTTACCACTCTCAATATAAGCTTCTGAATCTCTATCTCCTGTCAAAGAGCAATATGATCTAATTAATGGGACTCAGTCTAAACCTGGAGATGTTTTCATTCCTGTTTCATCTGCAGGTATGCCAGCTGCACTAAACTTGATTTTCATCTCACCACTTCAAAATTCAACGATTTCAAATGCAGGCTGGTCTCTAGGAGTAGCTGAAGATCGCAAATACTAAAAAAACTTTAATAATTGCGAATCTGATGGTTATAAACATGTATTTCTGCCTTTGGCCTTAGAAATGCTAGGGGGCTTTTCAGTTACCTCAAGACTTTTCAGAAGCTGGCTCTTCTTGCTTTAATCGCAGAAAGTTCACAATATAGATGTGGCTACTGCTCCCTTTAGATTTTTACAGTCTCTCTCAATAGCACTAATGTGAGGCAATGCTAATATGATCCTACCAAAATCTCTAGATCCTCATCACTAGATCAAAACAAAGGATGCTGTAAATCGTATTAAGTAATTTGTGTGAATTTGTTGATAATTTTTCTTAATCATTTTAATGTTGACTTATACAATTATACCAAAAAATGCATTTTGCATCAATGATATTGATAAAAAGTGCACTCTTGAAATTCAAGGGGTGGTAATTTACTGCAATAAGTGCACTTATTTTTCAATATTATTCCTGAATTGTAGCAATTTGTTTTGTTTTGTTTAATAATTAGGGATAATTATGCAACAAAAAATTATCCTGCCCTTTTTGGATGTGCATTTATTTTATCCTCTCCAGATTTTTCCGGATTAACTTTCATATTTCATGGGTGGTAAATTCTTGTACTTTTCAAATAGTTACTTCTGCTGGTGTGAGTTATTAGTAGGGCAACAGTGTAGAGTTTTAATCAACAAGATCTATTTATTAACTAGCTTATGAACAGCAATAAATTGACCCAACTATAAAGAAAATGTAACAATTATTCAAAGTAAACTAAAAAGTTAAACAAGGAAACGTGTTTCAAAGCATTTTTTCTATTTTGGAGCTAACATAAGGTCCTTAGAAAGACAACTCCTCTGATTAAGCTATTAATATCAAATTTTGGCCAGAGTTCCTTTATTTATTTAGTTAGGTTTTTAAAAAAATTTACGATTTATTTGTTGTCATTTGATGGTGTCATGAAATAGTTAACAATTGGGAAAGTTTAAAAATTGGATGATTTTCATAATTTGAGGCTAGGAAAGTTTGGAAGTAAAAATCATATTTTAGGGCAATACTGATATTAATAATTCAATAATGGAAAGAAAATTCACCTGGAAATATTTTTTCAGACAATGAACCTAGAAAATGCAAACACTGTTAAAATATAACTGATCACAAATCTGCTGCTAAAAAAAATATACTGACGTTAAATATTTTTAATGTCTTCTGATCCATTACAAAATTCGATGAAAAGTCATAAAATTTCAACCAAATCCATCCACTAGTTAATGTACACTAGTAGAAAGATAAGCAAAGCACAATGTGGTTAAACAAATCTAAATTTATTGTTGTTAAGAATCTTTAATAATTTTAATAAAAACATTAGCAGTTAAGATGGGCATGACCCCTTGCCAATGGGACACCCATGACTATTTGCCAAATGGGCATGACGCAATTCTATTCGATGCCATCTAGTGACAAAATTAGTTTTTTGACAAAATTTTTGTTTTAGATTTCTAGGATTTGGGCAAAGTGATATAATTGTTGATAAGAATTGTTTTTGACAATACTAAGTTGAGCATACAAATTTTCAGGATAAGATTTTACTGTTGAAGTCTAGGATTTAGGCAAACTGAAGTAATTATTGACAAGATTTAGCTATGAAATTTTTATTGTACCGATGTCCAAGCATATCACACCATGCTACTATAATTTAAGCAAAAATAATTCAAGGTCACAAAAAGGTAAAAAAAAATTTTTGTGCTTAGCTGGTTCTATGTACAAAGTTTATTTCGTTTTTCCCAATCAATACATTACATGCAAAGGGTTACATTTTCGTTTTTCAAATACATTGCTAGTTTTCCATTGTAAAAATTCCATGTGTTTAATTCGTTTTACTAATATCCAAATACATAAATGAGAAATTTTTTCGTTAAACTTGACATTACAGGCGTAATACACAATAAAAGCAAACTAGTAATTGGAAAAATTAAACATAAGTTATGCATAAGAGCACCTTAGCATTACAGATGTATGAAATATAGAATTACGCCTTAAAATCAAAATAGTTTTTGGAAAAAAAGTAAACATTATTTTATGCATAAAGACGCAATTTCGATTCCTAAAAATTATGCATGCAATGTTATTAATATGATTTATACACACACTCACATGCTTTTCAAAATACAATATTATTATTATATTAGTGTTACACGTCGATCTTTGTTTTGCATTTCTTTTTGGTGTATATGAATCTTTCATGGCTGTACCCATTGTAGACTGTTACATCCTTTGTTGACTTACAGATCTTTTTCCAGTTTTATTTGGTTTATTGTTAATACATGGGTGTATACATTTCCATGAGTTTTCGACTTTCCACTGTTTTTATAGCTTCAATGCACAAACTCCTTATCTACTCGTATTATAGTTAGTATGGAAATTAGAATGCGTTTCCAGATGATTCACAATTCTTCTAGTTGGCGATTTATCATCTATAGATATGATTTCTATTTGTTAAACCAATCACAATTTCATGTTGATGTTGCATTCTAAATATCCAAATGTTAGTAAATAGTCTATTATTCACATGCAAAAAATACAGGCGCATGGTATTTAAAAGATGCATTGCAAAGATTTTTGAGAAAATTACGAAATATTAATTTGTAGGTGAAAAACAATGTCTAAAAATTGGACAACCATTGTATAAACTTTACTAGGACTTGGAAATTTTATTGCATATTCAGTAAATATCATCCAAATGATACAACACAGCGAAAATCAATGTGTATAATTTATAGTTTCAGTAAGTTGCTAGAAATAAAAATAGAAAATTTAAGGTGCATAGGATTAAACAAAATATTCAGTGTAGCAAAAATCAACATGTATAATTTAGTTTAAAGGGTAAAATTTAAAAACATAATTGATTGGTAAAATATTATAATATGTATAGGTTATCAACATACCTCGATATTTGCATACAGATGCACTTGAAATTGTTGACCCAATCCATCTTGTCTTTCAACTATCTCCAACACATGAGTTTGGTTAAATTCTTTTATGCCATGGGCGACAGGATTAATGACAAATTACTAATGTGTAACGATCTCATCATCTCCATAGCAATCCGCTAAAATTAATATATGGTAAATGCCATTGTAAATATACAAAAATATACAGAGTTCATGCACTTTCATTTTACTATTCTAGATAAAACACGTCATAACTCAAGAAAGCAAATAATTGTAGAGATAAGCAAACAAATGAATGCTCATAATATTTACTAAATTGATATTATGACGAAGTATATACATTTTCTCAATTTAAACTGATTTTAAAAATTTACATAATGTTTTTATTTATAATGAAATACGTATTTTGATGTAAATTTTTACCGCATTTGCTAACATTCTAGCCATTAATGTGCTTCATAGTTTTCACAAATATTTTACTAGAAAATTATGAGAAATGTTAGGAAATTCTGTGTCAAAAAAGTGTCGAATAAATTTCCATTCTGGCATATCATTTGTAAAGTTCTTTGAGGCTTCGAGTTTCCGTTCTTTCCTCGAGCTCAGATATACTGCGAATTCTCAACGATTTGGTAGTATCAATAGACCGGGCTGGCTTCTCCAACGTCTTCCTAATATTCGTAGTTTGCGTGTTTATTCGCTTTTCGATTTCTTCCGATTGTTCGGTAAGCAATTTGGCGAGCTTTCCTTCCAAGTTATTCGAGGCCAGCTTTGCATCGTCGATAGTGTGCTTCACTTTTTCAATGGTTTCATGTTTAACTATCTCGCATAAAATGATGTCTTTTTTGCCAATTTCAACACAACGGTTACAGAATAGAATGGTATTGTTCTTCACTTCAATAAGCGCATTCAGCGCTGCCTTGGGAAAACCAGTACAATCCGAGTTCCAGTGCATGTGGGATGAGCAGCAGAAACAGCAGAATACAAATATTTCCCCTCTATTCAAGGTGATCGATATCCATTAATGAAAAACCCAGTTTTATCAATAGTAATTCCGAACAATAATATAATAGTTACCTATTTGCAAGGAAGAGTATTTTTATAAATCAAGAGAATTCCTGCTTGGAAATTATGGATTAGAGAAGAGGNTATATATATATATATATATATATATATATATTGGCATATTTTCATAGATATTCTTACATGCAAAGTAGTTTATAAATTCATTATTTTGAAGATTTTCACTACAACAATGGAAAAAGAATTGTCAGGGAAATTAAATAGTGTACACTTTTTGACATGCTACCCAAAAAAGAAAGGTTGATATTAACGAAATTGAACTATTCACTTTAAGGTTTACTATTTCATATATCTACTTTTTTATGTCATTTTTATAATTAAATTACTAAAACTGAATTGTTTTTCCCTACCCCTATTCAACCATTACTAAGATTGGCTAACACACATACCTGCTCCGTAGTTCAATAAGTGAGGATGATTTCGAACACAGACTGTTGTCCTGTTAACTGATCCTAATCTCAATAGGAAAAATTTCCATTTTTTGTAGTAGGATGATCTTTAAAAAATTCTTACTTTTTTATTTCTTAGTTATTCCAACCAAAAACATAGGCCTAATTATTGCAGGCTTGAATCATGCCCAACTTAGCTTTTAAGAAAATGTGCTCACTGAAGTTGAAAATTCTAGATTGAAGTTTTCAAGAATAGATAATACTGATGTACAATTTCAAAACGTTGTTTAAGAAATTGTATAATATTCACTACAACTGTTGTGCAATAGTTTATTTTTTTCAATTGCAGCCCCTTTTTTTCAATAGCTCAGTCGAGCCCCAGCCCACCACGGCTCCGACTTCAAATCCTGTTAGCAGAAGAGAACAGGACTGAGGATCATGCCGTATTAATACTGTGCGTCCATAAAATACCTTTAGTTACATTTTGTAACTTGCCATAATTTGAATTTAATACATTATTTCTCTATAGTTTTTTTTAGTATTGCTATGTAATTCACCATATTTCACTACAGGTAAAAATAGAGAAACCGTGTCCAAGTTATTTTCACATTTTGCAAAATATAATTTAATAGAAAATTTCATTCAAAATTCCTATATTTCTCATTGCTAGTTTTGCTTTTGGCAATAATTGGAATGAAAATAATAGATAAGAAATCATAGCATAAAAGCCAAGCATAACACATAAAAACTTTTTTTAAAAGAAAAAACATCGTTGTGAGATTACAAAATAAACTACGAGTGCTTCATACTTCTGTTAGCACTAAGAAAAATCTAAGTTAAATGTTGCCAGAAATCGTAATCACTAAAAGCAAATTTTGTTCTGCATAGATACCTTATGTATAAGCTGTGATCATTGTTTAATATCTCTAGGTTTGACATCACAATATGAGGTGTGTGACAGAAAGATAGCAATGGTGCGCAATAGGGTTAATATTATGCCTTCAATATATAAAAAAATGAATTCGGTAGTGGAAGCATAATGTATGTTGTGGTCATCAAACTGTGCTATACACAGCAATAGCCAATACTGTATTAATTTACTAGGCAGGACAATAATGATTTTCGAATTGGGACTTTATTATGTTTCACCAAGATTTTCATCCATTAATGCTTGTGAGAACGTTCTTAGTGAACCTAAATAATTGCAAATTATTGGTAATTTTTCTTCTTCTAAAGTATTCAATAGATTAATCGATTTCCAATTATTGTAATAATTGCAATATAAATTAATTATTGCTTACCCCTGCAGGTAGATTTTAAGCATTCAGCATACATTTCATGAGAAATGGAAGCATCTGTGCTCTGTTGAGGGGGGGAACGTTCCCCCAGTTCCCCCCCTCTGGGTGCGCCTCTGCAAACGATTGAAACACATTTTTCAAAATAATTTCAAATAAATTAACACATTTTCTCTAAATTGAATATTTCTTGAAAAATGAATACGATTTTCAGTACGTCAGGCGCAAAATAATTTTTAGCACAAATTTTTACAATGATAGAGGAGCACATTTTCGTATTTATGTGTCAATATCCACTTATTTGTCAATTTCTTAATAGGTTTGGTGAAAATGTTAGAGAATGTGATCAAAACCAAGTTCAGCCATGTTGTTACATTAGGATTTTAAGGTTACTATCGTCTGAAGGCTTGGTGGAGATATAGGCACTCCTGGGTCCCCATAGGTTAAGTTAGGCTTGATTTTTCACTGAAATGGCAAGTCTGCATATTGTAACATCGCTGGTAGTTGTTGCTATTTATCAGCCAGACCTCGCGCTTTTCTTGTTAGTGACTGGTATTTGTAAATATTGTAAATAACTTGTATATATAGAGCAATGCATTTTGTAAATAAAAATAGTTTGAACTGTATTCTCTTTGAGTTCACTAGAATCACACCCCAGTGATTCTACATTGCGACCGTGACAGGACCCTGATGTGATGCAGAACATTCCAATGCCTCTCTGCAAGATTAACCCAATCGATAGGAGTCAGCCGAGTCTACGCCTTAGTTTTTGCATGTTTGAGCAAGGAGCTTGTAATGATGCTGCAAAGAAGATGGTTTTTAATCTCTTGTTCTCAGTCATCGCCAGCCACAATTGATGATGGACATGGTTTCAAAGGTTAAATCTGATGCATCTGATGCCTCTCCACAAGATTAACCCAATCGATAGGAGTCAGCCAAGCCTACGCCTTAGTTTTGCATGTTTGAGTGAAGAGCTGTCAAATGGATCCTTTTGGACCAAATCCTCCTCCATTGGGCACACAAGAAAAGTCGCCGAGTCTGGCTTGGGGCGGCATGTAACATCGCTGGTAGTTGTTGCTATTTATCAGCCAGACCTCGCGCTTTTCTTGTTAGTGACTGGTATTTGTAAATATTGTAAATAACTTGTATATATAGAGCAATGCATTTTGTAAATAGAAATAGTTTGAACTGTATTCTTTGTGTTCACTAGAATCACACCCCAGTGATTCTACAATATATTAAATTAAGACTAGATGAAATGTGTGAACATATATTTTCAGACAAACGTGGGCTTGTATTTAACATGCAAACTTTACTATTGAACTCTTACCGTGCTTGGGCTGTGTAAGTCTCATTCTTTATCAATCTCCGGGCCTAGCTCTTGGGTTTTGCAATGACTAAAATGAACCCAGGCAGATAAATATTTGTAAATTTTAGCATCGTATAAGCCGTGTTACGGATTTGAGTAACGTTATTAACCATTTTTTACTTTTGTTGTAATACATTGGTTGATGAGGAGAAAGATTATTATCATTATTCGAATCTTCATTGTCTTCACTCAAATTTACATAATGAAATATGCGCATATATTCTTGATTAGATTTTTTCTCAAATCATATTTTTTCTAAATTAAACTAGTGTTTCATACATTAGCAAATACTGACTTCATCGAAATATTGGAAACAAAACAAAAACATTCATTACTTTTCTCATTTAGCTATTACTGAATTATGTACTGTATATTTAAATTTTATGGAAAACCGTTCATATTTGTCATCTTTCTTAATATTGATAATGGACACTTATAGAATAAAAGTTCTTTAGTGGATGTAAGGATTTGATTGTATTTCAGCAGCCTAACAATCGAATGCAGTTAAATACAGTAGAAATAGCTATATTTTTCTACTTAAAAAGAAATGGTATATAAGAAAGGATGTCGAAAAACTTAATCGATCAAAAATCTTTTTTAAATTGCTATCCTACGAATACAAATCATGTAAATTACCTTATAATAAAAGGCTTATGTATAAATTTCTGTTATACCCATATGAACTTTTAGATTTAGTGCAAAAAGAGCTGTCAGACTTGGAATCATTGAAGTCCACACTCCAATTCAAACGATTATTAGGCATAAAGATGACAAATTACATCAGTCAATCACTACATCCGCTCTCTCCTTGCTTAGCATGAGGACATCCTATTCAGATGAGAGACTAAGAATGTGCCTTCTTGCTTGCAAAAAGTTAATCCAGAAAAAGAATTTTCAACTTTTCCATGAATAGCAAAATATATATCTTGAAATCATGGCTATGATTCAAATTTTATAAAAATTACTATAACTCGTTATTAAAATATTACTATAGGAATTTATCCATAGTCTGGAAGATTTTTTGTAATTTATATTAATAGTAAATGCCGATGCTTTCTTCACCTCGAGCAGTTGGTCCATGCAAGCGCGCTGTGCTTACCACACTTAACGCTACTTCGCTCATTGCGTTACCTGAAGAGGAGTTAAGTTAAACTAAATTATTAGCTCCTCTCAAGAATCTCGGCAGAGATGAACTAATTATCCTGTTCAACATGCTAGCAGCCATCAAAGAAACTCCTTCTGAATTCATCAACAAAACTACTCAAGTAACTCCAGAAATTAATCATGCGCCGTCTCAAACACAAAAGAAGATACAATGCCCGAAACACTTGAGAGCAGAAGCTGAATTTCTTGCCATCAGATTAACAATGTACCGTCATCTGAAAGCTCCGGGATTACTAAGAACTCCTACATGTGTTCATTCGTATCCGGGAGCCACCATTGAAGACCAAAAACACCGACACGAAAGGAATACAACACCAGAGCTATCACGTCCGTGAAATGCCGCAAATACCTCTTCAAGTGAAGTGAATTTTATTGTAAATTTAGTCAGTTTGATGTGTTTCATTCTGAAATAAAGATAATTTCTAATTTCTAATAGCTGATAAAATTCCGCTTTATCCCGAATCGAATAATTTAAAGAGAATTCTCCTTACAATAGGAAGAAACGACTTAATGAAAAGAAAGAAGATTTTACAGATAAGTATAAGAAATTACTTAATGTTATTAAAACTAAATTTAGTTCAGCTAAAGTTTTCCTTGGTGAAGTTGCTCCTTTTCTTAAGGACGAGGTGTTAAACAAAAAATCCGCTAAACTAAATTTACTTATTAAACAAAACGCCAAGCTGTTAAGTTATACCGTTTTCGACAACTCTAACTGTTTTTATTTAGGATCTTCTATTGATAGAAGTTTATTCACGAAAAATGGAATCTGCTACACTAAACAAGGTTATGCAACGCTTACACGCTCCATCAAGTTCTTTTT
>CABFPE010000088.1:354231-365179 GCA_900660155.1 Hofstenia miamia
TATATATATATATATCAGTGCTGCCGTGGGAATTGTTTTTGATTTCCCATCTCATTCCCATCCCACAGTGTTTCCGTCGGAATTCCCACTCGTCACTAGATTTCACAGATATGAAGAAAAATAGCAGATACATGAACATGATTATATACGCAATTCGCCCTAAACAAATCTAAGTCTAAAGATACAAATAGCTTAATGTTAGTCGCTGTCCTCATTCTCGACCTCACCATACCATAAGGAATCAAGTGCAAGGTATATTGCAACTGCCTCTTCTGTCACCATTAGGATAGTAAATCTTTTCCTCATTTGAGAAAATCTTTAATATCAAAAAAATCAAAAGCGAACTCAGCATCCTTATGCGCACACCTTCAAGACATTCCAAAGAAAGCGGATAATACCAGCTCTATTCGTTTGTCAAACCACATGCTAAAAGTCCTCTGTAAGACTTTCGATACTGGTGCTTGCCGGACCAATAATCGATCATACCAGATACGACAACATTCATGTCTTCAATTGATAATGCGAACAGTTTTCTCACAAATGACATTCAGCGTCTTGATACAGGATACCTTTTGTGACATATGTACGCCCTATAGAGTAGTCATGCAACAGATTTGTTCGGCAGATATTTACTGCTACGTAGTTTACTGTAGAAGCGACAATATCTGCAAAATCATTAATAGAAATAGTTGAATGCTTGGCCAATAGACTAACCAAATGTCACTGCCACAAACTTTTACTAATCCCACTTTGGTTAATCCACTTGTTGACAATTTTGAACCAAACAAAGGTACCATGGCATAGATTACAACATAAAAATGGTGTTACTTGTAAGGCTCAAGACAGACAACTGTTTCGGTGAAACAATTAGCTTAATCTAGTGTTGGAAAATCTTCCTGTCAAATGCCCATTTTGTCCTTGATAATTTCGCTAGACATATTGGAGAAATACTACAGCAACAATGTTAAGAAATGTAAAACTCATGTTATTTAGCTTCACTATGATTAACAGATATTTTTTGCTTGCTGACCTTTTTATTATGCATTCTCTTATAGCGCGTGGGATTACTTGTGATTGATATGTTAATTTTTCTCAATAACCCGAAGCGTACCTTTCATGTTTTAGTGGTAAAAGTTGGGTTCTATATAATAATAACAAAACTGCCAATTTGTTTGCTTGAATAATTCTTTATCTTGCTTGTTTGACACATTCCATTGGTAACTTTTTTCTCTATTCTCTAATTTTGTTTTCACCCTATCAGAATTTTATAAATTTTCTTTTCATCTAAAACACCCAATCATTCCCATGGAAATTCCCATGTAAAATTATTGATGGGAATTCCCATTCCCACGGCAATCCTGATAAACATACATACACCTACTATAGATACAAATGAAAAATGAAACCTACCACTTTTCTGGATCTGATGAATCGCATTCGAAGTGTTTCTTAGAAAGATTTTCCTGCATAACGCGGACGTGCTCTAATTTCTCTAGTGAACATTCTGCACCTACATTAATTAGAACGATAACGACGTTCGTTAAGTGCTTAGTCAACATATACATAGACCTGTACAATAGGGGTATTCCAAAATTTAAATAATCGGGCGTTGGGCATAGTTGATGTTAGCTAAATTTTGTGAACCGCTAGAAATGCAATTAAAATAACTATTTTTAGAGAGGGGCTAAAACGTGGCCCGAGCAATGTTCCTCGGGTAAATCAAGCAGCTTAGAGAGCAATGAAACACGTGGAAAGTATTGAAAAACTCAACATCAAAACAAAATATTTGACTTGAAGTGTATAGGCCTAGATGGCATTCGCACAAAAAATATACAAACGAATAGGGCGGCATGACTGATTTTACGTTTAGTATTTATCTACTATATTCTTTAATCATATTTTACTATTTCTCCACGTTTGCTAATCCAAGTTTTTACAAATTTACTAAAAACATATTTTAGAAATAGCCCTAACAGACATGTTTTTCCATAAACATTGCTTGTATATAAATATTTCAACAGATTGGAATGGTTGGGCGATGATGATAATTTATGTAAGTAGATAATAGAAAACTCTGGCTCCAATTTTGCGTAAAGTTAATTTCAGTATTGGCTGCTGAAGAAACCAGATAAAATTTCTTTGAAGTTACTATTGACAGAAGATGTAGTATCACCGCATTACTCAATATTGTTGATACGCATTTTACGTGAGCCATAGAAAATTCAGCTTGTTATCTGCGTCAAAACAAATATGATGCAAATATATTACACCCGCTGATATGCATTTAGACAAGAAAAATCAAAGAAGGGCATCCCTCAAGACAGGCCTACATGTTCTAAATCACGATCAACGTCTCCAAGTTTCAATTGCTAGATATAGATTTAGTGATAGGAAACCTTATTCCTCCTAACGATTCAGATGTCTCTGGAGATGAGCACTTTAATGATTCTAGCAGTGATAAATCATTAATTGAAGCAAAATCGGTCCATACAAATACCATAAGAAGAATTTGGTCAGTTAGGTTGAAGTGATTAGACAGGAAACGTCCTTGAGTAGCTTATTTGAATATAAGAGCAACTAAAAGCGTAGTCTAACCTGGTAAAGACAATTATATCTCTGAGTACTCAATGGTCAGAAATCATTTTTGGGGAGATTTGTTAATTAATTTTGCATTACCAGTTATTGCAAATCGTTTCATAAGTGAAATTCAGTGAGACAATTGCTTTGGATTATCATAGTCATGCGAAAAAATAAAATTGACAAACACTGAAACAGTAAAGTTTTAAATGAATATACAATAGATTACAAACCATTGTATATACAGTAAGAAATGAATAAAAGTTAGCCTACCAAAAACCTGAAGACGACCTGCATGAAATTCTTCTAACAACTTTAAGAGATCGCCTTCCATCTGATGTATTTCAGATATATCGCTCAGAAAGGTGTGCTGTTCCTAAACTTTTCAATTGAAGATATGCATGAACTTAAAATTTAAACGAAAGAAAAGAAACGTACTGACAAATTGGTACAGGTTCCATTCTAGGTACATAATTCATTTATAATATAAATCTATCACAAGAAAAACAATATCAGACATTGAAAGATAGAGCAGTAGAAATTAAAATTAAGAAAACTGTAAATACATTTAACATGGACACTGATGTCTCTCGTGTCTAAAACAATAATGTAAATTATGCAATATGTCAATTGTATTTTAGTTACAAATTTGATAATAAAATACAACGTGCTCACTCGGTTTTCCCCTTTTTGGTGCATTGACGTGTCTCAAGGCAAAAATTTTATTGATTCATGTTGGTTGTCAATACTACAAGGCCTCTCCAAATCAACATATATTCGACAATTAGTTTTAAGTTAAATTTAATTACGATGTTAGAAGACATTGGTATTTTTAATATTAAGGAGATAATAATGGTAACGGGAAAAATCCCAATGATTAATAGTGTTACATAAGGACGTAGTCAAGAGGGGGCTGGGCGCCCCAAGGAAATATCTACACTCTATGAGTGAAAAACTGTATCTATTTGCGTTTGATTGACATTACTGTGCCTTTTGTTTGGCGAACATCTTATAATAACATGTGTAGAAAAGATATTTCACTATTTGAAGAAGATATTATTGATGCATCACTTAAGCATTTTTACAATATTATTGATATTATACAAATCGTCAATTGACGGATTTCGCCGTTGTAGGTATATTCAACAATATTTTATTTTCAAGATGAGTTATCATACAATTTTCTTTTGCATTTTGTGTCACTTCGAAAATGATAAAAACTCACGAGAGGGTTATAAAAAATATTTCTTTAAAAAAAACTATAGCAGTTTTAAAATAAAAAAATCGTCAATTGACGGGTTCCGCCGTTCTAGTGTTAAGCACAAAAGGAATTGCAAAAAGTGAAACATTACTGCTTGCTACAAAGTGCAGAGATATTTAACAATTAATAGCATTATAACAGTTTCTTAGTCAGCCTTAACAAAGGCTTCATACAACTAGGTGAAACATGTAGTTAGTATATTTTAGTTTACGCACCTAGACATAAATTAGTTCGAACCTCCTTTATATCGACACTGTCATACTGTAGAGTGATATTGGTAAATTTGTAGCTAAAATTAATATGACAGACAATGAAAACATTTATTCTTGACAATGCATTCATTCCAGACACGACGTTCTGGTATCTTTATTGGTATGGATGAAAAAATATTTAATAAAAGGCATTTTTTGATATACATATATTCTTAACATATTCTGTTTTACAAGTAGACTTCCTTTGTCAAATGTCAATCGCCATTTGGGTACTGATGGCTACCTAAATGGGCAAATATAGATACTATATCACGAAAACTGTTTGATTGCAGCAGAAGATTTAAGGACATCAAAGACTCATCCATCAGAGTGTTTCACATAACAATATAAATGTATGTCTACAAACCATTGTACTCAGAATATCCAGTTCTCTCCATCTGAATCATTAACTTTTCCGATACTAATAAATGGCAACGATGGTTAATTAGATTTAATCCATTTCGGCGAACTAGTGGTCAAGATAAAAGAACAGATATTAAACTGGTTGATATTTGGTTAAATTCCTTAGTAGAAAAGATTGACAATATTATTAAGATAATTGGTTATGACGATCAGCTAGATATAATGGTTTAATGGATATCCTGAATAAATAATTTTTTGGGCGAATAAATGTCATTTATAAATGTTCAATTTTTAATAATTGCATTCAAAAATGGAAATCATGGGATATACTCCATAGTAGGTGGCACGCCGACAGATGCTCACTTGGAACAATGAAAAGAACTATTGTGAGATAGCATCGTTGTAGCAATTCTTGAAAAAAACATGCTGAAAAATTCGAGATCCTGCGAATCTTAGGGCTAGGATTCGGATTGGACGTTAGATTCGAATACGAAAAATATTTCAGATTCGAATTTTGGCAAATACTTTTTACATTTCTTTGTCTATGTATCTATTGAAACGTTTGTTCGTGAAAAAATTGCCAATTTCGATCAGGGCAAATAACAACAAACACGTGACTTGTGGCCGAAAGAAAATTAAATGCATTTACAAACATTAATTTCTTATATTTTGAATTGGCTCAATACAGTAAGATTCGAATTCGTATTCGAAAAAATATTCTCAAAATTTGTTGATTTGTAAAACTATTGGCACAGAATACTGAACGTGTAAAGGAATGTTATTGAAATGAGTTCAACAGAATAATGAGATGCACAAGCAAATGTAATATGAAAACAGGTTTTAAAAAAAACAAGCTTAAGAAATGATTTTCAATTAGGAGCAATTTGTTCCATAAATATCAGAAAAATTGTACAATACTAACAGTATTTGCAACTGGTGTACGCAAAAGAACATTGGACATCTTGCTGCAGCATCAAAAGATCTACTTCAAAATTATGCATCCAAGCTCAAATGGAAGAATCAAATGATAATTACGAAAATAATATTAATTATATGAATTTTGATAGAATATGTAACTTCTGAAAACGATTTGTTTTATAGAGAAATCAAATGGTTGAAATATAAAATAAACTCAGGACTACACATATTTATGTAATTAACATTTTAAAGTTGGTGGACAGTATATCTTAAGAAAAGTGTGAAATGATCATACATGTCACTTGTAACAGGTATGCCGCTAATGCCCAACCATGTGCAGTTTATTCACCGAGTAAAATGTGACTTTTTCAATATACACTGTTAAGCCTGAAATACAGAAAATTTCATTAAAAAGAAAGTTATACGAGAAATTTCACCACATACAAAATGGTGTACACTAATTACCATGGTAGAAAAGAAAAACGGAACAATCCGTCTTATAATCAACTTAAACATGTTTTAAAAGCATGTCATTCAATTCCAAATATACAGTTCATTTCTACAATGATTAACACTACCTTCAATTTTTAGCACTAGGCTCAAGTTTGGCATTGTGAATTCAAATTTTAATGTAATCTTTTCATCAGAAATTTTGTTTTTCTCCTATTCACCTTTGAAGGGGCCACGTCACAAATTTACAGCCTTAACTCAAAATTGACTGAATGAATTCGTACACAAAATTTAGAATACACTAAATTTTTGACGCTGAATTCGAATTTTTCACTATAATTTACATAACATGTATGTTTATTGAGATAGTTTTTAGGTTGCACTTCACAGGTGAATAGGAGGAGAACTAAATCTCTGATGAAAATATAACATGAAAATTTGAAGTCGCAATGCCAAACTTGAGCCTAGTGCTAAAAATCAAAGATATTGTGTTAATAATTGCAGAAATAATTTGTGAAGATGGGGGTTGCAATACTTATGAGCAGGACTGTAGGTGAAAGGATTTTGCGTACTCATAACAGATATTTTAGTAAACTTGATTTAAATTCATGTTTTTGACAAAATACGGTAATCGAAAATTCGCCAAAAATGTTATCATTTACTACAGTATTGGTAGATATGTATGTTCGAGATTTCCTCTTGTAATGAGATTTGCATAAGAAATATTCTTACTGTTGCACAACTATCATATTCGAAGATGTGGCAAAATTTGCATAAATGCAAAAAATTCATTGATTACATCTAAAAAAACCCAATAACCCTGAGAAAAATTTCAATGGACTTATTTAAGTTCAACAATGTTTAATACTTAATAATTGTTATTTTATTATTATTCGCACTTTGTTGAAGTGCATAAAACGATTTGATTGCACACATTTTCAGTAATAACTGCACTTAAATATTGTTTTGCAAGGCATATAATTCCTAGTGTTAAGTTATGATAATGGAGGACAATTTGATTTTAGACAAGTATTTTTATCTAATATTTTCACAAAGTAATGGTGAAGTCGGACTTGCAGTTCAAAATATAAAAATGAATTTGCCTGTGATCTTTATGAAGGACCTTTTCACTCAATCTCACTCGATAATGTTTAAAGTCCTGCTGAACTTCTACTTTGGTGAAGAATTCAGTTATTCCCATTTCAAAGCTATGTCCAAAATTTCTAATTGGAAATTCTTGCATTTAAATGAATCATACCAAGCAAAAAATTTCAATACTTAAAATAGGTTATTCAGTATATATTACCGATAAAGAAATTAGACAAATAGGCTAATTAGAAAAAGTGGGAATACAGTCGTACGATTTGCTATAAACACTTATCATTTGAATCGTTAGTGGATTGGATTATCTTCCTATGCAAAGTTCAGGAAATTGTGAGGGGATGGTCGATGATGAGAACAAAATAAATGTAAAAGATATAGATTATCAATTACATAGAAGCCGATTAGGAAGCGCAATTAAACCAGTAAAACGATACGTTGAAATTAGATAATATCTGTCAGTAGCGATCTATGCGCTGGATCTGTAATGGTGACTCCAACAAGGAGACTTCTTAAATGTAACCTTCTTCCAATTTCGTGTCAATTACAATATAAAACATGGCCAGGATAAACAAGCTATTTTTCCTATTACATATTTCTTTCACTTTTTCATTAGGCCTAGAACATTAAAGATCACCTCTGATCCTAACTTTTTATACACTAAGCTAAATATGCCAATTGATTATATGCATCTACTGATTTAAGAAGTGACTCAAGTGCTTATTCAATTATTTGTAAAGTATTAGATTGATAAGCATTACTGTAAGTTATACTTTTAGCCCGATGTAAATTTAGTCTGTAAAAAGCAAATTAAAGTCTTCTAAATCTTCACTTCTTCAAATATTTTACTAGACTTCTGATACAGAAGAGATGTGATGTTAGTTGTGCTATTTTCTAGTATTGTGTAAGTACTTAATTATCAAGATTTGCACTTCTTTCTGAGATATTGCTGAGGCAATTTTTTTCAAATGATATACATGCGACTTTAAATTTTGTGTTAATTTCATGTCTTAATTAATGCGTTCACATTGAAATACTTAGACTTCAAACAATTTCATAGATTTATTTTGATTACAAGTTTTTCAAAAATGTTTTTCATTGAATTTGTAAATGCATTGGTGCATATCGCTATTGGATTAAATCCATATCTATTTTCAATTTTATATACATGCATATATTATTTAAATCATACAAAATCAATGTTGACATTTTTTAAGTGTATATGGATTGGAAAAAGCCTAGGTCAATGCTGTTTTTCGAATAATGAACAACTTGGCTTATCAAATTGTTTTGACTAAATTGTTTGTTGATGAGTACTGTTGAATATAATAAGTAGTTCAGGAGCGTAATCAACTACTTTCAAATCACAGTTTAATAATAATAATCAATAACTATATTTCCCAACCCAATTTTTTTGTTGCACTGTTAAGTATGCGCAACATTGCGATTCCCGTCAGAAAACAAAAATGGACATCTTGTGTATGAGACATTAACATGATGTCTTCAAAGAAAACCGAAAGATCACAGATAGCGACATGTTCTCCATTATAGTTGGTGAAAAACGAGAAACCAACGTCAGGTTTATTGATTAATTTTTAATCAGATTCTCCATTGTGATAATTTTCTCGTTCAAAATACATACGACTCTTTTAAGGAACAATTTTTGATTTGTCCGCACACTTTGAGAAGCAAAATGTAACATCCTTAATGAATTCGACAGCAAAGATCCTTTATTTCTGTTACATTTGCAAAATTAAAATTTGAATACCAAAAAGTGGAATGAAGCACTGCAAAGGTATAATAATGATGCATTTCCAGAAATTCATTCACACCTCAATTTTTTTGTGTAATTCCTGCCATGGCAGCTTCTCTTGGAAATCTTAAAATCTTCATTATACTCAACAATGTGTGAATGCAAGTTGAATGAAATTTCGCTAGATCGAAAATAATGATAAATTATGAAATTTTTAAAATGGAATTGATATTTTAACAATTTTAAAATTAAAGAAATAAAAATCAAACAAATCTACAATCTAATATAAACATTCCAAACTTACTATTGTACGACTAGACGAGAGCTTGTTCAACTTAGTTGCCATTCTAAAATTATATCTCTGAAAAGCATTTTTAAATATATATATATATATATATATATATATGTTAAAAAAATATGTTGACGGAATTATTGAATTTGGTAGGCTTCAAACTTTGCTAACTAGATAACAGTAATGAAAAGCAAATAGTATTTTCAGAACATACAAAAGCATTTTCTGATAATACACTTACATGCTCTTCAGTCATGTTGTAGTTTTACATTACCCTTTGTAAAATATGGATGTATAAACTATTGAAATACATTTAAGAAATACTGTAGTGATAATGCTATATTTGAAAGGATTTCACAACTTGACTCTGAAAAACAATAATGATTAATCAAAAGATCAACGTAGAGCACAATAATTTCCTTTATTAGCAGAAGGTTTCATTGAAAAATACCTATTCTGTTTTTTGAAACACTTAAAATAATTCCAAGAGGACTATCAGTCATTGTCAGAAAATTTCTGCATCGGCGCTCCCTTTAGATGTATATAATTATGATAGACCAAGGTGCAACATGCACTTTTAAAAGTAATTTTTTTAAAAACAGGTTTTTCTTGGGATCCCTAAGACTAAGTCACAAGAAGTTCTGAAATAAAAGCGAGTTACAGAACCAGTAATTTTAACACAATGGCCTCTAAGATCATGATTTGGATGATTGTACCAGAAAAGCTATACGATTGCAAATTATGAGAAAATATATATACAAATTACATGATCATTACAAAAATACTTAAAATTTGTTTCCTTAATCTTGGGGATACTGCATCACAATAAAAAACTGATGGCGTCAAACCCAAATAATGTTAAATGCATTTACTATCAAGATCAAGACATTAAATATATCAAAATTATTTAAAAAGTTAATATACTTAGTAACAAATTTGTTTAGTTAGAAAATCAATTCATACCATATGTATATCGCATTGAATAGTGATTAATTAAAAATTTGCAAGAAAGTTAGAGAGAATATATTTTGAGCATAATTTAATAGACAATATTTCGTGTACGAAACAAAAGTATCGTTTTACTAAACCATTACTACCACAAAGTCATCACCACGAGGTGGCAACGTGTGATATCTAATCACTATAGATAAAACTACACGATAACGGAATGGAGGATGTTCATTCTGAAAGGATACTGGAAGGTCTGCAACCATTTGAGGTACAAAACACAATATTTGATTGTACATTATAATTAAAAGCATAGTTGGAATTAAGAATGGATCTCGATTATACCCTTCTCAATTTCTGCGGAAAAATTCGAGGATCAAATAATGCTCAATCAATGTCTTCATTTATGCAACCTGCACGCAAGCAAAATATCGTGAAAAGATTCAACTCTAATAAAAAATGTTGCTAAATTCGGGGGTTACGACAATTCACAGACCACACCTCAGCTGATTCTAAATTATATCTTGCTCAGTACAATATTGCAGAAAACAGTGATACCTCAGTTATTTATTTAACAATTTTTTGCTATCCTAGAAAATATTGCAATACATAGGAAAGCAATACATCAGAAAACACGTAGTAACATTTTTAATAACAATAATTAGCATAAGCTCTAAAATACGCACAAATAAAAACGATCAGCAAAAACACTGGGCATAATTCACATAGGTGCGTTATAATTTGTTCCAACGTAAAATGTTCCAATTTGTCCCTTTAACGTAAATTTGTGGACATTTCATAATAATGCAAAATTAATATTGGTTATAAATTAGATATTGACGTTTCTGAGATAATTGGTTTTGCAATTTAGATCGAGAAAAATCGATTTGAGAGTTGCTACTGCTAATTTAACGAAAGTTCTCTGTTAGCTGATTTAGATTTACAATGTTAGCGATCGAAATAACAAGCAATCAAAGAAATTTAATATATAATGCACTGAAAAGCTACATTTCATAGTTATTCATTTTAATAAT
>CABFPE010000088.1:392044-411106 GCA_900660155.1 Hofstenia miamia
TAAAAGCTACATATATGCATGCTACCTAAAATATTCCATATCTTAATCACAGCATGGTTCACCTCTGGGAGAATATTGACGCTTGAGCTATATGCTGTTAAGTGACACAGTAAACAAACTTTTTCAAATTTTGTTTTAGGAACACACATTTGCACATTGCAAAATAATGTGACTAGTAAATTAGTTAATTTTATGTTACTATAGCACACAGAAAGCAGAACCTTTAAGCTCTTGTAACACAATGATTTACATTACCTTAAAATTTTTGTTTGGTAACACCACAAAGTCGAATAATTAGCTATTCAATTGATGTTCAGCACTTTAAAATCACTACAATTTGTTGAAGATATTATTCATTAAATACCATCTTCAAAATTATACCAACCCAAATTCATTATGTAACACTAGGTGTGCTTAAGCCAATATTGCAAATTTCATTTCCTTCTATGTAAATGAATTTTACAAGTCTGGTTGATATTTTTCTAAAATACTTAGGAGCAACTTTCGACTCAAGCTTAAATTATCAATCTCATTAATGATATCCTTAGAAAATTGGTCACAGGTATAAGAGTATCAATAATAGAATATAATTTATTAAATGAAATCCCCATTCGGGGAAGATTAATTTGTTTTATAATTACAGAATATGAGACGACTTCTAGTGTTTCTGACAATCCAAAAATGTGGCCTAAATGTTGAAATATAGATATGGGAGCATCAAGTTCAAGTTTCATAAAAATCATTTTCATAAAATCCTTACATCTGAACTTGAACAACAACAATTATATCAGTATCTTTAAAACCTGCCTCGGAGTTTAGCGCCTCAGACTTTTTATGACGTCATTTACATGACGTAATAGATTTATCCTATTAATTTTATTATTGCATGCCTCAGAGTGTTTATATTTTACTTTTTTCGCAGTGTAAGATCACTTCTTACTTCTTATATTTAAATGTCTAATATTAAGTGCCTAGTCGTTCTGCAAATGATCAATTGAATTTCAAATAACAATTTGTTTTCTATGCATCGTTTGGACAATTCATGCCTTAAAATATGATTAGATTTCTGCACAAATATTGCATTTTGAATGATCGCCAAACATTTCACAGAAGATATCACATGATATATATATATATATATATGTAGAGAAATAATTCATGGTAATTTACAATAGATTGCCGAAATTTATTATTAAGTACTATGTAATATAAATGGATATTTCATTGACTCGGCAGGATTCGAACCTACTTCTTCTGTACAAGTGTACAGCTGTGTTATTCTTACACCACGAATCAGAAATCACTTTTATTATAATCTAAAATAAACAAATATTTGAATAAATTAGCTATACGCAGCCTTAAAGTTCATGAATTAGATTTTTGAATAGAAGATGCAATATCATAGAGTAGACATTTTTGAAGCAGCCTACAAAAAAAATTTGCTTAGCATGTATAGAAAATATATAAAACATTTGGAAAGAAATGCATAAAACTCACCACAATAAAAATGAATTCGCTTACAATACAAAATATCGAACTAAACAAGCACAGGTAGACAAATATCGAGGCAGGTAAAAATGTAATTTAAATGTCCAAGGCAACAAGAAATTTTTTAATAGGAATTCCGAGGCATGTGAAAATTAACTTTAAAAGTTCGAGGCAGCAAGAAATTTTACTATAAAAAGTCCGAGGCAGGTGAAAAATTTTTAATAGAAAGTCCAAGGCAGGTGAAAAATTCACTTTAAATGTCAGAGGCCTCAACAAATTTTACTTTAGAAAGTGCTAGGCAGGTGAAAAATTAACGTTAAAAGTCCGAGGCAGCAAAAAATTCTACTTAAGCAAGTCCCAGGCAGCTATTAAAGATTTCATAAAATGCAGACAATCTGATTGGATAAAAATATATATTTACGTAGTTTACGTGACGTCATCAAAATGCCTCAAAGTCCAAGGCACGTTTTAAAGATTCCGTACGTCACACGTTTTAATCTAAGTCGGGATTAGTCACTGTGTTTTAAATATATTGACATTAGTAAAAATATATGAGCCAATTACGTCCCATGAGTTGTGCTTGGGTTCTCTCTAATTAACGTTGTCCACTATCTATTTCTTCGTAATTCCTCATGCTATATCCTATAGTGTAATGTGAAATGAAGAAGCTTATAAACGCAGTAAACTGCTAAAAACACTAGAAGATATCGGTGATAACCCGGCTGGAAGAAGAATTTCTTCACACGACATACAAATCGGTGAGTGGCAGGAAATGAGAGACGCGATGGCATTACAAACAAAATATGGGCGTGCAGTAAAGATCAAGCCAGATTAACGATGAGGATGTGCCCCTGTTGATCGGGGGCAAAGTAACCAGAGTGAAATCTACTGGACATTGTGTGAAACTTTCTTTTTGTGTTTGATTTAGTAATATATGAATGTAAATATATAGCTTTCCATCTGTGTTTTATTTAGACATGTCGAATACTAAATACTATTATTATTAACCTCACCATTATTTTAACCAGTCTGTTTATGTAATTTAAACTAGAATATTATTCGTATACATTATTTTCGCTAAATTATGTAAAATTAACTAAGTTTAATGAAAAATCTCTTATTACAAAATGCAAGATCAAAAGGACACTGAAAAAATCCGTTCTCTCCAATGCTCCCTACGTCTAATTTATTTTGCAAAAGATGGTATAATCTAATTAATACATTGTTTATTTGTACATGATTTAGTTTTAAGAACCAGACGATTTTATATATTCCCGGTGAAAAAGATCTGTGTTTCATTGATACATAACAAAATAAAAGCTAATTCTCCACTAGCGTAAATGGCTTAAACATTTTTGAGGTAACCAACTTATTATTAGTGTTCAAAACACGTTTTAGTTCCCTGCGATTATCTCTCATAGAAATAGATTGCTGTGTACATTAATTTGCGTTATTTCTCCATCTCGATTGACGAATTCCATGTTAACATATGAAAGAGAAGACAGAGTGGTGCATTTCTTTGACATTGCACATTACACGATAGGATATAGCATGTGTTGGCATAAAACCAGATAAGGAATTACGCAGAAATAGATAGTGGACAACGTTAATAAGAGAGATGGGGCGTAATTTGCTAATATATATATTGAAATTCACACGTATTGCGAGATTAATTTGATTAGTAATGGAATGTTATTAATTTTTTACTAATGTCAATATATCTAAAACACGGTGACTAAATCCCGACTTATATTAAAACGTGTGGCGTACAACTGGATGATGGATACACAGTGATGAATCAGGAAAATACATATCTACCAGATGACATCGAATGCAAATCAAAAACAATTAAAAATAGACAAAATTTACTAGTGTAATTTACCATTATTATTATAAATGAAACATTTTAGAATATATTTCTGTTTTGTCTTGTTTTAANTTACATAATCATTAACACTAGAAGAAGTACTAGTACTCATTGAGATTCATTTTACATGTAGCATTTCAATTAAAAAATTATGTAAAAGAATGAAAACAATTTTACTTATGGAAATTCAAACAGACTATCGATACTTTTGGAGGTGTATATACCTGCTGTTGTTTTTAATGAATGCATACGCAAGTAAACATAATTTTAATTGAGTCAATTTTGACACATTTGGTACTGATAGTGTTAAATGTTTATAGCATTAAAACATCTAGCGAAACAAACATTAACATATAGAGTATAGCATTTTATTAAATATGAATTTACTTACATACATATAAACAAGCACAGGTAGACAAATATTGAGGCATGTGAAAAATTAACTTTAAAAGTCTGAGGCAGCAAGAAATTTTACTATAAAAAGTCCGAGGGAGGTGAAAAATTAACATTAAAAGTCCGAGGCAGCAAGAAATTTTACTATAAAAAGTCCGAGGCAGCAAGAAATTTTTTACCATAAAAAGTGTGAGGCAGGTGAAAGATTAACTTTAAAAGTCTGAGGCAGCAAGAAATTATTTAATAGAAAGTCCGAGGCAGGTGAAAAATTAACTGGAAAAGTCCGAGGTAGCAAGAAATTTTACTATAGAAAGTCCGAGGTAAGTGAAAATTTAACTTTAAGTCCGAGGCAACAAGAAATTTTTTAATAGTCCGAGGCAGGTGAAAAATTAACTTTAAAAGTCCGGGGCAGCAAGAAATTTTAGATTAGAAATTCCGAGGCAGCAATTAAAGATTTCATAAAATTCAAGCAATCTGATTGGATGAAAATTTAAACTGACGTCATCTACGTGAGGTCATCAAAGTCCGAGGCAGGTTTTAAAGATTCCCCGATTATATAAATAAATTAATCTACTATAATTAAAAATTTACAACTTCAGCAATTGTTAAAAATGGTGCGCTATAATTTGTTCCAACGTAAAATGTTCCAATTTGTCTCTTTAACATAAATTTTTGGACATTTCATAATAATGCAAAATTAATATTGGTTATAAATTAGATATTGACGTTTCTGAGAAAATTGGTTTTGCAATTTAGATCGAGAAAAATCGATTTGAAAGTTGCTACTGCTAATTTAACGAAAGTTCTCTGTTAGCTGATTTAGATTTACAATGTTAGCGATCGAAAATAACAAGCAATCAAAGAAATTTAATATATAATGCACTGAAAAGCTACATTTCATAGTTATTCATTTTAATTTCAATGGTTATCTTCTAATTGTTTTATTATGGAATCGAATTCAAATTTTCGGTGTATGAATGAACACTACTACTTAAATTATGTCTTGTAGAGTATCGTAATTGATTGCAAGCTGATGGCAGCAAATGCATCCATCCTAGTGTGTATCCTTGAAGAACCTTATATGGTTTTTCATTGACGTATGCTCGGACTTAATTGTATTTCAACATTAAAAGGTAAATTTTCTGTTAATTGACATTTTATTGATANGGTGTATGAATGAACACTACTACTTAAATTATGTCTTGTAGAGTATCGTAATTGATTGCAAGCTGATGGCAGCAAATGCATCCATCCAAGTGTGTATCCTTGAAGAACCTTATATGGTTTTTCATTGACGTATGCTCGGACTTAATTGTATTTCAACATTAAAAGTTAAATTTTCTGTTAATTGACATTTTATTGATAAAATAGCATGTAGAACGCAAACGAATATTAATATCATACAACAGTTTGCGGTGTTCGAAATATTTAATCTCAACTGTGAATAAGCTAGATTTGTGGTTAAAAATTATTGGATAAATATTGAAAAACACGAAAATGGCGCTAGTAAACCAATATTGTCTATAACATTATTTCGCTATACTTGTTAATATGAATTTAAAAAAATTTTTCTTACATGTAATGCAAACAAACAGTAACTAAAAAAATATATTTACAGCGTTTTAACATCTGAGTCATTTAATGTTTACGGAGATTCGGTAGGAATCTGACCTACTATTTCCATACATAAGTATGGCTGTGTTATTTACACTACGAATCTTCAAGTAAATAAATAAATAATAAAATTGAAATTCAAATTGAATATTGACAATACAATATCTTAGTTTTCAATTTTGAAGAAATAAGTAACTTTAATAATTTGTGAATGGGCGATTCGTCTAAAGAAAAATTACAAATAACAAGAACGCAAAAAATTCTTGAAAAGAAATAACAACGAAAAATCTACTTTCATTCTCATTTTAATGCAAGATATAAAACAAAGATTCCTATAAAGTTGGGGATAATTCCGCTTTCCTAAATTTGCCAAAAATGTCCTAATCTTGAAATCTAAGTGAGAAATATTCACAAAACAAGAAAATTTTGCTAATGTAAAATATATGAAAAGGAAGTTTACCTAAAAAAAAGCAAAATACATTAGTGATTTCACATTGACAAACTAGGCATTACTTTACATAAAATGGCGAATTTACACCAAATTTAGTTTTTACTGGAATATTCAAATATGTAGATGAAATTAATAAAAATCAACCTATGGTAAGTAATCAGTTTTTATGATGGCGAAAATCAACTTCTAAGCATTTTCATTTTAATAAGTTTCTCCAAAGTCTTCAAGCCTATAGTACCTACAATACATTGTTTTTATTTATTTTTTTCTCCACATAGTAAATTTCCAGTAAAAAATATTTTGATGCAAGATCCCTATTCATTGTTTTCAACAAAATTGGTTCTACAGTTATAGCAAAATGTCTGCATGGAAAAACCACTCCATGTACTTTTGTGAACTAATTCATACAATCTTTAGCCCATTTAGAAATGACTCATTATTATTTTTATAAGTATTTGTTTTAAAGTTCCTGTGAGTATTTTTATCAGTTTCAAGTAAGAAAATATTGGCATCATTCCTGATATATTGTTATTTGATGTAGTGACACCATTATGAAATTATTATTATGATCATGTAATTTATTTAGGGTTCATTATAATGTTGGCATCAATTTTTCCAAACATCCAAAATGGTATCTGAAAAGCAAGTTCAGTGAAAGATTGTCTTCCTAAGGTTATGCTGAATTCAGAGGCTTATACAGAGCGGGAGCCAAGGGGCCTGGACCTCTAAATTAAGAATAGTTTGTTAAAGTTGTGCAAAAAATACAAACCAAATTATTTTGTACCCAATAGGTTGAATTGAATTATTCAAATTCAATAATATGGGCAGACTTCAATAACATGCAACTTCCCCAAAATTACAAGAAACACTTCTATGAATTCCCAAAACGCAGCACAGTTTTTCACAATTTTAAAATTTCATTTATCTTTGCAAGATTTTTGCATTTTCAGACCCTTGATTTTCTCAAATTTTATCAAAATATTCAACAAAATTTGACAGTAGACACAAATTCAAAATTTTATGTGAACATTTTGTATTTTACTTAATTCTATATCATTAAAAATTGAGTAAAAATGTTTTATTTGTAGTGCACAATGAATTCCTATAATTTGAAGTACATAATGTATTCAATTTAGTGCATATTTTCATAAAAAATATTACAAAAAATATCATTTTTTCTAAAAACAATCCTATTTTGCGAAAAAAATTTGATACAATTTCATGCAATTGCCAACTATCAATATTACTAATTTAGGCCAAAAACAATGAAATAATTAACATTTATAAAAAGTTCTATTGCTCTTGAGAACTTTCACAAATTTCATATTTGCATTTTTGGAGTCAGTAAATGATAAATTTCACACATATTTTTGAATTTAAAAATTAAAAATTCAATAATTTTTAACCAGCCCTAGTACCAAATTATGCTTTTAGCATCTTACCTTGCATTGGGCCATGTTCAGGTATTTGGATTCTTTTGTATGATTAAATTTTACTCAATACAATATGACTGATATCCATTAAGACAGTTATTCAATTCAATATGTTGGGCAATATTGTAAAGAATAGTGTATTCAATTCATTATGATTGGGCAATAGTGTAACATAATTGAGTACTGTCTTTTATTAATGATATGATATAGTGTTATGTCAGTACTGGTTGTTATTTATCAGCCAGCCTAGTGTTTTCTCATGTTTGTTAATAGCTAAATTGTATATAAGGTGTTACTTCTTATTGCAAATAGAGAAACATTTACTTACTACTAAGATAAATTACCAATGTTTCTTGCTTACCTGGAATTGGTTAGAATCAGGGTTGCTCTAGTTAATTTTCACCTAAGCAACATTTTGCCTTGACAGTAAGTTCTATGGTACAGTTCACACTATAGTCAACCCAGTGATTTTACAATAGGTATAGGTATTCCCCACAAATATTCTGTACTCAAGTATGCCAATATCACAAAGGATTTGATAATAATAAAAAACATTATATGAAGCTATCTAAAAATCTGTAGAACTTGATTAGATATATAGTAATCTGAAGACTGACAAATATAGAGCAATGAAATTCTCAAATTTTGTCACTTTAAGGCAAATTAAAAAATACTGGATCCTGTTCACAAGTCAAATGTCACATTTCTGTCATGTATGCTTACATACAGATTCATAATTGCTGTATATAAACAACCAACACTGAATTAATTAATATATAAATAATTGTAAGTGACTCAACAGAAAAGCTTGAAATGGCTGTTCTGTAAAAAAAATTCAAGCATGAAAAGCACAGATTGACAAACTTAGTTTGAAAAATTCCATTTTCTCTGGATGAGACATGGCCTAAGAGTTCCAGAAAGGACTTGAATTTCTGTCCATCATTCAACAGTGCATCATTAATTGGCTAGGTCGGGTATAAAGAAAAAACCTCCAAAAATCTTACCAAATATCATAGAATTGCATGAGAAAAATGACAGAGTTTTGCATAAACTCTGGAAAACTACAATTTTCAGGAATAATTTCTCATATGAGTTTTCTATTCAACTGTAATGAAAAAAAGTCAAGGCCTAACACAATAGTCAGCAGGAAAGGCCTAGGAAAAAGTCGCCAAAATTCTATCCTATGGTTATGGTTTGGGACACACTGACATACTTGAGATTTTATATTCAATTATCCCTGATGGAATTATTAACCCTATTTCCCTATTTCTAGTAGTGTTAGTTTTATGTAACAAGCCCATTTGTCCGGATTTTGAACAATTTTATCCAAGCCTGTTATAAAATATTGAAAGGTTTTCACATGGACACATCTACCTATGGGGTAGGGCCCACACATGCAATGATGAATATATGTACCAAAACATGTGTTTATGCCTGAAATACATGCAAATATGATTTTTACTGAGAAATCCAATTTTTGTAAAAATGTTCAAATTATGTCTATACCTAGTGTTTAGCCCATGAGAACAAAAATTACTCTGAAATATTTAGTTTTTTAATAAAGAAAATCTGTCTGAGTACCATCCACTCGTGCTGTGTCCAAAGGTGTGTCTAGACAGGAAAGAGCCATTTCTCAAATTTAAGATGGAAAAGAAAGACGAGACAATTTTCCATTTTATGGTGTTTTGAGATTTTAAGTATCTCCATTAGTTAGTGAGTTTTGAGTGTGTAAAAAAATTTTGTTGTCAACATTCATCATTCCATAACTCATATCCCAAAACTTATAACTATCCCAACTAATAATCATTATTGGTTCAATAATCAATGCATGAGGCCATGAGTACCCTACAATTCGTGGTTTGTAGTATATTTGGTTTTGTCTATTTGGCCCGTTGGCCCCAAGTGTTAATCAAAAATGCATAACATAAAATTAACATTGTTTTTTTAAATCAATAACTTCAAAAGTCATAATCTATTATTCTAGAAAAATTTTAAACACTTCATACAAAATAATAGCTTAAGAACTGCAAAGGCAATGACCTCATTATTATGACTGTAAAACATAGACATTGGCAACATGAAGCATTGTATTTAGGAACATTTGGCATTTTCATCATTTTTCATTAATCATTTAATGCATATTGAGGAAAGCAGATATCATTTATGATGTGCAACAGTAAAATCACAAAGATAAGAAAAATATAGATTCATTTAACAGCTGAAATATCCACAGAATCGAGATTAAGCAGTTTGACTCACATGAGTGTTCCATTATACCCCAGTTTTCCCTACAATTAGAAAAAACTTTGTTTTTATACAACGTGTAATAAATTCAGTGTTTCTATTTAACATATGAGCCTAAATTTTTTAATGGTAAATTTCATCGACTCTCTGATTGAGCATTGATAAACTACATTAGTAAACTAGTTTTTATAAAATTCATTGAATTGTATAATGTTCACTAAACAAAGTTCTCTCAATATTATTCTGTTTATAATAGGCTTATAGTGAGAATAAAATTTTAAAAATGGCTACGATTTAAAAGCAAAATTTTATGAAATGCTGACCTGAGCATTCGATTTTTTATAATTTCTGTAAATTTATTAGATTGTGTCACCTAATGGGAAATGACACAAAGCTGCAATAACTTCACATCATCCATAAATAGTACCCATTAGAATATAACTAGAAAACGATGAAAAACATCAGAAATTCCAATTTTTTTAAATATATTTTGTTTAGGTTAAAATTGCTTCAACACTATTTCAATATTGTTAAAAGTGTTAAATTTTGTTGCTATAAAACATTGATAATGCAATGATGCTTTTCATGAGATCATTATAGTCAATTAAATTTATAGGTAATGATTTCAACAGGTGTCATTTTATATGCCAACCATCGAGATTTTGCATCACCTGCGTGTTGTGTTGTCAAGGGGATTTTGCTGTGCATAATCTTTTATTTATTGATAAGGTATGGATTTGAAGTAAATTATTCTAAATTAGAAAACATTATTACATTGCTGCATTTTAACTAAATATTGCAGTGTACATATTATTTTCCACTAAAATATTAAAAATAATTAAAACAACGGTAATTTACGTACCCCACACCCCAAACAATTGCAAAAATGTAGAAATTTATAAACATAATTACTCTAACCCTAACCCCCACACATAATCGATGAAATTGGCATTTTACTCAGCCGATGAGGATGACGACTGCCCTTAATTTTTTGAGAAAACGTGATGAGTATCTTTAGAGGGGTGTCCAACCTACGTAGAACGAAAGCCTTACCTCCTAGTCATTATATATACATGTTGACATTTCATATTATAACTACTTCTATATAGTGTTAATGTTGTAAATGCTGATAACATTGGTAGGTTATACTTATGCACTTGGGAACAAAGAATGTTTGCAAGGAAGTTCTACAATTCCAAATGAATGGGCTCCTTAATCGAAAGTAATATCTTGAGGGACCCTAAGGCGTGCATACATAGTTGACAGCAAATGCGTGTGAACATTCTGCAACCATACAACCTGCAATGACGTTGCTTCAGGCGAATGTGTGAACCAATCGACTGCAACCAATATATACATAATTCATCCCATGTCAACAAGGAAATGCATAAGTAAATCAAAGTGAATATGGACACACAATTTCTTTGAGGATTAGGCAGAATCTGTTGGACTTTTTATCTCTGAAAATGAATGTCAGATCTTGCTCTAGATGTGACTTTATTCCGATCAAAATTAAATGAGACAGCAATCCTAAGAGACATTTTTTTACATTGTTGTATTTTGTCAGTCTGGCTCATACTGTCAACTTTGGTGTTATGGCGAAGGAATCGTAGTTTTGCTGAAAGATCATTTTTGAAGAAATAATGGCATATTTTTTAATTTTTGAGGTAAAAATTTTTGGAGGTTTGTGAATGTCAATGCTGAGACATGCGACAATGCATTTGCTATGAATGTGTTGAAATGAGTGGGCCAGCAATGCATAGTATGCGAATTGCGCAGTTATTTAATTTTCGAGTTTTGTTTCAAGTGATAATTTTAATGATTGTATCACCAGTTTGTCTCTAATTTTATATGATTTTATAATTTTAGGGGGAATGTTTGAATAGGGCCTAAGTACTCATAATTTAACTAATCGTTTTATATTATTTTTCATGTTCTTGTGCAACAATGAAAGATTGTTTGTAGTACCCTCTATTGAATGTCATGGTGTTAGATCTACTTCAGGCATACGATTCAACCACACACAGTAAGATATTCAGGAATAATTTATATAGATACCAGCTCTTTTTTTGCATTGATTCAAAACACAGTTAAGCAAGTTCATAAATTAAATAGTAATAGAACAAATTTGCAATGGCCTGATGTTGGAACCGTACAACTCGTTTGGCAATTGTACGGGTTACGGGCCAGTTTCTGTGGGTTGCGGGCTAACTTTACGGGCTGAGACAAAACAAATTTAAATCAAACATTTTTTTATTTGTTTAAAGAAAACCAATTTTTATCTTCATCGTCGAACCTCTCCAAAATATAAGTGTCATTTTCAGTCTCCTTTTCTTTGCCTTTTAGGTAGAGCGAATTTTCTCTTATATAGAGGACTTTCTCCACACCAATAAAATACTAAGTTCTTTCAACCAATCAGAGGCCTAGAATGTGTTAAACATACAAGAATTATTCATTCAAACATACAAGATTGACACAGTTTTATAAAATAATATAGATATGTCATTCTATAAATCAAAACTAAAAAATTCAACTGAAAAATTCAACGCATACGTTAAAACTACGGGTTACGGGTCATTCAATATACGGGGTCCAACCCCAGGCAATGGCGCTTGCAATAGTAGATATACATTGCCTCCAGGAGCTTTCCTTCTACAAAAGCAAACTGAAGCAAGAACTGACTAAAAACACTGTTTACATCAGCTTGCCCGCTCAGAAAGTATCTCAGTGTGTCAACGCCATATCAGAATTACCTTAACAATTGAAGGCTAACAACAACTTTGTTGTTCGTTCATTAAAATTAAGTTATAGGTACTAGTAAGCAAGCCCTTTCTTAGTGTGCAATGATACACAAATTGTGCAGTGATAAAGCAGATTGGTGCAGTGTTAATTAAACTTATATTTGTGCCGTGATAAATTACTTCAAACTATAGAGCAGTGTCTAAAATCAGTGAATTATCAGTATGCGAGTTAACTTGATAAAAATAATATCATAACTAAACTAGTAACTACATGTTAATTAAGCATATTTTAAAGAACTTATGCATATCTATTGTCTTAAACTTTTAGTGCTTACAAAATATTAAACGAAATTTTTGTAGTGAAAAATATATTAGAAAAAGATGTGCTCGTAAATAAACCCACTAATTAAGAAATATGAGGTAATGAAGCATGGCAAGAATGGGTTAATGGAATTAATGGTATTTAATAGTGTATGCCTGGAGAAATATATAAGAGACGCCATGCTGCTATAACAGTTGCTATCAATTAAAAATAAATTTATTAAGTCCATCTTTTGGCTCAGACCAAGGATAGGATACATATTACTTCGAATTTTAAACTGAAATTTAAAAAATATTATAAAATTTAAATAAATGTAAGCACTATATTATATACAGGGCGATTTGCCCCTATATCCACTAGGGTTACTTCAAAATACAAACCACTTTATTCAAGTTTTTTATATTTTATCAGACTCTTCAGAAATATCTATGGGTTTGTGCGCACTCATGTTATGATAAAGTTTTGTACCAAGAATTAAGTTGAGTGCAAATTTTATTTAAGTATAATATTCACCTATCAATAAAATACAGAAATCGGTTCAGACGCTTAACTAACAACAGCAACTGTTCAACCTGTTTTGCAAACGCAATCCATTGATGTCACCGCGTAACGCATGATGTTAAGCTTCTGCATAGCATTGGCGGGAAGATCGGGTTCATTCTGTTACAGGTCCCTGTATATGTGAATCAGTCTTATTAAATATTATATTCGGTGTTCCATCACACTTTTAATATAATTTTGAAAGGTTTTAATGAAGGGTTAAAAGCTCTTTTGTGAAATTAAATAGTTTACTGCGTTAAGGGGCGGTTTTTGAAGTGTACGGTTTCATAATTAAGATTGAACTAGTAGAATACATTTGTAGATTAAACTTCAAAGTTTTTTATAAAATACAAGACCAGAATAAATAATCAAATAATATTTTTGGTGAAATGATAATGATCTTAGTTGTTATTTCATTTGTTGGTCATTCATGTAAATATCTGAATTGAAATAACTAAGTTTTTAATTGAATTCGTTCAGCATTCCCAGTAGTTGAAATAGAAATAAGTTAAAGAAACCAATGACGCTTTTTAATCTTTTTCATTGTGCATATTATTAATCATTTAAGAAATGAACAATTTCCAGTTCATTTACATCGAATGAAATACAATCAGTGAATATATAACTTAAGATTTTAAAATCATGTGAAATATTCAGAATTTCTTGAAAATTTTCCAAGTTAGTCAAAATACAGAATAAGTTAATTCAGGGATCCACTATTTCGGGTCATTTTGTTATTTGGTCACCGCTGCTTTAACGTCCTCCCAGAAAACAGTTTGAATATTAACACTTTTTTTCTAAATTTCTTAACAAAATTACCAGTTGGGGTGGGGTGGGATGGGAGCGGAGTTGGAAAGAACAGATGATTCCAACGGATTTTGGTTAAACTTTCTATGATTTAGCTAAGATAACATCATTTTTTGCTTTGAATTCTTTTAATAAGCAATCAATTTGACTTGAATTATATTTAGGTATAACAAAGACAATGCCGTCATTGAATTGTAACCCACTTCAAGGAACACGGGAAGGAGACTACAAGTTAGACAAACATTTTTATAATAACGACATTGATTACATATACCCAATAAATGAACCTGTTAACGAACAAATGAAGCCTAGACAGATAGCGGCTACATTTTTAGTTGTAAACAAGTAAGTATTCAAACATTTATATTTACTGAAAATGATGGAGAATGGTAGTAATAGTACTTTAAATATTTGAATGGATATAGACTTGATATATTTTAATTAGTAAATGGATATGCAAATATGTATATATAAGTATTAAAACACATACATTTTATTTAAATATACACAGGGAAATGGGAATTCTCATCCCGTTGGACTTAATAGAAATTTTAAAGAAGATTGCTGTCCCATGGCAACGGATGGGTATCCCGTTGGACAAATCCTTACAAATTACCCTTCATACACTTGGCAAAACTTAAGCAAATTTCATGAGTCTTAATAATTGATACAATTAGTTGTATGCAGATCAACTGTTCACCGGAAAAATATTTGGCTAATTCAATATGACAACAATCAACTTTTTGAAGATCGGATCTTCTGCTGGTGTTGTAGTCCACTTGAATTCTCGAAAAACCTTTTTCTCATTTCTCATATTTTTCTCCGCGAAAACAATTGTACACCAGACCATTTTATATTAGAGTGTAATGCTTTATAAAAATTAAATTTTTTAATAGATAAACTTTACTAATGAGCGTCATACTACTTATAATGCCATAAAAAATAGATGCTATCTGTGATTGTCTTTTTATCAAAATAATTTCAAGGTTTTTGAAGGTCGGACAATACGGCGGCGCCACTGGCAATTTCTTCCCTAATCGCACAGGAGTTTCTTTTATCAGGCGTGTATCGGTAATTTCTAAAAAGGGGGGGATTCTTATCCATTTAGGCCTAGGTATTTTTTTCACTCTCTTAGCATAATGCCGCGCTCGCAGGTGCATATATGATAAATAAACTAAAAAGACAGACGGAGGTAATAGGAATAACATGAAATTAGAATGAGTTGAAATTGACCTGCCCAAGGGGGGGCAGGCGCAAGGCCCTCTAAATACGCTCCTGTCTCTTATTATTATTGAAAAAGCATATTCATATGACTAGCACTATTATTTCTGTTACATATGAAATCGTTGTTTGCTGCATGTGCTCTACTACAATTGGAGCTTAAATTTTGGACATAACGGAATTATACCTCACTAAATTTTTCTCTGAAATCTGAATCACACAAATGTAGTTCATTTACTATTACTATAAATTCTAAAGCTCAGAATATAGTAATACATAAGTTTGCATTGCTAATTTCTAATACCTTACTACAATTGGAGCATAAATTTTGGACATAATTATACCTCACTAAATTTTTCTCTGAAATCTGAATCACACAAATGTAGTTCATTTACTATTACTATAAATTCTAAAGCTCAGAATATAGTAATACATAAGTTTGCATTGCTAATTTCTAATACCACAAGGATAAAAATGGTACAAACAAACATGTTTATTCCTTTTCATTCGTTTTCTAGTAACTTGTAGTGAGACAATAAACAACTCCTGCCAAAATTTGATAGAATTTTTGCCAAAAACGACTAAAATTTGGATTGAAATTAGTGGAGCAGCAATCAAGTACTGACATACTTGTAGCAAAAATTTGTTATTGTTAATTATCGAAATATGTACAAAAAATTAAATGTTTGCATTTATGTGGTGCTAGGTATTGCTGGTTATTGACACATTGAGGTAGGATGACGAATTAATTTCTGCATAAAAAATAGAAAAACGATGTAATCAAAATTTGTGTTAAGAATTTTAATTAATATTGTAAGCATTGCTTTTAAATAAGGTGAATTTATTGCTACGTCCATATGTAGTGAAGAGGAATTTTTCGATGATGTCATTTGTCTGCCACCGTATATGCAAAACAATTATGAAAATAGTTATGTATCTTTACAGTAGGGATACAAATATTCTAAAATCCTCGAAGTTGATGTGTACAAACTATTTTCAATCAATATAGTTTAGGTACAAACAATAATTGGATTCTAATGTTTATTAAATATCAATGTAAGAATTAACGGTGAAATCTATCTTAAATTTTTAACTTTGGAATTGAAATTGAAATATATTTTTCTAAATTCTACAATGTATTTTAGACACAACAGATTGATACAATCGGCTTATAATGCCCTTTCAACACCAAGAACATATCCAGCGTCTTTTCCGCATGATCTTCCAACATTACCGCCAAATTCTTTGAAACTCGGTCACGGATACACACATCGAGCACTTAAAGGGCGAAATGAGTGTTATTGATTTACTTGAACTTTTAGTAATACCTAAAAATGAATACATTTTCTATTTACAATATTATTATTATTATTATTTGTCTTTTTAAAGATAGTTTCAAATGTTATCATTGAATTTTTGTTAAAATTCATTATTATTTTATAAGAAGGAAATGTGTCTGGTAGAAAATCTATTTGGTAGAAAATCTATTCCTAATAATAAAGCCAAGGCTTGCATTGTTTTAGTTATTTTACACAACGCAACAATAAAAGGCAACATGCACTACACAACAAAACAATCATGCATTCTACCACATTTATAATTTGAGTTTTATTAATATTAAACATTTATGTGAAAATAGCAGAAATAAATATACCAGTGAGATATTCTCTAGTATATGAGAGAAATTACGTAGCTATTAAGAAATATCCTTATGAACCACCATGTCTTTCTTCTGATGGTTTCTTACAACATTGCTTATAAATAGCAAAATATAGTTTTTTTGTATTTAAATATATTTGATTTCTGAACTGCTCAAGTCCTAAAATCAAAATTTTTATGTCATTAGCAGAAAATTTTCTTGTAAAATACCACATTAAAGGAATAGGAAAGGAATTTGCAGAATTTAGAAATCTAAGGTTCAAAATGCAATTACTCATGCAGTAACTCCTAGAGCATATTTTGAAATAGTCCTAGAACATTCATAGAAATCACCCATGGAACTGTTACCAACTTAAACTTTAAAGATTTTCAAGTTCTTTCAAGTTCTTATGAGTTTGCTTAAAAGTGTTACTACAACTTGAAAGTTAAAGCATAACACTGGAACTATTCCTTCCAAAATTACATGAAATTATTGAAAATTGGCAATTAAATATTATTTTACTTGATAATTTAAGAGGAGTTATTTTAAACTTTCAGAATACAATGCAATCCATTAATTGAATACAGAATCGATTTTGGGATTTGAAAACAAAGGTAATAAAACATATACTCCAATGCAAATCTTTAAAAAACCCAACTGTTTTTTTCAAATTACAGTGACAATTTCAAAAATTCTAATATGAACTTGAAAGAACTTGAAAGATCTTTAAAGCTTAAGTTGGTAACAGTTCCATGGACATTTATATAGATCTTTATGCTGGTACCTGAGGACGTCCTACGATATATTGAGGTTATTCAACCATAAAAATCCTTAACGATATTATTGAAATCATCATTAGTTTAACAACATTTATTTTTGAAAAAATGTATAAAATTTATTAATCATCAATTTAAAAAATTCATAAAAATCAAAAACATATTTACTAATGTTTTGCAACAGTTCTAAAAATTTTTTAACTTATATAAATACTGCTTTTTGTTCAAAACAATTATTAAAAAAGTTTTGCTCATAGAATTCATTACACAAGGTATTTTTTTGCTAAGAAAAATTTGTTTCGCTAGAAAGCGTACGAAAATTGATTTCGCGTTTTATCTTAATGCATGGCATAAAAAATATTTTGGGGCAATTTGAATTTTATTCGCCAATATATTTTCTTGAGAATGTATAGAAAAAAATATTTTTAGCGATTGCTCTAAATTGATCGGCATTTTTATGCCATCACGAAATCTTTCTGTATGGCAAAGCAATGTGCATTACAGGGCTTCATTTTTTCAAATGAAACATTTGATTGATTTCGGGGCAATTGGGATTTTATAGCCCCCATGCATTTAACTGAGACATCTATAGAATTTTTGTTTGGCATAAACCATAGTAAAAAATATTTTTCCGGACTTCCTTTAATAGAATCTGAGTATACGTTACAAAGAGGTTCTAAACTGATTCATTTGGTGTCAATTCCTCAATGCGATTTTATTTATAACATATTTTTTTTTCAATGGTTGATGACTATATTTATAAAGAGTGTAGTCTATTTTTAGAGAAGGATTGCACTATGAGCTAAATACAGAATTTGTGATGATGATGTCCTCCTTCCTGAGTTAAATTAGGTTTTTATATTTCTCCGAAGTTTCGATATAAAAATGGAGTATCTTTGAAGAAGTAAATGTATGTGTAAGTTAACAGTATGTTATTATATATTTGTAGTTTTCACGTTGTGTAGTCTTCAGTTGATACAAGATGTGGTTTTCATATAAATGTAAGCAATTGATCGCAGCGGATTTATATAGGGAAGTAGGGTAAATATGATACAAATATTCAGCGATTTTTGACATATTATTGTTTTTGTCTAATCCGTGCAACTTATACATCATATTTTGAATATTTTACGTTAGGGAGGCTTAATTTTGGAATGGGTAGTTTAAAATCGTATTAAAAATAGCATGTTTATGTACTTTGTTATAATAAAGCCTTCAAACTAATTAGTTAATTTGATGTTAAATACAAATGGTCCAAAATTACTTGGAACAATATTTCCCCAAAATAGGGTTTGCTAAAGAAACATGCATGCCACCATTTGCTTTCAAATTTGTATATACTGTGTTAGAATTATAATTGGAAACTGTACATAAACCAGCTATATATTCACCAGCAAATTGCGTTATGCATAAATTTTACAGACGTACATAAAATTGCACAAACAACCGTGGTCAAGTAAAGTATTGAACATCAAAGTACGAATCATAGTTACCCCGAGGATCACAATTATATATATATATATATA
>CABFPE010000088.1:434208-465488 GCA_900660155.1 Hofstenia miamia
AAAAAAAAAAAAAAAAACGTAAACGTTGGCTATTATGAGGTAAAAGCAGACAGATAAAATACAAGCTAGAATCGACAATTTACAGTTGTAATATATATAAACATTGTACATATTCCTGCTTTCATTCCTTCTTTGGTTTAAATTCAAATCTAGTGTGGAAATGGGTTTTTGAAAAATTGTTAAAAGAAACCGATTATATTGGATATACTGGCACGCTAATTGTATGATTTATATGATTGTGATTAAAATTCTAAAATTGCTAAAGTTTATAAATGTTCTTATTTGTAATAGGCAGCTTTTTACAACGACATTATTTTGCAAGACTAATTAAATAGTTATTTTATAAAATATGATTTATTCACATTAATATAATGTTAAATAAATTACTACGTAGTGCAGGCAATATTTCTATCACGCGCACATATAGTATCCTAGTCAAACAAATAATATACATAAATGGCTAATCTGACAAATCAAAATGCGGTATTACAATATTGATAACATGCTGTAAACTCAGCCACTACGGCATTGCACAGATTGAGCACCGCCATGACTCTGATTATCATCGGAATCATAGCCTATGGAATTCGGTGGTGGCTCTACCAATACTCTATGTTCCACATCACCATCTACTGCCATGGGTTTTGGTGGACGAGGTAGGATACGTGACAGTGATTTGATTTTATCCTTTGACAGCTCAGATGGGAAAATGACAATAAAATGTACGATTAGCTTTCCACGATTAAATATATCTTTGTAAGTTGGCATGCCTTCGTTCAAAACGCACTTGTACGAATCGTGAACTACTACTTCGCCTAAATACAAAATCAATCAATTAAAAACTCATATGATGAGTTACTGAGATTTATAGCGTAAGCCATAAAATTTTTAAAAAAGAATGTGCCATATTATCAAGAAAGGTCATAATAGTAGGAAAGAACAGAATGCACAAAAAATAGAAACCCTCAAAGTTTATACAGAAAAATTAAATAGTTAAATGAGTTCCTTTCAACTTTAAGATCTTGAGATATTAAACACAAGTAATTTGATAATGAAAAAAAACAAAAAACTAACCTAATATATGTAAAGGACTCCTAGTTTAGCTTATTGAAGTTACATTAGTTTCGGAATAAAAAAATAGTCTTATATACTACATTGGTTATTACTAGAAAATATGCCAGATAGTTTTTAATTAGAATGACCAAAAATCAATAAAGGCAATGAACTCTAAATGATCGCTACAAGAAATCAGCGACAAAATTCAATTGATAAGTACAAGAGGACATTTATAAGACAGTGAACCTTATATCGACAAAATGCAAAATAGTTAAATTGGACCGTTGTACCTAACTTTAGCCTTAAACAGCATGGCGACTTTTTCGAACATTTCCGGCGTTTTGATAGTAAATAGATAACGTATAATGAGCATTATCAATACATGAACATTGCTGTTCAAATTTTGGAATGCATCTCATTAAAGAAAAAAATCATGGACATGCTAAAATAGTATGAAAGAAGGCATAACAAAAGCTACATTGACAGTCACAATCGCATGCAATCACATGCCTGACCGAGAAATGGATGAAATACAATACTTTCTATGATTTCGGACAGACGTGTCTAGATGCCGTCTTAATCCGAAGGCTTGTTTGTCGAAAGAAGCAAAGACTGATTGTGTTAGATTCCATGCTCAAGTAAAACAGACATGAGTCTTTTCAAAATTTCAATATTACAAAACAGTGTTTTATTAAATGTCTCATAAATTTAGATTTTCAAAAAAACCACGGCCTGTAATATTTTACTACCAATGCAATTAATTCAATGTGTTAAACTTAGGTTCTTTAGCAATTGTTATTAAACACGGATTTTTTCATCTAAATAGCCATTGTTAGAACAATTGGCTTGTAAAGAACATGCTGAAACAAAGAGATGACAAAATCCTCGAATTGTATTTACTTTTTGACTCACGGAAAAGTGCAAAAATATGAGTAGTTGGTGCACTTAATAAATGCACTATTCGTTTAGTCCAAAATACACTGATTGCACTTATTATACATATAATTTTAAAACACTAAATTTTTAACACCTTTAATCATAAGGCATTAATTGAGTAAATCAGAGTTGAAAATAGGCCTGAGGCAGGCCGCGCCTGAATTTTTTAATATATTTGACAATAGTGACTTGGAGAAAGTAACCCATTTATGTACCTCGTCACAATGAAATATTTAGCACCACTAAATCAAATGAGAGTTAATGATCAAACGGAAAAGTTAAATTTTGATCATTTACAAAGTCAAAAAACAAAATATTTAATTAGAGCCAATTTAATGTTTAGCAATCCTTTACAGGTTCGTGAGTTGTGCAAACGCCAATTTGTTTTGTGTATGCATTGATTAATAACACTAGCCAACAAAACGAACATTTTTTCATAACAGATATAGATATGTTTCTCTGAATCTATTTTTGATGCTGATTCCAAATCGGGTTACAGTTTTTTTCTAGGACGTATAGTTTTTGAAATATTTATAAACATACTTTTATGAAAAATTGAATAATTTTGTAAATATCTCGATTTTTTTAAACTGGTGGTCTGAATTTTCACAATGCAGCATAGACCAGTGGTCAGCCATAATGCTTTTATTCCAAAACCGTTAGCGAACTTCGATCGTGTGAATTATAAAGGCATTCCTTTTGTTTTTCACTCTGTGCACCACGCTTTTCGGGAAAGAAATCTAAATGGGAATGTAGGAAGTTCACTTCAAAAAGATATTCGTCTTCTTATTCCCTTAGAAAGGAAGTGCATATCCATTTGAAAGCCAGCCAAGTTTTCAATTCTAGCTGACTGAGGGCTCATTCAAATACCCTGCTAATTAGAACCTCTCTGATTTGTGACCCAACAAATATTCCCGCCTTCAATAGTGTAAACCATCACCTGGAGAAATTTTAATGGGCAATTCTTCACCACATTGCACTGGTATACATGCTGAATCTGAAATTCTGTGTAGAAAATCGTTTTAAATTTACACTCAAAAAATAAGTTTTCATGATGATCTTTTGGTTCCTTCCATATGGCAAATGACATTTTTTTCTTACCAAATTGCTAATCTATTTTAACAAGGAGAGCATATTTGATGTTCCGCCCACATTATACCTTGGCCACCTAGTTGGCAATCAAAGTAAAGTTTGTATATTTTCTTAAGATTGAATGTAGTACTTCACCGTTGTAGCACATACATAGCAAAGGTATTTTGCTGATTCTTGCATTTTCAGCGCATGCTGATTGATATCAAATAATTTGAAATAATTTAGCACTAGCAGAACACCTCACGCGACTATAGCCAAAGGAAGACTATATGGATAAACATATAAATACATAAATAAACAAAAACATACAAGGATAGATAATATAAAACCTATAAAATAATTAACCATTATAAATTTAGCACATATATTACCCACAAAACCATTAAATACACTAGAGCTGTTCAGTACAAATTTCAAAAAATAGTAATTTGCCATTATAAAGGGGTATATCTGTATATTTACAAATGACTCTATCTTAAATATCTGATTGCAGTTCTGGAATCAGCGTCTCAAATGCAATTTAGGACAGATAAAATTGTCTCTGATGAAAACACGTTGTTGACCAGTGTAATTTAATTTGACCTAAATCTAACTAGTGAACAGCAAACTTAAGTAGAGCTGCCGCGATAAATCTATTGCAATCGTTCGAATACGGTTTAGTGAACTAATCGTTTGCCCAATATAAATAGCAAACCTTATTGGACTAAAACACGCACGCATTTTGGAAAATACATATATTTTCACAATTTGTATGTTTGGGTGGCCATTCTTGAAAGGTGGCCTAATAGTAATAAATCCTAACATTACAAACACCATACCATTACTTGCATAAAAAGTCTAAAATCGATTTTTTTGAGACATTAATAAGTGCCGATTAACAGATTTAAAAGGCACAAGGTAATTGACAAGAAATCTCATTATTAATCAATTCATTTCTAAATTTGAGCACAGTGGTACTCTGGCGAGTAGTTTTATACACTAAGACTAAATGTACGCAGTGACACAATTTATTTGTTTTTGCTCGAATAAATACTAAGCTTTACATAAATCACACTGCTAAACCAATATCCTGCGTTATTGCATTTCGATTAGACTCAAACATTTTGGAGTTATAGAGAAATTTTGCAAAATCAGAAAATATTACCACATTATCACCATATTTAAGGCATATTGATAATTTTTATTGGGGAGAGGGATCCTACACTGCCTTTACAAAAGTATGACTCACACTTCGATTTTTGGAAAAAAGGTAATTTACTGCGATTGAAATGGTTTACAAATTAAATGTAGAGCACTTTTTTTGTTACGAAGTGAAAATCAATCATGCCATCTACACATACAACTATACTACTTTGAAAGTAGATGTAACCAATAAGGACCAAGAGGGAATTTTCCATTATAAACAACACTATACTAACCACTAATTATTAAATAACTTTTTGTAAACATTTATGCATTAAAAATACCAGGAACTGTAGAAATGACCAAACTTCTCTCGTCCAAGGTTTCGATAACGCGAGCGAATCCACACAGAGCTTCAACCAACGGCAGTTCGAGCTTGTATGCTAAATCGATTTTCCCGGCATGTGAGAACTTAGAATGTGGCTGTTCGTCAAGAACGATAATAACATCTCCCGCTTCTAGACCAGGAACTTCGTCTCCATCGCCATGCATCACAATCTTCTGACCGTCCCGCATACCTAGATGGAAAATATTTTCTTGAATAATAAATTTCTCTTCAATATTCAAACCAAAAGAGAAAATATAATAACAAATTAGTTAATAAATGTTTTGCTCAATTAATGCAACGTTTATTACAGAATTTACAATAATTTGGCATTTAGAAAAATTAAGTAAAAAACGAAACACATTATAGACTCGACTTCAATGATAGGCGGACTAGTGATATTGAATTAACTGCCAATTGTTGGTAGGAGTGAACCAACTTGTCTCTTGCAAAAAATTATTAAAAGATCACGTCTTCTAAATTTAATGAAAAAACGTAAATATTTATAATTTTACAGTGGAACGCACCAAATTGTCTTTTAGAAGCATGAGCGCTGCATAAGAATATATAATTATTGTTAGTATTACTGTTATTATCTTATTACTTTTCACAGCTTCGGACTGGTGCGACTCTCAGTTCGGAACTCCCCACTTTCCAGGGAGTCTGAGAGTATCATCAGGAGTGCTGTTACAAGCAGTGTTGCCTTCTGTACTGTCGCCCCACCCGACTTCGGCAATCCTAACTCTTCAAAGTATCTCTTATGATTCTTCTTACAGCTCCCAGTACTCAAACTGCTACAGAAACCTTCAAATTCTCTGCCAACTCCCTGTACTTGTCTATTTTATCTTTTTCCTTGCTTTCTAAATTCCTGTCCTTTTATACTGCCAAGTCTATCACTGTTCCCAATCTTTCCTGTCTACCACTACTATGTCTGGCCTCCGTCGTTCTATCAGTTTGCTCGTCTAAATGTTGAAGTCTCACATTCCCTATAACGCCCTTTGGCTCATTCGCATACCACTAATCTCCAACTTCTAACTACATGCCGTCTACTCAAGCTCCGATGTACAATGTCAGTCTGCGCCCACTTCTCACACACAGCTATCTCCAACTCTTTCTTACATAGTTTGCATTTGTCACTTACCACAGTGCTTCTGTCTATTTGCTTCTTCACACAATGTGTCCTTATTGTTTGCTCAAGTGCTGCAATTATAAGTGCTTCTGTTTCTATCTTTAGCCATTTGTTACTCTTTTCTATGTATTCATTGGGCATTCTCCATGCATTGCTCCCTGCCTATACTTTGTTCTCCTCCCTGCTTCTAGCCTACTCTGGTATGTCTTCTTTTCCCCAGATTGTATTATCTTCCTAACTCTACACTGATCACCAGTAGTGATCCTTTAGGTTACTTTTCTACCTATTCCTTTCGTCCTAGTGCGTCTGCTTCTACCTACATCTCAATTTAAGTTGAATGCCCCTTCTGCTGCTAGTACTTCCCTGGTCTCCATGTCTAGCTCTTCTAGTTCATTTTTGTTCAACCTAACTATTCCTGTCGACTATCTCAGCAGTGGTATAACCTACTTATATTTTGCCTTTTTGCTGTTATGACAATTCAATGACGACTTCTGTAGTACCCCTATTCTTTTTCTTGTATTCTTTCCTTAACATTCACTATATTTGCTTATGATCTATTCCGTGTCTCCCAATCACTCTTAAATACTTGTATCCTTCCTTGAGTTCTTCAATGTATCTCCACTGCTCGTCCGCAAGCCACCTTCATCTGCAAACTTGCGTGTGATCATTGTCACTGCTGCACACTTTTCTAATCCAAACTCAAACCCAGACTCTCTACTTGCCCTCTCGAATGTCTCAACTTGTTTCTGCAAAATCGTCCATGTTAAGCTGTCCCTGGAAGATGCCCCAGACTTTGCTAATTTATCTCTGCTTTACACTTTCCCATCTTTCTCTATAAACCCAACCCATTTCTATTAAACTTATGTGATATGCCGTCATATGCCTTCCTTTAGTCTATCCACGCCATTGCTAAGTTTGTCTTCCTTCTACAATTCATCACCACTGCCTGGTGTATTAACAACTGATATATATATATATATATATATATATATATATATATATATATATATATATATATATATATATATATATGATATACACACATATATACATGTAATTAATTCTCAGCTATTTCAACTCCAAATTCACTTAGCCATCCAACTTAAGGAAAGCCACCTAGAGTTCGTTCTACAATACCAGATGGACTCCCAATCTTCAAAAAATTGTATACGATTTCATCACCCCTAGACGTTACTAGGTCTTGGTAATTGGACACTTGAGAAAACTAAAGAATGCGTCCGCATGTTCAATTTGACACACCTTATTCTCATAGTGCAAGAAACTTATAATATTCTCCGATATGCCTGTCAAATTGTATATTAATGGTTGTTCTGTTCTTTTGCATCTTGGCTGCACAAAGTAACAAGTTCCAAAGTCACAAAGTCATCCCAAGTTACTGCTATTTGTGACTCTGAAAAAAAGCAAAATTTTGGATTTGATACTGCGGAAGTATAGGCCTCTGATGAAATTCGGGAATGTTTTACAATTTGTCTTGCTGGTAAAATCTACATCCTTGGCCACTTACTCGATTATGAAAAATTATTGGTCTTACCAAGTGAACGGTTACTTAGGCGCCTATGCTCTAAAACTATAATAATCTTTTCTTAATACACAGTTTTCAAACAGAACTGATTGCAATTTACCCTTAGATGAAAAGCATCTTCATAAAGAAGCAGTCTACACGGACTTTGAAGGTATTGGTGAAGAAGGACAATGCTATGAGTCAATTTATTGCTTTATGATAACTTCTCTTAAAAAAGGTTAACACTTTTTAGTTAAAACTTTACTTAGATTAAAGAAACAGCTGAATTAGTCAGTGATTATATTGAACAAACTCTTAGTGATTAAAGCACACCGAATGTGGTTGTAAAGGCAATAACGTGTGACAACAACAGAATAAAAACTCTCAAGAATAAAAAATACAGTTCTGATGCATTTTAGAGCATAAATTTTAATGGTCAGAAGATTCATTGATTGTTTGATGTTGTGCATCATATAAAGGCCGTTCGCAATAATTGTTATCGTTTTGTAACTTCACATTGTCAATGTTTGCGTATGATTGTATACGCAATGTGGCCATGCTCTTAGATAAGAGCCAAAATTTAATTCAACGTCTCTGATCCTCAAATGCCAAAAAAAGAAAACGTCCATTTGTTTGCAGATGATAGCAGTGTAAAATCACAATAGGGTTTGTTACATAAATTTTTATTTAATGGAACACGCAATTCCAAATCACCTACTCCTCCGTTAAGACTTGCACGTGCAATATATCTTAATGATAAAAAAATGAATTCTTAGGCAATTTGCAGATTGCACTCAACGCTGGCGAAATAGTAAACTTCCTGAATTAAGCTGTCAAACTTTTGACTTCGGAAAAAGATTTGGACAATATCCACAGAAAAGTGGGGGGAGATTTTTTGGTGGGATTGTATGAAAGTACTTGTTCTGAAAGAATAATTAAACTTGGAAATTTTTGAAATATCATTCTGATAGTGAGATTTCTACAGATTAATTTTCTAATGAAATTGATTTTAATGAGTTGGAGGAATTATCTGATTTTGAACTTGAAGTTATGTGCTGTCAATGTTTTTGAAGAAATCAGCGACTTCCCATTTCGATGACTGTTTGCCTTTAAGCATCAGAAATTATTTTTCAAAGAATGTCTTTGAAATGAATAGGGTGACTTGCTAATGGTTTCAAATGATTTGCTTGATTTGGGGTACATATGACCCCACAGTCAATTCCTAAACGTCTTGCCAATTAACTAATATAATTAATTTAACCAAGATCATAGAAGAATTATTATTTTAATACAGAATATTAAGAAGAGTACTAAAAATTTAAAAATTGAAAGTTTTTTCAGTATAAACAGTTAGCTGGCTTTTGTTAATTTTCATTTCAGGAATTTATGGAATGTGTCAGAAAATTTTCATAAATTCCTCTGCTCCTCACATGATAACATTATGAAAATCATATTAGCTGTAACATGTGTAAATATAGTTTTCATCAATAAACAAAGGGATATTAATAGTAAGCTCACATCATCAAAGGCTGTTAAATTTAAAGCTACATCTTCAAGAAGATAATAATTTTTCGTTTTGTTGGATTATGTTGTAATATTAAACTATATTTTGCTGAATTATTTGAAATTTACTATTAATTTTATAAATAACAGCGCCAAATTCAGGGTTATATCTTTTATAAAGTCGGCCCTCATATTTACTAAATTCTGATGTTATCAAGGCCGCGGTTACAGTAGGCGATGTCACAACTCACATTTCAATGTCAATTTTCAATAATATTCTTTCTGCTAAAACACACATAACCCATAATCATTATTTAAAGTGACCCGAACCAAACATGTGACCCGACCGTACCATAATTTTAACATATGTAAAATGACCGGATCCGGCACGTTTACCATTGCTTGAGATAGGCCATAGGGGACGTTACGGTGATAAACAAACTGCAAATCTAAATATAACAAATAGGTGCACGCTATTGAAGTTTAAAGGTTCGTAAACACAAAAAACTATTCGCATTGGCTAACAATTCAAAATGCTAACAAAATTCTAAATGTCAAATAGTGATATGGCTAATATTCATAAAAAAATAAAATACATAATTTGTTTACGCGAAATTGGTTTTAATAATAAAATAGAGGTCAAACCTCACGAACTGCGTCATAGACTCCTTGCGCTGAAGCCACAAATTCATCCGACTCGCCATTTTTCTCGGCGTTTGACACTGCATGGCTAAACCTTGGACAAGCTGCTTCGACCAAATTAGTGAGAGCATTCATCACTTGATCGGTATACAAACTGCGCTCTTTGCCCTCCATTGCACCGTCGATTGCGTCACATAGCCGCTGGACTCTCAGTCGTACCAAGGCCTCACATTTCCAAAGAGAATTAACATCGCCGTTTCGCAAAGAAGCAACCGCGTTATTTACATCACGCAAAATACGATCCTCGAGGACAGCTACGACATCTTCTAATGCAGTCAAATCATCAAGTGCCTCCGTTACAACTCTCAACGTCTTGCGCCACGTAGAGTGGAAAACAGCAGCATTGTTTACTGTAATGGAATCATCCGGTAAGATCCCTAACGTACACGCTGCATTTACAAGTTGTGGAGTAAGAGAGACTAGTTGATTAATTGCGGCACGTACAAGTCGCACGCCATCAAAATCACTGCTTACTGCACAAGTGAGATCAGAGGCATGCACAATGCGATTAATCTGATCGTTTAGATGCTGCTCATTTAACGGTTGTTGGGCTTTCGCGGCATTTATAAGGCGTTCACTGGGACTTTCCGGATCGAGAAGTACTTCACAAACTGCATCTGCAGCGGCTCGTCGAAGTTGACGCCGTAGTGTGTCTGTAGCAGCGAAAAAGTGAGTTAAGGCAGGACTATCAGACTTGCTTCCTAAATTACTCGCAAATAATTCATTGTTCAATTAAAATATCTTACAAAATAAAAACTATGACGATAAAAAAAATATAAAATTTTGCAAAGAAATCAATTTAAAATTGAAGCAGAGACTAAAAGGTCAATTAAGAAATAGAGAAATTTGAAAAATATTCGCGTACAATAAGTAAATAAAAAAGGAACTCTGCAAACGACTATATCTCATGGTTAATTAACTGACATGCACTAAGACTGTTGGAGTTACAAAATGATGCTATCTTATAACTGTGCAACATCAAAACAGTAGCAGTGATTGAATGCACAAATATTAAAAACATAAATGATATAACAAGAGAAATAGCGAAACAAACCTTTTAATTTCTAAAAAAAGTATAATAAGCGAACCTTTTCTTTTAATTCGAAATAGTACGGTCTTAGTCACATTTTCATAACGTAATACACTCCGAAGATATTTCTTAATACAGGATCCTATATATGAAATCAACTACATTAAAATAAATTTTCAATAACCAAATAGGGCAAACATTGCACTTAGGTCTATTCTATAAAAAATGCAATCCTCCCCAAATTGTTTCATAATTAAAATGCAAATCCAAGAAGTTAAGAGCACGAATCGTAATTTGACATTATTAACATAAAATCCCAACTGTATTCGACGGGAAACCAACCTGATCTTCACAAAAACGGTTAGTTAAAAAAGCTTGAATAGAAGCAATCGCTTAGTACATAAGAGTTGGCAAGACAACATCTTCATCAATGTAAAAAATTTGAGAGCTGATATGTAAGAACAACTCAACAACGCGAAAGTAATGAAGTGGAATTTGCTACTTGGTTGATGCCAAAGAAAACCATAAGTCACAAACAGTTTCAATGAAAAATGTTTTTCATTTAATAATATTCTTGATATAATTTTAGTTACTATGCTATCGAATTCCCACAGCGTCTACAACTCGATGTGAAAGAGACTTGTACTTTGACGCAATAGAGACACATTTAAAAGTGTCTATAACCAAAGTTTAATGAATGCATTCATTTTATTGAGGAAGAAATTCCTGCTGTGCTTGTAATACACCCTGTGCAACCTACGTCTAATACCAAGTAATCATTGTCTCATCTGCTTCTTCAAAAGCGAAGTTATCGTATAATCAAGTGCGCATTTGCAAAGGCACGAGCGATAAATGGAAACATGTGTATATTATTTAAAAATTTTTAACATTCGTGCAAAAACGCGGTTTTAAATAACTTTAAACCCGCCTTGCGAATATGCTTGAAGAAGATCTTGCAATGCTTGTCTTACAGAATTGCAACTTTCTACTATACGCTGTCTTCGCACAGCTGGGGTATCAGGAGCATCAGCCAAATGACCAGCGCCGCTAATAATAGCTTCCAATTTTGATTCCAAAACTGGACGCAAACGAGCAACATTATAAGTCGGAGGGCGACCACAAACCGCTTCTAATTCATTCAATGCACGAGCTAAACCTGGGGTCTCTTCTGAATCGACGCCGGCTGTGCTTGCTGTGCCTAAATACAAAGCATAAGCTATTTTCCAATTTACAGATTCGAAATACATCTTTCAATTTTAGCCCATTTCATACAAAGGTCCACAAATGGGGACCATGTTTTGAAAATTATGTTTGATGCTTGCTATTAATTTCATGCTAATTTTTTTTATTGATTGTTTAAATCTATTGTATTTTTAATGCTTTGCGGGTTCAGTATTGGTTTACTGTTGTTTCGCAATTTTTTTACGTCTGTTTTTTAAACATTTTTTATATATCCTGAGGTAAGCCTTTCAATTTATACTTTACTTATGCATCACTGACTTCAACATACATTTGACCTCTACAAAGTAAATTCATTGTGTTATTAAAAAAACTCAAATTTTTTGACATTTTGCTAACAGTTCATAACCAAGGTCCTCAAATGAGGTCCATACGAAATATCATAAAACAACACTTCAAAAGACTAATCGCACACGAAATTCTTCTTAATATGCTTTCTAAACTACCATATCAGAGAAATAACCAATTCCAAAGGATTTAAGTAGGTCTTGTATGAAATGGGTTAAGATGCTAAATAAGCATACTTTAAATGACCCTCACTGCTCGGAGGAACAGAGGACCAATATTTAATAGTTTTTGACAATGAATGCATATAAAGCTATGAAATCCTTAATTTCAAAGTTATATCTCAAATATGTAAATACTGAAATTCAAATTTAGTTAACAATTGACTTACGTTCTTTAAAATATTTTTGATAAAAGCAATATAATAAAGTATTGGCGAAACAACCCAATCTGTACATGAATGACCCCTAGCATTTAATTTGATATAAGAAAGTAAACAATTAGCATAAATTAACAACTATTGCATTTCCTGTTAAAACAGCTTATCAACACGGATTTAATTTAAGCAGCACAACTGTTAATAACAAAATAAAAAGAAGGATTAGTTGTAAGCTGAACAAAAATGCATTCGAAATAAACAAAAAGCAAAATGCCCTGCATGCAAATAATGATAATTAAAAATTAATGTGTAGCGTAGCTATCTCGCAAATATTGTATTCTTATGATATCAGGGCAGATGATACCTTACATTAGTGAACTTTATCATATTCCGTTAAGAATTTTTGATATTCCAATAGTAAAAACCGTAAGCAAAGATGTACCATAAATTNTCAACACGGATTTAATTTAAGCAGCACAACTGTTAATAACAAAATAATGATAATTAAAAATTAATGTGTAGCGTAGCTATCTCGCAAATATTGTATTCTTGTGATATCAGGGCAGATGATACCTTACATTAGTGAACTTTATCATATTCCGTTAAGAATTTTTGATATTCCAATAGTAAAAACCGTAAGCAAAGATGTACCATAAATTTTCATAATTAGGAAGAAAACCATAATATATCAAATTTCACACCAAAGTTTTAACCTAAAAATTGAAATAGAAGTCGCATGTTGACGCTTGATTATTTCATAAACAACTTGAATTTGACTTGGCAATAAAAAAATAAATGGAGTGAAAACATCTTGCGAAAAAAGCAGTTCATTACAGTGGATTTAAAACACATTCACTTACGGGTTACGAGACAATTTCCTAAATACATTTTCATATTTAGTAGAGCCTAAAATAGGAGTCACCGCTGACTCCCACTCTACATTCCCCACATACCAAGGGAGTCACCGGTGACTCCCAAGTCTTATATTTTTCAAATAACTTTCAGAATTTATGGTAGCGTTTAGGAGCTAGACAAAAGAGGCCTAGTAGAATAAGTGCTAAACAACTGTGCATACTTTTGATCAACTATGAAACATTTAATGTGAGATACTCTTTCAATAAATAGGGTCCTGGCATGAATCCGTTGTTTGAACGTTTAACAATTACTACGTTTGTGTTTTAATCACCCTAGAGGTTGAAAGTAGTCAACAATAATAAAACAGTAATACAAGTAACCTATGTCATCTATTGCACGAAACATTGCTGCTAAGACGAAATCTCTATTGGCGGCAGTTGCTTCCAAATCAGGATGTGCTAACGCTGCTTCAGATGCAGTTAAGAGAAGCATAGCATGACTTTTAAGATAAGCACGCGCTGCGGCAATGTGCTCTTGACTACGTGGGTCTAGCAAATCGGACTGTCGCATCTTCGCCACGCCATCTAACGAAACTATGTCTCGGCCAAAGCTCTTGAAATGCGAGACTAGTTCCCGCGAAGATCTTGCAGTTTTCATGTCGTCTAAGTCACGTGAAACAATTCGTAAAGATGCCAATAGACGATGAACATCGACCTAAAATCAAAAACCTATAAATCTTATTCCATATAAACTCCAAAAAGAATTCTTTAAGTTATACTCAAAATAATACTAAAAAACTTAAAAATCGATTACTCACTTGACTTCCCTAAATTTCGAGACAACTAGATAGAGGAATAATATTAATAGAAAGCTTTTTTATTGGAGTTGGTACAAAACCGCCTAATAAAAATTTTTTTCACTAAAGATTTTTCTATGAAACCGTATACGTTACTAAAGTAATCCTTCCTCTACAAAATGACATATTAGATAGATGATGACGTCAATCAACCCCCTTTGATTAATAGGGTTAACCATGGACTTAACGAACACATAACACATAATTATTTGAAAATATGTTAGATTAAAAAACATTCATATATTTCAAACCTATAGGATAAGGAAATTAAGTACAATTACTGAGCATGCTCTACGACAAATATAATTGTTCAATCACATAAATGCGTTAAAAATATAACAGTAAGGAGCAATCAAAATTAACTACATCATAACTATATAATGATATATTAGGACTTCAAATAAGATACCCCTATAAACATAAAAATATAAAACAAAATAATACCTCGTTTACATGTGAAAAACAAAATGCATGTGTACAGTTTTAGAAGAACCCAATGTTACGTCTAAGGAACGTCAGCACAAGACATTCAATCGCTCACTTGAAAAACATTCAACTACTAAACGATGTTGACTTTCGTGAAGTCTTGTGTATCATGTCACAGTGTAAAGATCCGAAAACATGCATGTGCACAGTTTTAAAAGAACCCAATTTTACGTCTAAGGAACGTCAGCACAAGACATTCAATCGCTCACTTGAAAAACATTCAACTACTAAACGATGTTGACTTTCGTGAAGTCTTGTGTATCATGTCACAGTGTAAAGATCCGAAAACATGCATGCGCACAGTTTTAAAAGAACCCAATGTTACGTCTAAGGAACGTCAGCACAAGACATTCAATCGCGATAAATAGATAATTGAGGTTATTGAATAAACTGTTTATCCTCCATATTATTGTTTTTCGCGAGCAATAACAGCACAATAATGCAATAATTTATTTTCAGTTTAATAAATAGTGATTGATTAATTTTTATCAAAAATAGTATTGTACTTTTGGTCAAGGTCATACTTGTTCGCCCTCTTGGTCGACTTTGACTATTTGTTTTTAAAGGGGAAGATGTGTAATATGTATATATTAATTTGTGCGTAAAGGAGAGTTTTCCCACGAAAAAATTATAATTAATCTATTTTTTATTTACGTGAATTCTAGTTATAATAAATGCTGGTTTATAATGACACAATTAATTTAAAATGTTCTTACTTCTACTGAATGCCATATTATTATATTTTGATAAATTTCGTCAACAAGGCTGGTCTTATGTGCATTAAGACAAACTTGTAATGTTACTTTTCATTGAAGTCCAATGTCCCTGAAAAGAAAAACATTTCGAACTTATTGACTCTGGTAAGAATTGGACAACAGGTTAAAATCAGAGTGAGAATTTGGTTGCGTTTGCAATTTTCTCTCAATAATGCACTTAAAAAGCCAAAAAATATCTGACATTCGCCGAAAGGAATTTTACGCAAATTATCTATTCTACGGATTTCATTTCAAAACGTGCTTAAACTGCATGTGCAGATTGCATTTAACGTGCATATCGGATGTTTGGCTGCGGTCCTATCATAATTCACACCGCCGTCCACACGTTAGCAGCATAAAAGCAGTCGCCTACGATGCGATTCCAAGAAATGACGTTTTTGGTGCAAACCCCAAGATGCTTATCAAGTTGAAACGTAATTTAGTTGCACTTGATTAACAACTAAATTTACTGTCATAAAAATATTTCGGGTATTTTTGTCTTAAATAACGCTTTACCAAACCGAATGTAGTTAGATAAAAACCAAAGGCGTGGTTTTGATGCCTAAAAACCGAAAACGCAATCGTACACATTTTTGTGAACCACCGAAGATTACACATTAACTACTCTTTACACACGAATTTTACTTGCAATGTATTTTGAAAAAGTTAAAATTTGTGGATCCAAGTCTGTTAAAACCTGCATGGAAGGCTATAATTCGTTTAAGAATCTAATTTTTTGTGCCGCGGTATGCTGCGTTGATGTTGAATATTCTGCTTTGAATGTTACGTTTAGAGTTAAAAAGCGCGTTCAAAGCGCAAAACATTAAACACTTTATCAGTAAGAAATACTACAAATCCGTTAAATTCTGAGATTACAATAGAATTTCCAAAGACTAATATTCCCTTGACAAAACTAGAAAATAAGGAATTCAGGGATTTTCTTGAGAATGATTTCGGCAGAAAATTTCCTAACGAATCTACTATCAGAAAGACATTAAGTTCAATAGAATCAGACAAGTTACATCATTGGTGAGCATCAAAAGATTATATTTCCAAGTGAACGAGGCAACAGACGCCTGTGGACGAATTTTGATTGGTATTTTGGAGGCAGTCTTAATTCCCTTGAACGACTTCATCTTATTCAATTAAAAGAGACAGAAAACCGAACAATGTCGTGATTGCTCAGTTGATAAACACCGGAAACTCCTCACTGAAGGTTACTATGATAATTTTCGCCTACTTGTAACGGCCGGAGTGGCAGACATGGTGAAAGCGGGCAAAATTCTAAAGAACATCTATCCTAAAACGTCTCATTACCTGTCATAACATGGGATTCAACCAATGGGCGAATTTATTACAATAAATCTTTTTGAAGCAAACACATTCATTATTTCCACAAAAAGCACTTTTGTTCGGAATGCTCGGCAACAACGCTTTTTTATAGAACGAACATGCTTGGCCCTTGCGCGGGGGAACTTGGTTTAGCTTGTACTTATTACGCCAATTTCAATGCCCAGGAAGAAGGTGAAAAATCCGCTAATTTCTGCAAGGCGATGACATTCATGGAGTGTACCTGCATCACACACAAAGTAAACCTTATCGAGCAGCAGTTTTCGCTCTATGTGAAATTCTGATGTAATTGCAGCAACACAATCCGCTGGTAGAGAGCATCAACTTTTACACAAGGGTGAAGAGGGCAGTTGATTTCAAACTACATTCAAGCAAAATAACCAAATTTGGTCAAAAATTCAATTTTATACAGGTGCTACTACTGGGGAGCATCAGGCCGACAGCACGATCCAATTTGGAAGCTAATCATTTAACCCTATTGTCCATGGCGTCTCCACTACTCCTTTAGTCCATGGCGGGGGCTAAAATAGCCCCTCTCGGTTTTCGCCTAATTTCCCATTAAATTACCCCTTTTTTGTTTAACGAGGCCACTCAATGCAGAAATGCAACAAATGTGCAAGTGATCTCCAAAAAAGAAGAGGACTCCAGAACCTGGATTTAGATGAGGAATAACATTTTTTCGATCATTTTTTTCCATCAGTAGTAAATTGGTGCACAACTTCTTTGATACTTGTTCCCAATTTTGACGCAACAAAATCCGCTCTCTTGTTAAAATATCGGGTACAAAATATGAATTTATGGTACTCGAAGTGTAGTGAAGTGTGGGGAAGGTTGTAGCGGGTCTATAAACTGCACTGTATTACAATATTGCAAGAAAACGTAGTCCAGAAATAACAAAAATCCCTCGATTTCTAAGAAATTAAAAAAATTTCGGGGTTCTGACCTTTCTAACTGTATCTGATCTTAGGATATGAAGTATTCGACAAATTATTACAAAAAATTTGGTTATAAAAGATATGCAGTAAGTCTAGGCTGATGTACAACAATACGCACCCTTTACAATTGTAAATAAACGTTCAATATTAAAGGAAATGCTACAATTACTAATAATGTGTAATTCAATTTTTTACTAAAATGTAAATGTAGTCGACTGTTTTGTAAGACTCGCTTATTTAATTCCCAAAATATACAGGTTTAAATGTAGAAATAAAAAGAAAATCGCAAACCTGATCGGCAACGATTAAGAGTCTAGCAACAGCACTCAATAGTGCTCGTGCAGTTCGCACTAGATTATGCCGCAATCCAGGGGTACAAGGTGCAGAAGCAAATTCACTCGCCACCAGGCTCATTTCCCCACCATTCGTACGAACTTGTCGAATCGCATCTATCAGTTCATGCTTAACTTCATCGGGAGCATCTGTTACAATTTCATCGCCCTAGTGCGAAAAGTTGTTAGGACATAGTAAACTCTGAAGGCGCTAGGAACTTTAAAAAAAATCTACGTTATGTTAATTGTAATCACTCTGAATTAAAAAATGTGGTATAAACTCAGGTTCTTGTGGAATATTGCTGTACGAAAACCACGAGTACATTCTCTTACGATAGTTGAAAAGATTTTTTAAATTAAGCGTTGAAATACTCAAAAATATAAATTAGTAAGAAATACTTGATTTGGAATTTAACAAAAACGCAAATTTTTATTTATTGCGAAAACACGGGCCATACCAAAATTATGCACGTAGATATATGTGCTATGCTATATAATAAGTTCATAGGTTTGCATTCTTTAAACTAAATCTCTATTTTTACACTGGAATTGAAAAGAAACTCACAGAACACCTCAGTAATAAAACTGTTTTATAGGTAATTTTTCAGCAAATCAATGACCCTTTGTTAGCAGGTGTTTTGGAATTAATGAACTGAATTGTATTTGAGAGATAAAAAAAGGGTAGTTCATACCGATTAATTTTTGAAAACCAGATTTCAGAGATGGTCTGGAGCTTTTTAAAAAATTAATTAATACTGATACCTAGTCCAAACGTAGGCTTACCACACTCATATTACTCAAATTACTCAACTTCACATCTACCGTCAAGCCAAAAATGCAAATTTTTCCCAACCGCTTAAAATAATATGAACAACTTTTAAAGCTTTTAAATTTCTTAATAATCAGAATCACAATGATCATGAAAAACTACTGAGTCCTTCAACACCACATTTTGTTACTATCAAGTACAAAATTATGAATGTAATACACCAAAGAAACTCGCTGCAAAAAAACAAAACCACTGCGTAGTCACAATAGTAAAGAATTTACTAGAAGGTTCGGGACGTATTAATTCAGTAGATTATAAGTCCAAAAACTTTTTACGACTATGACATTGACAAAGAAAATCTATTTTATGTATGTTTATAACCATTTGCAAAGTCAACGCTTTAGACAAATAGAGCATTTCCTGGAACAATTAGGCAGTAAACTGTTAAATTGGTATATTAAGGTTGCTGCAAATCATTTTTGCAAATTACAAATCCGATGAAACATTTCGCGAAAATTTATAATTTCTTCAGATGTAAATGCATTCGCAAGTACATTTCCGAAGCTAAGATCAATGCAAATTTTCAAAATTGAATCACATAAAACAAATTTCCTAAATTGAATCACATGAAATAAACAAACATGCAAACAAAGAAAAAACAAACTAATAAAAGTTCAAATGAATTAATTTCCAATAAAATTTATATTTAACAAACAAATGTTTCAACTATTCTCGGTTACAATTCGAAATTTAATTCAAAATGGTGTAAAAGTAATGAAAAATTAAATACAAGTAAATATAGAAAACGTCTTTTTATTCATTAATGGAAAGCTGGCAAGTGCACTAAAGTATAATTAGTCGTAATGCAAATTCAATCAATAGCGAGGTTAACATTTATGACAACTATACATATGTCGTACTAAAAAATGTTATCAAAACAAAAAATCTTCGAGGACAGTCATCCTCATAATAATGCTTGAAGATTCTCTCAAGAAACTACCCTGGAAATAAAAAATTAAATAGAATGCGCTAAGCTTAACGGTTGAAAATAAAATTCCCAAACGAAATAGAGACAGAAGTCCAATTGTACACAGAAGTTCAAAATATATCACGAAATTTCAGTTCAATGTTAAATAGTCGTGATTTCGTGATCAATTTAAACGTGTCACTCTGAGTTTAATTTTTTCACTACAAATCAACAGCAAATGTCTGATGAAAAAATTAATTTTGTGGGAAATTACATTAATTACTACCTTTTGAATAAATTGCTCTGTCGCTCGTTCAATTGCAGCTGCTAAAACTAAAGCAGATTTACTTCGGCCCTTCTTACGACAACCATCTTCATCATTTCCCGAATTCATTAATGTAGTGACTTGATGCACAAGAGGTTCTAGAGCGACCTCAACAGATTTTGTTTTAATCTGTACATCGCTTGAGTTCCATTGGAAGACCAAGTTTCCAGATGTCATTATCTGAAACAAAATTTATACTGTTATTAGAGAACAATGATAAACAGAAATTAACATTTCATATATAGAAGAAATTTACTACGGTTTCAATAAACAGTCATTTTGCGTCAGGCTAGTATGCACAGCATATCGTCTCTTGCATTCTGATTTCTGATTAATAAAATAGTAATGTGTCAATCAAATGCGCCTTCTCCTTAGGAAAAGATATTCGTAGAAATTTAAGGAACTTAAAAAAATTTATTCACATAACTGATTTTGTAAAGCCTAGAGGATAAAGAAAATCCAAAATCGAATCACACTTGTTAGAAGTGCGTCAAATAATTTAAACAGTGATCTTTCAAAATATTCATACATCCAATCAAATTTCTAAGAGTTCAAGGACTAGTTAAAATGTTTAAATCGAAAGATTCTGTGCAAAGAATTATGTGTACATTACGTAATGCTATTTACAATTTAACGTTATAATAAAACGCAAGCAATTGGAAACCACGAATCAACAACTTCAATGTTTATATAATCGACGTAAATAAGATCAATTAGAGAATTTCAACTACATTAAGTAGTTTACTCTTAACACTATCATTTCTATTATTTTTGTATGCTAATAAAGAGGCGTTTAGAGTGACTCTTAGTTCGAGAAACTAATCAGCTTATGGAGCATGAAACGTTTTATTCAGAAATCTGCAGTTAATAGTGCAGAACATTGGTAATCTCAACTCTCTCAACCGAGGTAATTCGTACTCCCCGGTGCCTATTGTACTTCTTGCCAACTGCTCTCAGTGCTCAAATCAATACTGGACTAACTAAAGTTTTTTAATTTTAACAATTTCTCTTCTGAGAATTCCATTTTTTAGCATCGCTATAGATTCCCAGTTTCAAAAACCTCACTTTCTGTACTTGGTTACAATGTCAAAATACCTTCACACGCACATTCCCTATGGTTTATTTATTGGGTGGGTGCATAATGATTGCGCCTTTTCCAAATAAGAACAGCAATTTCTTTCGTCCATAAAGTCGATAAACTCTCAGCAAATAGGAAACGGTAATTGAATTGGACGATGAACATGTTACAGAATAATATTTAAAATTTTTTCGTTAAGCATCGTTGTTTATTCAATAAAATGTATTGAAAAAGCCATAAAAATTATGCCCACACCCAATCCATGTCATTTACCCTTGCATTCTCAATCCTGAAGCTTTTCACACAAACCAATGCAACTATCTAATAACTACATTTCAATGTCACATACTTCAACATTTCTTTAACGTTCTTCTTAAGCGAAATCTCACGTATTACATGACACGTGCTATTTTTTCTCTTAAAAAAACTCGAAGGAGCTCATGAAACTGCCATGCTATTAAAAGATGTGATGCTGATAGCCATTATGATCTTGAAGAAATTGAGTACAAAAATGCCCAGAATCGTGCTAAAATTATTTAAAACTTCAGGCTAATCTTCTAAAAAAAATACTTTGCAAATTTTATAGCATAAAGGTTGGCTGACGGAAGCATACCCGAAACTCTTCATGAGGAACATGATAATCAAACTGGTAATGGAGAAGCAACTGCAGAAGACAATTGCATAAAACCGCCAAAAGAAAGTCAGTTCAAACATGGTATTATATTGTGCAAAGCAGGTTCGTAATTGTGAACTTTCACAATTTCAAAATTTAAGGAATATACATGGCCATTCAGTGAATTTTTTGAGTTAATAAAATTAATATCGATTATCATGAAAATGAAAAAAAGAGTAAAAACCTGCAAGCATGAAAGAACCAAAAGCTCACTGTGTTAGTTAGAATACCTTAAAAGAATTAAGTCTATCCCAACAAAGGTTGATGACGAAACTAGAATTAAGTTAAACAAGATGCCTACCTAAAATAATTAACATGTTAGTGTTGATTTATTATATATTACTTTTAGAATCAATCAAATGGTTCTTAGATGAATGTTTTCCCAAAATGAATACATGTATATACTTATGAGTCTTGAGTGAATTGCAAAAGACGTCGTAACCATACTCTACACGCATTTGACAAACATAACGAAGCTTTATCAATACAGTGTTCTTGCAGGCGTTGAATACATCGATTTTAATCAAGACACACCACATATACAAAGACCATTCTAATTATAAAATATAATAAACTTAAAAGGCACAATGATTATAGTATGGTTGACACAAGAAAGTCCAAAATATTTTTAAAGTACAAAGAACTCAAATTATTATTATTATTATTATAATCTCAGCTCTCTGTTAAGATATCGCAAATACAGAGATACTTGGAACTTTTCTTTCAATGGGTCTACAATGTTCATTTTATGCAGCTCAACTCAAATACAATGACTAAATTTTATTAATAATCGAGTTGATTGTCGTTTCGAAAGAGCCAATAATTCTCTAAATAAAAGGAGCCTTAATGGTAACAAATAATAATTTTGATAAACAGTTTTTCTAAGTGTCGTGTTTGCGTAATAAAATGATAGAACTCTTACCTCTAAAATAGAAAAGAAAAAGCCTTCCATTTATGAGGAACATTTAAAAGCTTACCTATGAAATCGCGTGGTAGCAACTGGAGTGAGGCCCAAACGTCAATTAAGTAACTATGTTAGAGCTATTGCATTTTGAACCGTAACGTAATTACCTCTCACTGAATTTAGAATTAGAAAGCTCTCACAATTATTTCTTACAATATTCTGGCGCGAAGAAACCAGTTTCACGCATGTAAGAGCGTAGACGTTATGTTAGTCAGCGCCAGAGCAAACTTGACAGCGGTTGTTGGCATATCACGTATTTGAAAGGCCGCTTTGACATGTAAAGAGAAGTTATTTGAAAACAGCACTTAAATTAAAATTCATGCATTTTCGAAGTCCAATTTTATACATATCCATTATTAAATCAACGTATAGCCATACTTTTGTCTCATTGCTTACCATTTACTACCTCTCAATGCAAATGCGTAATATCGCTAAAGGGGTTGCCCTTTTATTAGTAATTCACTGGGAAGCTGTACGAATTTGCTTTCAATCAATTATTATTACTTACAAGGGGGCAAAATTGCAAAAACCTCCAAATATTATCCAATTTTATCGTTATGGCTTCATGCTGCACACCATTTTATAGGGCATCAAAAAACCAAGAAAACCTACATAAGCATTCTCAGGTTTTCTTATTTTTTTATCAAGATTAAATATCTCAGTATTAAAATTGCATTGTATTAAAAAGTTCAATGACATAAAAGTGAATTTGAATGGAAAATTTAAAGTGTCCTCTTGGCAAGGAAATAACGAAAACCTGGGAAAGTTTACATGACTTTCTTGAATTTTTGAAGCACTATAGTATTGCCTGAGGCCTTAACTATAAAATTTGATATTGTGAGGATTTTGCAATTTTGCAGCCACAAAACCTTGAAAAAGAGTTGTTTTAGTAGATGCAGCTTTTTAGAATTAATTTTTTCAAAAATCAAAAAAATTACATTCCATCCTAGTATACAATTCACAAGTATAATTTAGATACCTTAAAACTAGAGCATAAATGTTGAATTTTCGCAATTTTATAAGAAAGTATGAAAAATATCTTCATGGAATTTTTTACTATACAGTCTAACTTTTTGAAAATTTAACTTGCTGTCAAACTTAACACGTAGTTATTGAAAATGAGTTTGATAATTTCCTTATTTATACATAGAGTAAATTTCGATCTGTCGGGTTTATAACTTCCGCCTTCTATTATAACTAATTGTTCTTTTCCAGTATGCTTTGAGAGATGTATAGTGGCGCATTATTATGCTATCAGCATATTAGTTTTTTGTGTATAGGGAAATATTGTGAGAACGTGCTCGCCTGACCAGTGTTTCATTTAGGCCAATTTAGGGAAGATTTCCCCCTAGAATATAATTATCCCCCATATAATTTGGATTCATGTGGTATGAATGAATTTTCACTGGAATTTTATATATATATATATATATTGATAAAATTTGTATTTACAACAAAAGTCCATAAAACAGTTGAAAGTGGGCTGGAAATCAATTTGCGGATTCTCTCAAAACGTCTACCCAAATCCGAATTGTATATTTGGTACACAAGCTTGACCCGAAAAAGCTATAACACAACCAACTCAACCCGACAAATCATTGTGTTGCCTGATTTGAAGAGACTGTATTGTATGCAAATACATTGACTATATTATCAATAGGAAGCTCATTACACTGACCAAACCAATTTCACCAATAAAAAGATTACAGTTATTTGTCATTTTATTTTATGCCAGAAACTTATAATTCTCTAAATATATACTCCATATTTTTATCCAATATGGCATGCCTGACCCTAAGTGTAAAATTTTTACCCAAACCTTACTTGAAATGCTCTAAAATCAGCTACTGCTATCCAATGCCAATCAGCAAAAACAGCAATGCATTAAGTGTGTTGCACCAAATATACAAAAGAACATTCATATCAATTAAAAGTCGACGATTTTCATTCCATTGAATGCAATATAGATTTGCCTTTTTATCTTGTTAAAATCCAATTGAAATCATGTGATCCATAACGACACAATGTTAAGGTAATCAATTGCCTCAACGCAAGCTTCAGAGCAGAAAAAGACCCTTACAGTTAATTCTTGTACAGTTTTTATTTAATGTTCATCTATGTATAACAATACTTATTGATATTTAAATAGGATATATGTTTCTTCAAATGAAAGTGAAATATATTTTATACACAGTTGAAAATTGTCCAACAAATTATTTTATGTATTAAATTCACAAATTTCATCAGGCTATTTGTAACGGAGAAAAAGATTAAAAATTTTCCTTCTGAGTGGATGATTTTCATTTTAATCTATTAACATTGGCAAGTTCATACAAGAAATGCATGGCCAATTCTACAAATAAATTTTCTGTTCTAGTTTTACTTCTTCAAATGATTCTTAAACTCTCTTATACATATATTCAATTGATAACTCAATAATATCTGAAGGATTTATTTATTATTAATGACGTGCTTCAATATCAAGTCAATAACATAATTTGTGCCGAATAACTATAATTTCATTACATTATAACTACATTAGCAAGGTATTAGCAAAAATTCGTACCACATGTAAGAATAGATATTATACTTCGGAAATGTTATCGGATTTGAGCAGTTATAGTTCCGGTAAAAAAACGAAAAAAGTTTCAAATACAAAAACCCTTCAACGACAGTACAGAAGTCCTTTTACCTCATTAAAATGCCATGCTCTGGACGAACACGTTTAAGCGACCACGCCCAATCAACAAAAGTACCCTTAAGCACACCAGATGGGGACAGGTACTTAATTAATTTTCACCAAACATGTCTGATCAAGATGCAAGAAACGTTCTGCAAAATCTTTGCTCTACTGGAACCACATACCAGTTGACTTAAGTAGTATCTATACCAAGCCACTTCAACTCTAATCGATTAAACTTTTTGTTAATAATAATAATAATTTTTAAGATTTCTCTGTATATATAATCATTATACAAATAAAGTGATAAGCACTTAAGATTTTTTCTTGTTCAATGACTAAGCTAATCATTTTAAATATTTAAGCAGTGAATATCCATTCTCAGTTCACTCAATTATTGCGTGCATTCTCTTTATAGCATCGAAACACAAAAAAACAAAGCCAAAAAAATTCGTGAAAAAGATTCCCTCTCATTAAAATCTCTTAGAAATGAATCATCTAAAGAAAATAGGATTAATGTCTATTCACAAATCAATGTTGATGAAATGTTTCAGTCATTTAAGAATACTTTGAGGTCTTACATTGTCCCAAAAACGTGTATTAATCAAAGAAAGACATTTGGTTAATGAAATTAAGGAAAAATACTGCTTAAACAATTTATTAAATTAAAAAATGAGGGGTTCAGGACATTTATTAAGGATAAGTGCGAAGAAAACCATTCATTATATAAAAAGCTAAAAACAAATCTAATATAAAAACACACACATGAATACTACTTTTAGTAAGCTGTTTAGACCCAAATACAAATGGGACTTTTTCAATAATCTTCTGAACCGAAATAAATATTCTGACCATGGGGAAAGTATTACTAAAAGTGTTGATATTGCAAATACATTTAAAACTGAATTTATTCATCTAGGAAAGTACAAGGGCGATTATATCCCTCTACAATTAAGAAATCACAGAAATTGTCTTAAGCGAATCAATTTTCTTTCAGATATGTAACAAGTCAGAAAATTTTCAAGGCAATTGCAAAGTTAAATACTAAAAAATTTTGTGGTCTACCTGAAATTCCAACTTGGTGCATTAAAGAATGTGCTCCTTAAATTATATGTTATTTAAGTTTTATAGTTAACTCTTGTATTAAAACAAACTCCTTCCCGACGCAGCTAAAATTAGCAAATGTAACTCGCAGGTATATAAAAAGGACAATCCTTTAACTGTTGACAATTATCGACCAATATCAATCACCTCTCTCTTTAGTAAAATTATGGAAAAATACTTTTTTCAACAAAGTAATATCTTTCAAAAAAAAACAATATTTTATCAAATACACAATTTGGATTTCGGAAATCGCATTCAACATATGATGCTCTGCTTTATGCTACCGAAAATGGAGGGCTTCTTTAGACAATATTGAATTTTTGGGAATAGCTTACTTAGATCTTTCTAAAGCATTCGATTTAATTAATCACAAAATCCTTTTAAAAAATTCGATTTAATTAATCACAAAATCCTTTTAAAAAAATTAGAACACATTGGCTTTGAAAACAATAATATGGAATTAATTAGAAGCTATCTAACTAACCGATATCAAAGAGATAAGTTCAAGGAAATTTTTTCAAGATGGAGTACCCTGCTAGGACCGTTAATTTTGTATATATATATATATATACAAAATTAAGTAATTGCTGTCTTCTTGTGAATTTTGAGGGTGATAACTAGCTATGCTGATGAAACTTGCATATTTACAATTGGGTATCATTTGAAACAACGATAACAAAGTTAGAAAAATTATCAGATTTACATAACTATTTCAAAATCCATTGTCTAACACAACCTTCTTATTAAATAGTTAACAATAATGCATCCAAAGGATTTACGGCCAATATCGCTCACACCTATTCTTTTCTTTCTCGAGTCTTTGACAATGGTATATGACAAATTTGTTTCTTACTCATATCACAGATCATTAAGTCCTTTGCAGTTTTCGTAAACAAAGTTCAAGTGTGCGCCCTGATAAATATCCAGCATCAGATCTACAAATTCCGGAGTAACCATGACTATTACCGAGTAATTACGCTGGACATGTCTAAGGCATTCGATACAGTTAGCCACACAGCAATTGTTGACGGTATGGCTAAAAAGGCCTACTAGTAAGTTGTATTTATTGCTGAAATTGAGTTATCTTGGATTTAGCTAATGAGCTACAAACACTGCTATTCATTAGCTATGCCCTCACTAACATATTGTTGTTCTGTTTGGGGAGTTTCCTCGACATCCCTCTTGCTGCTTTTAGATAAATTTCAGAAAAAGCTGTAAAATTGAAAATTATATCAAGTTGCACCCCTATTGAGAAAATGATCACCAAAGTTGATAATCGGCTTTTTCAGTAAATCCCAACTTCCGAGACCCATGTACTGCCAGATATTCTGCTTCAACGCCCACTTTACCGAGAGAGTCGACTGCTTGGGAGGTTCCCTGGAGTAATCAAAACCGTCTCTGAACGAGAACTTTCTTTATTTCCATATCGGCTCCTTCGTAAAATGAAAATCTAGTATTTTTATAGCTTAAATGGATGTTTTTATCCGTTTTAAAACAAAAGTGTATTGTTTTAACTTGTAACATTAACACAATGTTGACATTCAATATTTCGCAAAACTGTTAACATAAAAATACTTAAGCAGCATTATCGACACACATTTGCTGTTTTATTATGAAAATTCAATTTTTTACTAAAATTAACTGAGGAAATGCTATGTGTTTCAAAATATTTTTCCAGAGGCAATAACTATTTTTTCATCACTTAAAGAGCATTAAAATGTATTAGTTAAAACCGGATGACGTAAAGTTTTACTAGTTACTGCCTTTGGGCAGCAAGCTAGGATAGAATGGAAGCATTTGTAGCAATTCGCTTTCAACCAGTCGATCAGGGTAGAATTAGCAACTTGCGAAATTGCTTTAAAGCCCCTTTTTAATTGCCAAGGTTTGTTGTTTCATTGAATAAATTTCAAAATAAACAGGCATGATCATTTTCAATAGACTATTATAACATTACAGTATAGTTAAAACGAACTACAAGATTTAATCGGTCTAATTTCACACTCATGTGGTTATGCCGGAAAAAATCCTGCTATGCATTGCATTTCTAATCATGTATGAGGCTTCAAATAAAGCTTTTTATATTGTTACAATTGAAACGAGAGACTCTTTGGGATCAGGAACTAATGATGATATTGAAATTGAATTTTGTGGTGATTCGTGTTCAGGATCATTCAAGATAGACACTTTGAAGTTTGATGATTTTGAACAAGGTGATACAAATCGTTTCTACCACAGTGGAAAATACATTGGAGAATTGAATCAAGTAATAATATGCAAAACAGAGGATACTTTTGTCTATGGCGATTGGGACGCTAAAGGGATGACGATTAGGGTTGTATTTTGGGCAAAGAACAAGAAAATATCTGATCACTATGTAGTTGACAAAAGTTTTGCTATAGGCGGGAAATATTGTAAGGACAGTAACAAAAAAATAATAAAAATTACTAATCATTTTGAAAATAAATGTTTGTTGATGTTGTGTTGTAATTGTCAGAATTGAAAAATAGTTATTTACAATATTTATTTACTTACTATACAATTTTGTAATTTTGTGAATTAATTTCCCCAAATTATTTTGGAAATGTCATTTTTCAACATTTTACTTTAATTATCAAGTTGGAATTACATCATTTTCATTTCTTGCTGTATTAATTTATTAGATGTTCTATTTAATACGGACTATCCGAATATAACGTTCCTATTTTAAAATCAATGCAGATCTAAGAAGCTCCTCCGTAAAACATTTTTTTTTCAATTGTGCCATAGGGATTTTTCAAACAATTGGAAAAAAAGTTATTTTATTACACTAAAAAAATTTCCTACGTTTTTACAAATCGTTTGATAATATCAACTCCATTTTGAGTTTTCAGCAATTTCTGCATTAAATATACTTTAATGAACGGTCTCTCCCAGATATATGTTCCTATTTTAAAAGCAAGGAATACAGATCTAAGAAGCTCCTCCGTAAAACATTTTTTTTTCAATTGTGCCATAGGGATTTTTCAAACAATTGGAAAAAAAGTTATTTTATTACACTAAAAAAATTTCCTATGTTTTTACAAATCGTTTGATAATATCAACTCCATTTTGAGTTTTCAGAAATATCAGCATTAAATCTACTTTAAAGGCCTTTCCCGTGCAGATGTTTATTCTTGTACGCTAAGAATGAGGATCTATTTAAGATATAAAAATCAAAACATACATATTTTTATCTAAGATTATGGTACTAACTGCTGCAAGTTGTGTTCTTTCATTGAATACTTACTTAGCCTTTGTCTAATATTATTAATTGAAATCAACACTTTCCTAAGATGAAGATGTCGAGTGGCATAAAGTCAATACTCTTTCATTAGACATTGTTGTTCAGCTTTTGATACCTTTATCAAAATTGCAAATATTTTGTCATTTTTCATCGTTTTTTCCAGTGTTACTCCTAGTTAGCACTATGTAGGTGACGGGAGAACATTTCGGATGATGTATTAAATAGGCCTCATACTCTAAGCTCACGAATGTGTATTGAATAGTTAATTGATCACTCATAAACAAGCGCATATGTAAAGAATTATGTAGAAATTTAACCCAATTAGCAGATTGCAATCTTTATACAAAATTCAAAATGGCTCTCTCTCCAATGGAATTGGGCTTAAAAACATGCTTAATGGCCATGAGCTTAATTATATTGTTTATTTATTAATGACATTTAAGATGAAAGTGCAAAGTTATTTAAGATCAAAATTCCCATTTTCTTTCAAAATTACAATAAGTTGACTATATTGGGGGGTGCCACACGGTTAGTCTTTTGACTATAGTCAAAAAAGTGTTTTTACTATAGTGAAAAGACTTATCATGTGGCACCCCCTTAAATAAGAAAAGTCAAAATGGGCACTGTTAGGCAAATAGCGCAAATGTTAATGTCTTTATTATATTCTCTCCGCAAACATTGAACAAATTTTTTAAATAGCATCTTTTTTCCAATAATCGGAAAAACCGTCTCTTTTGGGATGGTATTTGTATCAGAATTTATACAGTAAAACATTTGCCTTTATATTCTGCAGTTATTGAGTCAAATTCGATTTGCTGTGTAATCAACTCTATAATTTTATTAATCATGCAGGTTGGTTCCCTAATGTAAACATTAATTGTTATTACATGCGAGCGCGGAATTCCAAACCACAAAATTCCTTCGATTGGCAAATATAACACCATTATTTAAAAGAAATGATCCCGAAGATTTTGAAAATTATAGACCCATTTCAATCACTTCTCCAATCAGCAAAATTTTGAATGAATTCTTTTTAATCAAATTAACGAGCATCTTTGTAAACATGATTTCTACTCCAAACACAATATGGTTTTCGTAAAGGTATTTCTACGAGCGACGCTTTAATACAAGCTACAGAAAAATGGCGATCAACAATAAATGATAATGAATACTCAGCAATTGCTTGCTTAGACCTCTCGAAAGCTTTCGATTCCATAGACCGCAGTATCTTACTACAAAAAATTAAACTTCTAGGTTTTTCTAATGACAGCATAGGTCTTATCTCCAGTTACTTATACAATCGCATGCAAAGAGTTAAAATTAATGAATCTTTTTCAGATTGGGTATGCACTAAAAATGGGGTTCTTCAGGGTACAATTTTGGGTCCCTTATTATTTAATATTTACATAAATAATTTGTCCGAGCAAATAACATGTGACGTTATACAATATGCAGATGACACAATATTATTTCATTCTAATAAATTTCCCGAAAAAGCAGATCCAACTC
>CABFPE010000088.1:523877-539624 GCA_900660155.1 Hofstenia miamia
TATGGAGTTTTGCATCCAGTATGCAAAAAGGAGGGGGGCACAGTGGCCCAACAGGGAGGGCCATGTCCCCCGGCCCTGCCTAAGCTACCTGTGCAAACAGGGAAATTTTCCCTAAAACAGCTGTAGAACTGAAAAAGCTGTTAAACAATAAGAGGAACTATGAAATGCAACTTATATAAAAATATGAAGTATGGGAATATTTAAGTCAATAATTAGTTCACTAATTCAGTCATTGATTAAATGTGCCTAAAACCTTCAGAAGATCATGGGGGTTACCAAAATATATGATTTTGGTACATTGTCTAAAAGATTCTGAGTTATATGCGGACAAACACACACAATTTGCCCTTTATATAATAGATAGCATCCTATACATAAGTTAGCTTTAAAAGAATTCATTTTTTCCTAGCACTTTTAACATACATACATAAATTTCATTATACAATATTATTATATTAGTTTTAAACTGCGATCTTTTCTTTACACTTCTTTTTGGTTTTATATGAATTGGGTCTCAATTCAAAGGCAAAACGTCTAAAAAGAATTTGAGTTTTAATAATAATTCAACATTCGTAATTCACATTGTTAGTTAAAAAAATTAATATTTCGAAATAATTCTAGTCAGTCAATGTGATGAAAACTTTTTGTTGAAATTGCTTTGCAATTTCATAAAAAAATTTTTTGTGAGAGATTCCTTTGGAGTCTCTCAGCAAAAAAAGCATTCATCACATTTGTTAAGATTGATTGACAGGTGTTAATTGATGAATCATAGCCTGATGTTAATTCATGAATAATGTGGGTGTGGTTATAGAATGGATTAATCACACATCACATAATCAAGCTATGAATAATTTTAGAATTTACATGTGCATGTGTTGGAGGATTTGTTATATATGGTACCAATCTTAATGAATAATGTATACTGACATTGTATCTCATTATTAATGGGTGGTTGTATTGAATCCAGTCAAGTCTATGACGTATCATGGTATTTGGAAGAATATTTGGTCATGTATATGCAAAGTTTACGTAAGTGTATAATAAGTGTCTTAACAAATTAGCCTATTTGCAAAAAATTTCCTAAGTATTACTAATAAATTAGTTGCTTTGTATGCAAATTGATAGATATTTTAAAACGTGAAGGCATACTTGCCTTAAGAAAAATACAAGAATCTTTAAATTCACATTTGGTCTAACAATGTCAAGTTATTACTTTTTAATTATTATTTTTATCAAGTTTTAAATTTAATAGAAATTCAGTTTTAATTGATAAAAAATTTTTCTTAATTCAAATGTCATTTTTACATTTTGAAAAAAACCCAAGTGAAACACCATTCAAATTTCTTTTGTACTGTATTTAAAGGTATGTCTTTGTTTTGTATTTTTAAAAAACACGTTTATATCTTCAAAAATTTTTAAGCACTAGGAATTTACCACATGTTTCTAAATCAAGTTTTTTGTTTCACTAGTAAGTACTAATTTTTTAACAATTAAAATAAAAATTGGTGGTACATATTTATTTATTCCAAATAAATTACATGCTAAATCTGAATACAGTTTGTGCATTGCCACCTGGATATATTGGTGGTTTATCCTTGCCACGTCAAATTTTAAGTCCAATAAACATCTTGTAATTTTCTCCTGTAGCTTTCTCTGCATAACGCTTAGGTAGGAAGAAGCAGTTACCATTTTCCAGTATAATTTTTACCGCAGAGCCGTACTTTTTGTGAAGACTATACGCTTTATGTATTTTTTGCCACTCACTGATTTTTAATTCTCTAACAGAGATATATTTCATCTGACATTCTTCAGAAATTTCATTGAGACTGTTGACTACTTCGAATTGAATTACTTTACCTACAGTCTTTAGGGAATACACGGTCTTTGGTAATATAGGCTTTAAAACAAATTTTTTGTTTGTGAGAGATCGTCTTATTTGCTCTGCGTATCTTTGGCAGATTTTTGAGCATGAGATTTGTTATCAGCTTTTAGAGTCATTGCCAAATTTAAAATTGAAAAAGCATTCAAAGTATGTGTTATTTATTACAAACTTTTAGCAAATAAACCAATCAAAAATAACTTGATTAATTGATCCAATCATCAACTAGAGTTTACATAAACATGTGGTAAAGATCTTAACAATTAGCAGGCAAGTGCAATATCATTTTACAACTATGCTGCATGTTGAATTTGCTTCAATCTTAGAAATATATGCACAATTTCAACAAAGCTTGATATCAGGTGGAAATGGTGAAAATTCCATCATTTTACCTAGAACAATATGTTTTTTAATCAAATAATCAGTCTTTGTGGAGAGTTTATTGTGAAAGTTGGTTTCTTGTTTACTATGGTAGTAAGCTGTTTTTATGTGGAATTCTCTTTTTTGTGTAACTTATACAACTAATGAAATTTCAAAATTATTTAACATCTTGTTCAATGATTTAAAATGTTATGTATGTCTATGGATACATATTTACATCAAATGCTGCCTTTATGTAGAAGAGTGAAAATCAAAAATCAATTATGATTTTTCAATTAATGTATGTTAGAGACTTCAACCCCTTTAAATGAGATTTGTTTCATTTCATCCAGATCAAAAAAACTGACATGTAAGAACTTGTGGGGTAAAGTAATTCCAACTTTTGTTTATTATTTATTAGCTGTTTAAGGGAAAATGATATTTTTCAAAGAAATTAACGCTTGAGTGTATACTATTAATTCCCAAAAGTGTGTAATTTATACAATGAATTATATGGAAAATGTTATTTTTCTATTTTTTAATAAATTCGAGCTTACAATAACTGTTTGCTACATGTAGAAATAATTGAAAAAACAAGTACGAAATGGTGTTTATTCTTTTCAAAAGTTAATTATTTACAAAATTGTAATACAATACACTTTCTTTCACCTTGCATAAATACTAAATCATCTTTATGAAAGAATTTTTGGTCTATCAAGTGTTTGTAATTCTCGCAAATTGCATCTCCATAGTGTTTGGGTGAAAATAGTAGAATCCATTCTTGAGCTTAACTTTTAAAATGCTTCTTAATTTTGTTTTTAGCTGTACTGCATCTGTAATTGTAAGCCAAACTTTCCTTGGAAAATCACTAGCCAAGTATGTGTTTGGAAAGGTACACTGTGAAATGACATTGCTTAAACACTGCAAAATGTTATCCATGTTGTCATGTGTTATAGAACTTTTATTATTAATTGGTGGGCGTCTTCTCTTTTGCTAGTGACCATTCTTTTCTTTAATCAGTGTTGGTGGTGGGATTGACTCTTGCGTTAGAGGGTTGTAGCTTTGAGAAGAGGTGGTGCATAACTCATCAAAAAGATTGCCAAGGGATCTGGTTGTTAGTGTTTCAATAGACATTGCACTTGTAGCCCAAGTTTTTAGAGGAACGATTTCATAACATGGAAAAATAATGAATTTATCCAGCAATTTACAATGAGCATATAGACAGGACTGCCCAATAGGAATAAAATCAGGTGATATATAACCTGGGAAAGTAAATTAGTAGAAACACACGTTATGTAAATAACCAAATAACTGTTTTAGAACTCAAATTCTTTGTAAAATGTTTTGCTTTTGATTAATACAAAATATTTACCATATAACCTGGTTCATGCATTTACAATTTTTTTAAATGAAAACTAAGTGAAGCTATGAATTATGCATTGATTTTTGTTTTGTCAGGAAATTACATTATTGCTTTGCACCTGTTTTACAAAATTTCTTAGTGGTTTCTAGATCTCAAATTTTTTTATGAAACGTTTTGTTAATGGTTAATACAAAAATACTATCATGTAGATTCATCCCTCTCTACATCTAACCATGTAGTTGATTATTTCATATCAGTGTACATGAACTACATGTTTTTACAATAGCATTCGCTACTATAAAGTTTAGCAGACTGCTATGGAATCAGTGAAATGGTTTCACCTTTTTGTTTGAGTTTACACGTCATACATGATTTTTCAATGATGTAGGTAAAGTTTAAACCATGTTTCGACTTGATTTAAGATGGTTTCACTTTCAAAAAGACTTGTTTATCACTATATAACGATGAAGAATGATGCCTATTGGTGATAGGTCAAAGATTGAAGGCAATACGTTTTGGTTTCAAATACATCTACACACAAAATAACAAGGTATGTTGGCATATAATTGCTTGATAACCAATGCATATTATAATATTTCACATTTAATTGAGTATGTTTTTAAATTTTCCGTTTTAAACTAAATTATGCACATTGATTTTTGCTACATTGAATATTTTGTTTAATTGTATACAGTTTAAACTTTTCTATTTGCATCTGTGTGTGTATATATCACGCGTCTATATTTGTGTGTGTGAGTAATAAAATATTTACAAAACATTTATATGTTTAGAATGGTGAACACATCACTGGGTTTTACAAATTTAATGAATGGAGATGATATCTATTGATGGAAAAAAAATCATCAACAGTAGTAAGACTTGGTTTCCATTAGGGGATGTCTGGCATGGCTATGATGTAATTGTGTACTTTGGCTGTCTGTGTATCTCTGACGTCATTGTTTAGTTGTAATATTTGTTGGCAAACACATTTGTTTGTAGTCTATTGTTTAAAATGTAACAAATTTTTTTAGTTTGAATAATTTTTGAAAATCTCATGAGATTGTTGCAATCTATTGTTCAAAATGTAACCAATTTTTTTATTTGCTTATTTACATGGACTAACCTAGCTTACATGTTTTATTCTCTTTACATACTTCATACTTGCATTTTGTTAATGAATGTGTCTTGCTTATTTATGTAGCTTGATTTAGTTTACATACTTGTTTTTTTTATTAACATACATGATATTGGAAAATATCATATCACACATTAATTTAGTTTAAATTGTTTAGTTTACATACTTGTTTTTTTATTAACATTCATGACATTGGAAAATACCACATCAATTTAGTTTGCATGTTTACTTTATTTACAACTTTTATTTAGTAAAATTTAATAACAAATGTTTGAATCAGAGATATAATAATACTCATTAAAAGTGTAATAATATCTTATTTCAGTAATAATGCAAAATAATTTTTCGGAAAAACCAAAAAATAGTTTATGCAAAAACTCGCAATTTCTAATATTTAATAAACATACATGATAAAACCCATATACATGCTTAAGACAAGACAAAAATGTAATTTATTCTACACTTTGCTTATAATGACCATATATATCTTACTATTTAATTTGTCTATTGTGTTAGTTTATCATCATTGTTGTTGAGGGATTTCTGTATGAAACAAATGCAATGTGTATTTACACCTTATGAATTTCACACTGTCATATCTAAATAAATGATTAATAAGTCAAATGAGGTGATAGATCACAGTATAAAACACATGACAATTAAAAGCTTAAATAAATTCAATAAAAAATGTGCATTAACAAACAAACAACATTTCTATTTATGATAAAGTATATAATTAATTTAACATCAGACTGCAAATTCGCAGCAATTCATTAAAATAAAATTGATTATGTTTTAAACAAAATATCTGTAAAACTAACTATATATCATATTGCAAAAAAAGCATTAAGAATCAAAACAATATCTGAGATTTAATTATAAAAATAGCTTACCAAAAAGTTTGAAATCTTTATGGGTAGTTCTTTTATCAATATGAAATTCCTTTAATCTGCTCTATGTATAAAGCTGCATGCTTTCATAGACAATGTCAATATTACGTGGTTTTATCTATTGTTCAAATGTCAAAAATGTATCCAATTGTAAAGATTGTTATCTACCAAACATGAAATCCCTTTACAATTATAACAATTAAATAAAACACTTTCAAATCATATAAAACTAGAATTTCTTCACAAGTTGGAAAACAATCTTTATTATTACATGTTTTTGCCAATTTATACAATTATGTTTACATGGCCTATGACTCTTCAACTTTTTTAGACTTACATTTCTTTTCCAATGTTTTTTCACAGTTGTGACTTACATTTCTTTTCCAAAAATTTTCCATGTTTGTGATTTACATTTCTTTTCTGACGTTTTTCCATGTTCATGAGTTACATTCCTTTTCCAACATTTTTTCACATTTGTGACTTACATTTCTTTTCTAATGATTTCACATTTGTAGTCAGTTTTTTACATATTTATAGACTTTTAAATGGGTTTTCCACTTTATACATTTTTTTCACTTTATATGGTTTGTCACTTTTTTACACATTTATAGACCTTTACATGGGTTTTCCACTTTATACATTTTTTTTCAATTCATATGGTTTGTCACTTTGAACAAAATAAAAATTTTATGATGGTATTAGTATAAACTTTCAAGAACAAGTAAGAAAAACATATATACATATAAATACGCCTAATCTTTGTTGTAAATTCTGATTTTATTCTTGTATTTTAAAGAACAAATGGTTTTGTTATTTAATATAGCACGTAAATATAAATTTTAATGTATTCTACAAATCAATGATTGTTATAGTACTTGCAGTTGTATAATAATTTATGAAATTTAAAATAAAAACTTTATACTTATTGAGAAAGCATTAACATTCACATTTTTCTTCAGTCAATGAGTAAATTTTGATAATTGCAAATGAATACATAATGCCATTTCAAAAACGAATCAATAAGATGTCATGAAACTCACAAAACATTTTTAATTACAAAAAAACTAACACATTTTCATAAAAAATACATTTACGCACAAGAGAGAATTGCATGAAGGTGCTAATGTTTTTGGAGTAGGGAATAAGATGACTAATCAACTCAATGTTTTGAAGTCAGTTTAATATTAAGCAAACTCAGTTAACCATTTCAAAAATACAACTCCACAAAGAACCAGGTACATAATTTACTTTTAAACAATTTTGTATGTGGTAATGTTTAATTTGGTTATACACATTGATGAAATATTTCACTTCTCAGCATACATGAGTTTTGGAATAAATGAATTTACACATTGATGGTTTATCTGGTTATATTCATTGATGTATTATCTCTTTACATTGTGTACATTTGAACTAAATTATATACATTTTTGGTTTACAGGTCTATTTACATTTAGTATTTGGCTTTCCCACATACACACTTTTTGATTAAAACTAAATTACAAATGTTGAATTATTAAAACTCAAATTGTTTTTAATCACTTTTGTTTAATTGACTGACTAGAATTATTTAGAAAGAATAATTTTTTTAACTAACAATGAAAATTATGAAAGTTGAATTATTATTAAAACTCAAATTCTTTGTAGATGTTTTGCCTTTGAATTTAATGTGTGGTTTAGCACATGTATTTTCAAGTTTATACATTTAGAACAAAAGACAGTGCATATCATGGAATTGTGACTAATTTAGCAATACAAAACAATGGAAAAGTGGAGCATCATGTGATGCATACAATCATGTAAACAAACTCCATAAGCCAAATAAAACTGAAGAATGGTGTGTAAGTCTCCAAAGCAGTGACATATGGAAAAATCCCTCTAATGCATACAGCCATGTAAAGTCTGCAATCAATTAAGAGTGAAAAATGTGCATAACTTGAGAAAAGATTTATCAGCCTACAAACATGTACAACCTGAAAAAACATGGAGAGTTGAGAAAAGATGCATCTGTCAGCAAATGTGTACAACCCAATTCATATAAAACCAAAAAGAACTGTAAAGAAAAGATTGCAGTTTAAAACTAATATAATAATATTGTATAATGAAATGTATCTATGTATAAATTATATTAATAACTTTGCATGTATATTTTTAGGAAATGAAATTACGTGTTTATGCATTAAACCATGTTTATTTTTTCCAAGGATGCAGCTTACTTTTATTGTGTATTACACATGTAATGAAATATTTCTCGTTTTTTGTATTGGAATATTATCAAAATGAATGGAATTTTTACAATGGAAAAATGGCAATGTAATTGAAAAATGATGTGTAGCCTTTGCATGTAATATAATGCCAAAAAATGAATTAAATATTGTACATAGAAGTGGTTAAGCAATTGAAACACATGGAATTTCTTACAATGGGAAATAGCAGCATATTTGAAAAAATGATGTTTTTACATGCAGTGTAATACCAAAAAAATGAAATAATTTTTTATGGAAAATATTAGTCAGCAAAACTTAGCTGTATGACCTCACTCTCAACCATTCAGAATAGGTGTTACGAACCCAGCTCTTGACCAATCAGATTAGAGGAAAATGACACAAAATTGCTGTGACCATTACTACTGGCACTTTGGAGCCAATGAGGAGCTGAAATCCACTATGGATGAGTGGTTCAACCTCAAGCCACAAGACCTCTTTACTGTTAAAGTTAGGGGAGCCTATATTGAAAGGGCAGTGATAGCTTAGTAGTTAAGACTGAGAGAAGCCTGTCTCATTTTGACATCCTGAAGTTTTCATAAACCCTGTGGCTATTTGGCATGTGGAAATGAAGTGATTCTATTGGACGCCATCTAGCGAGAAAATATTTTTGACAAAGTTAAATTGAGCAAATTAATTTTTTGAGAATATCTTTAAGCCAATGTGATGACTTTTTGAATTCTAGGAATTAGGCAAACTGATATTTTTGATGGCAAGTTTCACTTAAAATGTATTTATTGCAATAATGTTTTAATCATGTAACACCATGTTTTAAGGAAAATAATTGATAGACACAAAACCCATTTCCCTTTTCTACTAATATTCAAATACAAAGCCTAAACACTATAGATGTATGAAATATAGACTTACATTTTCAAAAACAAGATAGAAAATATTCGCCATACTTAAGCATTACAGGCATATGAAATATAGACTTACATAAGTTTCTTCCAGTGATTAACACAATCATTGTAATTTAATTTGTTTTCAGGAAATCTATACATTACATGTGAAGGGTTGCATTCCAATTTTTCAAATGCATTGCTATTTTTCATTGTAAAAAATTCCACATTCTAATGATTACCATCCGCAATAATTGTAGTTTATTTCATTTTTCAGGGTCTATATATTACATGCAAAGGGTTAAATTTTGTTTTTTTTTCAAATGGGCTGCTATTTCATTGTAAAAATTCCCTGCAATTAATTCATTTTTGGCTAATATCCAATATACAAGCAAATAAAAAATATAGGCACATGGTATTTAAAGATTGATTGCTAAAAATTTTGAGAAAATTGCAAACTAATATTTTGTAATCATAGGAGCTCTACAATATCAGCCATATGCCAAGTGTTAGGTCGAATATTGTTATATAATACAAATATTAATATGTGCTCAATTAAAATACAAGAGTTAGAAACCAGAAATATTAAAAACACTTAAAATATTTCAAATTAGTACAAACAATGAAAACAAAAATATTAAATTCAGGAGATCAAGGGCGTACCAATGTTTCTTAGATGTATTTCAAGATCTAAACCAAAGCCCCTGATTTACATGTATCTTGAGATTGAAATCAATGCAAAGTATCAGCTCACCAGGACTAACAATTCAGCTAAGATATTTCTGCCAACACTTCATTTTAGATTGTTGACTATGACTCCATGATAATATATAAATTCTACAAGTCAAATTGATATTAATTGGCTTAGACAAGTACTATCTAATGCCAGGTTACTCAAGGTAGCAAAAGCATAAAATTACTTAAAAATGCTTCAATTATTGATTAAAATAGGAAACTTAATAAGTGTTCAAGGAATAAATTCACCCCAGAACTGTCATGCAAATTCTGAGTGTTGAATAAAAACCAAAATTTAAATGCATATTTGGTAAAATTCAACGATAAGCATACCTGTATAATAAAAAACCGTGAAATCAAACCATCCATTTCATAGCTGAGCATAAAACATGGTTAGATTGACCAAACTTCCCTTCAATTTAATTTACTCAACCAGAATAACCATGAAGTTGACATATACTTTAATGTAATATGAAAGAAATCGTTTTCTAATACTAAGCATTGTCATCCATAATGGAAAATGAATAGCTGAAACACATCAATTTTCAATAGATATTATTAATTAAATGGAGCAAAGACATTTAAAAATACAATATTTCATTATTTATTTGTGGAATATTTTTTCCCAAAATTCTTTATTTTTACAAAATTCACTGCTCCATTTTCTTTTTTGAGCTGTGTTGTTTAGCAATTATAATCTCCATGGAAACTATAACATGGTGTTTTTGGTCAAAATAAATTCATATAGAATTTGCATAATATAGTAAAAGTTTATTTGATATGATATTTTAGAAATAACTAAACAAAGTTATTAAATTCTTTTGTCTTTATTGCATTGATAATAGAATGATCAGATAAATCCCCACTGTTTTACTGTCAATTTGTTCGAATTTATACACTTAATATTCATGTAGCATTCATTGAATATATAATTCCATGCCTAAAATTTACTGTGAACATTCCTTTTTTGCAATGAATGGCTGGCATCAAAACAGGTTTTTGTTTTGTTAGCAAATTATTAGCATGTTGCTGTATATAATGATCAGATGTACATACCCCCCCATTTCATTGTAATTATTATATTTGTATCTCTTTACATGATGGTTCAAATATATCCTATTTAGCATTGTAAATGATTTACCATTCAAGGCTTTATGTGTTTAATAATAGCATATATTTTGTTTTCATGATGAATCATTGACACAATAGAAAGCCCTGATATGTGTTATATCAGTAGAAAATGAAAATGGTTTTTGTGTCTATAAATTATTTTCCTTAAAACATGGTGTTACATGTTTAAAACATTGTTGCAATAAACACGTCTTAAGTGAAACTTGCCTTCAAAAATATCAGTTTGCATAAATCCTAGAATTCAAAAAGTCATCACATGGGTTTAAAGACATTGTCAAAAAATTAATTTGCTCAATTTACCTTTTTCAAAAATATTTTGTCACTTGATGGTGTCCAATAGGGACAGGTCATTTCCATATGCCAAATAGCTAGAGGTGTTTTGAAAACTTCAGCATGTCCCAATGAGATGGGCTTCCCTCAGTCTTAACTACTTACCTTTGTTTTTGAAATATATATTTGTATGCAATTTTTTTAACACCCCTCATAACTGAATAGTATTATGTAAATGAAATATTAATTTGTAAGGATTTATTTTTTGTATATACTTCTTCATGGCATATTTGGTACAACAAAACACAATTTTGTTGAATTTAAACACTGTCTTTCTAACTTTAACTCACTTTCAGATTGTGAAATACAAGCAAAAGCAATCATGAACATTTTTCAACATTGTGAGTGCATATTTTACTTGTAGAAATCTTAAAGACTGTAAATTGGGGAATTTTGCCCCCAAGAGCAATGCGGGATTTAATGGTTCTAATTTAAAAGACTTTGTGAAAGATGTTCCAAAGACAACTAACAGAAAGGTGTCAATAATTTGTGATTTTGCTGTGAAAACAAGTCATAGGAACTACTAAAATAACTTCAAAGATCATAATATCCCAGATCTATTGTCTACAATTCCTAGAGTCAGTCATTTTAAAATTTCTGCATTCACAATGGATTACGTTTTTGGATTCAGCCTACATTAATAAGACATATCATTTGCCTTCTCCAAAAACAGATCTCCACCTTTCTGCTGAGAGTTAGGTGCTATCTGTTGTACACTATGCATTGTCAATGTGGGTGGAAAAAAAGGCTAATATTCTGAACTCTGTATTAAGTGTAAAAAAGAGCTTGCAAAAAACAAAGCTATAACAAGCACTTTTGGTACATCCAGAATGGTTTCTGAAAAATGGTATCTATGGATCAGTGGCGTGTGGTGTAAACTTTACCTAGGGAAGCAGAGGTTTCTTGAAAATAAAATTTCGTATTCTTTTGTTTATATTTCATGTGAGCATATTTCAATAAGACAATGACTCAATAAAAAATTATTAACTTTCAAGTATATAGGCGAAAAAATTAAATCATTAACATATAAAAATCGTTTTAAAACAAAAACGTGTTTCATGAAAATAAAAATATTACATAACGTATATAGGCAAATAAAATAAATCATTAACATATAAAAATCGTTTTAAACGAAAATGCCCTTGGTAAAATAGAAATATTACATTATGTATATAGGCAAATAAAATAAATCATTAACATATAAAAATCNAAACTCCTAACCGTAACATAGGTGCACTTTCGTGACTGGCACAAAGACCCTAGAATCGATCCCGTGATGGATTCCAGCCACTACTAAACACAACTTGCCTAGCTGCACATTTAATTAAATAATCAAACCAGATAAAGTAGAAATTAAAATTAAATAAACTCCGAAGAATTTATTGTTCATCAAAATTATGGTTGAATCAAAGCTATTTATAAAATTTCTACAAAAGTACCTGCCGATTTTAAAATTCAAATGATTCGTCTGCCAATATGGCTGTTCATACGTAAGCGTTAGTTTGCTCAATTTAATTTGTCAATTATTTCTTGATCGGCTAACAAGTTTCTTATTTTGACCAATATTAAATCTTAGTTGCATTTTACAAAAATAACTAAAGTTCATTAACTAAATTTTTACAATTAATTTCAATTAATAATCATTCGACGTTATTCAGCTTTAGTTGCCTTTTTGGATGATGCTACAATAACAATGTTAATTTTTAAGAAAAACCAATAAGAAAATTATTTATCTTTATGCAAACACTAGAATGACACTTTTGAAAGAATAAAATTGGTTATCAAAGTTGTTTTTTGTGCATACTTCTATAACAGTACCTAAAACTAACATGTATCATTGCTGTAGGTGAAAAATATCTTGGGTGATCGCAGATTCTCTGCCTATTTTTAGTTGTTATTATCAAAATACCAAATTATTAGGCATGCAGCAGTGCTTAACATCTTACAAACTTTGTCAAAATGGTTACTGTACTGAACAATATTCCAAGTATCAAGAAACAAGTAACCCAATAAATATGTATATTTGATACATACTTTTAATTTTTGACAAACATCAAAGATATACATGCATTTATAGCCTACAGTTTTTCACTCAATAATTATGATTTAAATCAGTCTAGATTCTATAGATCAGACCCCTGATAAAATGTTATCACTACAGCACTGAGGCTGAGGCACGTTTAATTAAAAATACAAAATCAAACACCACTTAAAAAACAACTTTACTTAAAAATCAGTTGCAAACGCCTATCCTTTAAACAAAATTGTTTAATAGCAGCATCATAAAATGTGTCTGCAGCTTTCAATTGTAAAATTATGCTTTTCTCAATTGAAATAAGAACCAAATCAGAGAGGCGTGCATGCCCAATTTAATTTCTCTGAAAAGATTTAATTCTTTTTAAAGCTGACACTTTTCTTTCTGCGGTTGCGCTTGACACAGGAATAGTTAACATGAATTTTAACAAACGAAATAAGTTTGAAAACGCCTCATGCAGTACCTCCTTAAGTAAATTGTAAATTTGAAGTGGAGATTTGTTTTTTAGATCTACAGATGAATACATTACAATGAGTTCATTTTTCAAACGAATGTAGTCAAATTTATCTGGAAATCTTTTTTGGAGTGAATTAAAATACGATTGGGGAAAATTCTTTGAATATTTTTCATGATTTGCGGTGTTGAAAAGTTCAAAGAATTCAAATTTGTGTAGTCTTGAAAAGCTACAATCTATTTGACTAATTAGGGTGTCGAAAATTTCACAATGCAGCATTTTGAAATTTTGGATTTGCTCTTCAGCAGATAGCCGTGAACGTCTCTGTTGAATGAAACATTAAAATAATTATCAAAATTCGGTCGTTCTTCTTGCAAAAAATTTTTGAATTCACTGATTTTAGTAATGCAGTAAGCAATATCATATTGCTTGCTTTGCAAAATCTGAAACAATATAACGGATCTGCCAAAAATTGTATCAAAAAGTTTTAGAAACTTAAATTTAAAATCGTCAAATATATGCAGAAATCCAGCTGCTTGATGGAGTGTTTCGCTGTCCCAGGATGTTGAACAATTCAAAATGGTTTCAAAACAGCCCTTGAAATCTTCATAGTGACTGCTTATTGTATTAATAACTCTAGAAGCAAAATTCCACCTTGTTGGAGTAGTTCTTGGTATGCGACGTTTTACTATTTCATCAAGTAGTTTTGTTCTTTTTGATGATCGAGAAAAAAATGTCGACAAAGCACTTAAATCTGCAATCCTTGTTAAAATAAAGTCCATCTTTAAGCACTAAGTTCAAAACATGAGAATTACAGTGAATGAACAGAACCTCCCTGTTACAAGCAGAACTAATTTTGGCATGCAAACCATTTATATCAGAAGCCATAACTGAAGCGCCATCATAGCTCTGTGAAATCAATTTTGTTTTGCAATTAAATTTTTCAACGCAAGTAATTAAATGTTCCTCAAGATCAGAGGCAGTTTTTCCATCAGAAACATCTATAAAGCCCGTAAATCTTTCCACAATTGTATCATCAACTATATATCTCAAAACAATGCTTAATTTAGAGTTATTTGTATTATCAGAAGTTTCATCTGCGATAACTGAAACAAAACTTGAATGCGAAATTTCATTTACTATTTGCTGCTTTATTACGCTTCCAATGGCATGAATTATATCGTTTTGTATTCTATTTGATAGTCCAGAAAAAACAGTTGAGTTTTCTAAATGGCTAGCCAACGTTAGGTCGTACTCTTGCAATAAGGCTATAAGCTCAATATAATTACCCCTATTTTCAGAAGATGCTGATTCATTATGCCCCCGAAAAGCTAACTCTTGACTACCTAAAAAACATACATCTATTAATCTTTTTATTATGTTTCGATTCTTCTTAACGTCAGCATTATGAAGCATATTTGCATGTCTTATGCTTTCAGCAATTGCCGTTTCAACTCTAGTATTGCCAAATGAGGCTATTTAATGACAATTGAGAATTAAGATGGGAGCTAGAAGATTCATGTTTAGACAATGATTTAGATAAATTTCTCAATTGGTTGTATCCAGAAGTATTCCAGACTGTTTTACTTGTGCTAATAAGTAAACATGGCAAACAAAAAGTTTATTTTTAGCACTACTTCCAGTTAACCACCTATGGTTTTCATAAGTTTTCATTTGAAAATGTCTTTTGTAAGTTTTTCCACGATCTGTATATATTTCAATTCGTTGGGGCAAGGCTGGTTGAGAACGACCTTCTTGAACAATTTCAGCCTTTTCATTAAAATTTAACCAGGAGAATAGGTGGAGGAGTTCGTCACAAACGTTTTCATTTGAGGCGGCCATCAAATGCTATGCTAAAATATTTTCTTTTAAGATGATTTTGTTTTAGAATATTGTAAATATTCCAATCAATGAAAATACTGAAAACTAGTTCCGAATAATTTAAGTAATGTTACATGCAGTTAGCATACATTTCGTTTAACCTACACTAAGAGTATTAAGAATAATTTTATTCATCAAAAAAATAAACGTTTTTGTAGAATTGTCAGTTTTCAATTTTGAAATTATGTTAACACTCAGCCTATACCTATACAGCCATTATTAAGGCTGGCTAGAACATTTATGTGTTCCATGGCTCGGTCGGAGGGGAGAGTTTCAAACACAGGCTGTCAATTCCTGCTAGCTCATCCCAGCTTCAAAATGAAGACGACTCCTTTCATTAGTGGTTGGGTGATTTCCAGACATTTCTGTCCTTCAAGGCACTTCAATAATTTCGATCTCCTGTGACCAGAGAGGGAAAAAGACATGTTTGAAGGCACATCCCAATTAA
>CABFPE010000088.1:555898-568098 GCA_900660155.1 Hofstenia miamia
ACTAATGCGCTTTGTTGAAATTATACATATGTTTCCAAGATTTAAGTAAATTAAACACGGTATAGTTATAAAAATGATGTTACGCCTGGCAATGTTTAACGTAAATAGAAGCATGTAAAAATAAATCTAACAAGAAATATGTATTTACGCCCCTCCAAAATAAAATTCACACAAAATTTTATATAAAATTATGTATTTTAAAGATTCTTGTATTTTTCTTAAGACAAATATGCCTTCACGTTTTAAAATATCAATCAATTTGCATACAAAGCAACTAATTTATTAACAATACTTAGGAAATTTTTTGCAAATAGGCAAATTTGTTAAGACGTTTATTATACACTTATGTAAACTTTGCATATACATGACCAAATATTATCCCAAATACTACAATACGTCATAGACTTGACTTGATTCAATACAACCACCCATTAATAATGAGATATAATGTTAGTATACATTATTCATTAAGATTGGTAGCATATATAACAAATCCTCCAATACCTACACATGTAAATTCTAAAATTATTCATAGAATGATTATGTGATGCGCAAATAACTGCACTCTGTAACCACGCCCCCTCTTATATTATTCATGAATTAACAATGGGTTATGACTCATCAATTACAAACTGTCAATCAATCTTAACAAATGTGACGAATGCTTTTTTATTGAAATTGCTTGCAATTTCATCAAAAAATTTTTTTGTGAGAGATTCCTTTATATAGCTATATCTAAAAAATATATGTTTCTACGATGGGACAAACTTGAGTTATTCAAAAACAATTGCAATTTATATCCTCTTTATAATGCTATATCTAAAAAATATACATTTCTAGACTAGGACAAACTCTGGTTATTTAAAAACAATTGCAATTTCTATTCTCTCTATATAGCTATATCTAAAAAATATAAGTTTCTAGGATAGGTCAAACTCGGGTTATACAAAAACAATTGCAATTTCTATCTTCCAAATATATCTAATTCTAAAAAATATACATATCTAGGATAGGACAAACTCAGGTTACACAAAAACAATTGCAATTTCTACCCTCTCTATATATCTATATAAAAATATACATTGATAAGATAGAGAAATCTCAGAATATACAAAGACGAATGTCATATCTATCCGTCATATATATATCTATATCTAAAAAGTATACGTTTTGAGGCATACCTGAGGTATAGGCCTTTACCCAATCTCTAGAATAAAGAAGATAAGCAGTGGAAGGGACAGCAGCTGCCATGGAATATTAATCAATATGATACTCAATCCTCTGATATAACACAGACACAATGAACTTAGCCTGAATGAAATGCCCCTAACCCCAGCCAAAAAATTTGCTAATTTAGTAACCAAGGGCAAACTCAAAAGTGCAACATCACTCCTTGAAAACGATGCTTAAAGCTTAAAAGTGCTCCGACCTTAGAATCAAAGCACCCTAATGCCCAGCCTATGGATAGTGATGAAGCTATTGAAGGTGACATTCCAGTTTTTCCCAGTGCTATTTTTTCCCAGATAACAGTAGTGATAATAAAATGTGCATTACATTGCTTTTGAGGAGCAGGCCCTAGTGGATTAGGCAGTCATAGAGCTAAAACAATTTTGAGATCTGTTTTCCGCCCACATTCTGATAATTTGTGCAATTCTCTGGCACGTATATCAAGGGGGCTTTCTGGCGAATGTCTTCAAAAACCATTCTTCTTGTTAAGTCCAAACACCTTGACCAGCCTAACAAATACTTCAGCAGAGAAAACGAGCTTTTTCATACAGATGGAGTGAGATATCTATGCGACTTCCTAGGTACTGATCTTTGTTCTGAACAACTAAAAGCAAAATGGAAGAATAGTCAAACAACCACTAAATTCTCAGAAATTGCAGAGACTCAATGACATGCAGTTTATTCAAGTTTTCAAAGAGCATCCAATTCAAATGGTCTTATGCACAGAGTTCCACAGTTTCATTGACACTTTCAAAGCTCTTGAGAATAACTTCAGACTAAAATTACTCCCAAAATTTTTTAGCAGAGATCTAGACTTTAATCTGACTCAATTTTTGCGAGTACCAACCCACTTTGGTGGCCTTAGTACTAGAAACTCAATTCTGACATGTTGCAAAGATTATGATTTTTCTATCAAAGTTACACAACCTCTGAAGAGCCTAATTCTGTCGCAATCAGACCACTACAACCAAATAGAAGATTTGTCTCAAAGAAAAACATGATAATATCAAAAGCTGTTAAAGTAAACAATATCACACAAAGGTTGTTCTTAAAATAAAAGTAGAGGAATTTCACCTCAACAAGAGCTAGTTTAGAAGTAGCATTCATTTGAGATATGGTATTGAACCTGCTGATATGCCTACACCGTGTGTATGAAGCAAGGCATTCTCCATTGCACACCACTCTTTTGCCCAACCAATGGCTTTGTTGCAAGACGTCATAATTAATTTGCGTGATATCCTATTTGAAGCATTGCCTGAAGTTTGTATGGATGTTAAATAAGAACCGCATCTCACAGAAATAACAATGGAGTCCTTGCTCTTCTCTTCTAACACTTCTGATGGAGCTAGGCTACCATCTCTGCCATTGAATGCTGGAGTTATAGCGAACACACACAGTTTTTGATGCAACCCCTGTGCAGCCACGAATTTCAAAGACCTGCAGTAGAAATAATTAAAGCCCATGAAACTGAAGTAAAATGTTTATATTTAGAGTTGCTTTTTACAATAGAAATAAAGAAACCAAACAGATACAAAAAACACATAAGAAAATAGTATTTACAAAAATAATTGCAATTACTAGGTTGGGCTATGGCGAATTTTGGTTAGATCTGGTCAATTGAATAATCGCTATTGTAAAATTTAAAAACCTCGCCATTTGTATTCAAGCCTTTACTTTGTATAAATACAGAAGTATGGTTTAATTTCGTTTTTGAAAGTATTTGTTTTATAGATTTAGGTAAATTATTCCATATATTTTTTGATGCGTTGAGTAATGAATTTTTCATTTTCTTGTTATATGGAAGAGGCTTAATTTTAGGGGTTGGATTTGTGGTATGGAACAATATTATTAAATATTTTAAAGAAAGTAGTAAATATGTTTTAATAAATAATGAAAAAACAAGGAAGTACCAAGAGATAGTACTAGAAATTAAACGCCTCATCTACACCACAGGTCTTCAGTGCATCTGGTGGAGCATTGCTGCTCACTGAAAAGTGTATAAAACAACTGTGGTTTAATCGCTGATAAAAGACATACCGACTATTCCATAACCTGCAACTGGATACAATTCAAACTTAGCTTCTCACTGTTACAAAGCATGATCCTCTGCATTCATGGAACTAGACAACCCCCTGATTTCCATGCTTGAAATTGATCACTTAGCTGGAGCCTACCACTACCTCAAGTGACTGACAGTTATTTGAAATTAATTTATTTTAATTCTGTTCCAAAATGGATAACCCTGACCAAATATTTCAGTCGTTATCAAACTAATTATTGGCAATCACATTCATTTTCAGGACTGAAGATTCTGTGATTTTAGATAAAGTTCAAGATCGTCTTGATGTTACATTGTGGAATTAACTAATGAATTGGTTGTTGCCTCATATTCTCCTGTGGAAAGCTAACCCTCTTGATATTGGTTTTCACATGCACATTTTTTGGAAACTCACTTGTATTTGTGTTCTTTACTTAATCTTTATATTTACTATTTTTTAGTGCACTTAATAAATATAGCTGAGTAAGCAAAAAAAATTTATAAATAGGACATTGTTAAAGGCGTTATGGTTATTACATGATTTCTTAAACATATTTGAATTGCAGTTGATGCATTTCCTTAACATTTTAACTGGAGAATTCTTATAGTTACGATTATCCATGCAGTATATACAGTTAGATTTTTACATTTAACATACCTTTGTAGAATGACTAAATTCGCCACAATTACTACATTTTCTGACGATAATGATTATTTGCCGTAATTGTTAACATCCCTGTATATTAATACACAATATCCATTTCAAAATCTTTGAGAATATTCATTATCAGCACATAATTTAGACTTCACATAAAGGCATATTAGTACATTTGCATCTTCATCAACTTTACAAAGTAAAATATCATTTTGTCATTAAATTGCAATAGTTCCACACATGGTCATTTCATTCCCAAATTTTTAATTGGCTTCTCAACATTTAGAAAAATTTTTTGCATTCCTTTTTCGTTTGAAGTACCATCATTTTTTAAATTATTACTTAAATTACTAATTTTGGCCTAAAAGTTTTCGAAAGTTGAAGCTATTTGTAGAAGTAATAGTATTACTCAATTGTACATTTTCCCATTGATTTTTTTAAACATTTCATGAATTTCGAATTACTGCCACATATATCTTCATATTTAAGTTTTAATGTAACTGATAATTTTAGTTCATTAATAAAGTTATCAAGATTAGAAAAATTTCTCAATAGCGCGTTTATTCATCTATCACCTAGAAGAGGACTAGCCTTTAGAATTTCTGAATATTGCATGATTGTTAATTAAGCAAAAAATTAATCTTACCGTTTAACAATATCCCACCATATAATTTATAATTACATCAATAAGAGTTTCTTGCTATGTACCCCAAGTAAAATATATCCTCCATATGGTTATAATGTATCTAATAAATTCAATGCATGGAATAATGAAATGAGTTTAGTGAGACATGCATCAATAGCATTATTTCCTGGCCCACCTATTGCATGTAATTTCTATTCAATTGAAATATAAATTAACTTAAATAAATTCTTAGATGCATTTTTTTCAAATTTCTGTTTCTTTAACCCTTTGCATTACACTATTTATTGCCTTTCTAAAATACTGTAGCATTCCAAATTAAACAAAAGGGCCAATTTTAAGCTGATTATGTTCACACCTGATAGCTTTATTTTGATGGTAAGTAGTCTATCCTAAAAGAAAGTTTCTGTCTGGGTTAGTTCAGCGCATATAACAGCTAGGGTATTGAAACTGCACGTCAGTGAGTTTTGATTTATGTGTAAGAATCACTGAGTTTCACTCTCTCAAGCTGTAAGTTGCACAATCGCTTTTCAATATTGGCTAGTATGAATTAGGTGACCGCACAATTGTTTTCAAAGTATGACATTTGCGTCATAATGATGTTTTGGCGCTGTTAGAGAAGCGGCGACTAGAAATTCACCACATTTTGTGTGACTGTTTTGGACAATATCCTCTATCAATTCAGACTGTTCGAAAGTGGCTGGCAAGTTTCGCAGATGGTCGATTGGATGTGGAAGATGAACAGCGTTCTAGAAGATCACAGACGTCCACAACTGGTGACAATGTGGAGCAAGTGAGGACTGTGGTTGAAGAGGACAGGAGAACATGTCAAGACATTAAGAACATCACAGGCATACCACATAGCACCGTTCACCGCATTGTTGTGGATGTTTTTAGGAAGATTTTTACCAAGTGGGTCCCACACCTTCTGGATGAAGGTGAAAAAGAACGAGTGCGTCTATGCTGTGCCAACCGGCGCAGATTTCGGCGAGAGGGTGAAGACTCTCAGCCGTATTGTGACTGGAGATGAGACATGGGTCGACTCATGGGACCCTGAGTTGAAGCAACAATCAGCGCAATGGCACAACCAAGGTTCTCCACGTCCCAAGAAAGTTCGGCACAAACAAGGTCCAATGAAAGTGATGCACATCGTTTTCTTCAATGCGGCAGGTTTTTTTGTGAACCGGGCTATCCCTATAGGCACCACAATCAATGCTGCATATTACAAATGCGTCCAGGGCTTGTGGAATGTGATCTGATGTTTCACCATGACAATGCACCAGTCCACACGGCGAGATTGGTACCCGATCTTCTTGACGATTGGGCCTGGGAACTATTCAGTCAACCCAGGTATTTTCCCAATTTGGCCCCAGCCGACTTTTATCTTTTTGCAAAGATGAAAGAAACTTTGCGTGGAAGACGTTTTGAGTCCACGGATGAGATCAACGAAGCAACTTCAGCAGCATTGCGATATCTCGCTGAAGGTGGTTTTGCTCATGTGTTTGACAGCTGGGTGAACCGATGGAACAAATGTGTTGACAACGACGGTTCGTATGTTGAATAAACTCATGTTTGTTTAAAGTATTGTGAAATAAAAAAGTTTCTCACTTACATCTTGTCTTTTATTTCGTAGGGAAACTTATTTTTGGGATAGACCTCGTAAGTCTTATTAAACTACTAAGAATATATCAACAGTAAATGAATATGAATGACATGTAATTTATGTAAACTAAATTCTTTAGTTGTTAATTCAGTTTAGATTTTCAAATGAGACATGTGTACATAAATAACAAAATATGGTAAATAAAAGTTTCAATATTAATTGAATAATTATTTGCAACTACTGTCCTATGACTTCAAGATTAGTCGCAACAACACATTACAGACAATTGAATAATGATAATATAATAATAAAAACGCAATAATCATTTAATAATACATTAGACAAATGAAGACAACTTTCAAGCCAAATCTTGTTCATGCTAATTTCTCCTAAAAATATATATAAATAAGGAAGGTTTAAAAATTAAAGCAATACATTAATACAATGATGACACTCGCCTGGAAATTTGAAATCATTTATAAAATAAAATGTCAATTTTCTAGTCAGACTAGTTGATTTTAAATCAGTTGTTACTTTTCCCTAAGTAAATATAGATTCAAAGATATATTGAAATTAAGTAATTTTTAAATATTTTTAATATAATATATTTGACAATTGTAATTCAAATAAATCAATTGAAAATACAATAAATAAAATTGAAGATGACTGTTGAATTAGCCCATAACATTGCCTTTCTCAAAGTAAATTAATAAATTTGTACTCAACAAATTTTAGTGGTGCTCAAAATAGAATTAGAAGACAACTTTAAATACTTGGTAATTATATTTGACTATTTTCTTTCAAAAAACAATTCGACATCTTTAAAAGATAGTGATTTAAATTTGAGCACTTAGCAAAATATCCCAGTAGCTAACCACCATAACCAAAATCAGCTATTTAATGCAATAGTTTTAAGTCATTTACTAATACTTCGACTATTTCAAATAAAATATGAAAAGGCTCCCAGATTATCGCAGTCAAACGTCATTCTAACTGTTCTTTGGAGGGAAGGTATTCTAGCAGTAAATAACAGATGATGGCTGATTTAGTTTGATTAAATACCTGATATCCTTCCTACTGACTGTCAGATTTATATTTTGCATCAAAATCAATAAACAGAAAAAATAGTAGTTGTCACAATTTATATCTCCTAACAAAAATAATATCCTATAAAGGCAACATATAGTACGTTAACAAATCCATCAAATTAGCATTTTTTGATTGATGCAATATGAAAAATGAAATTTAAATTTGAATTCAGCATAAAAATTGGTCTAAATAAATATAATGATCACCCTCTATATTAAAAATTATGGCTGCACCAGTTTTTAATGAGCATTTGAGCTCTAAATATCCATTAAGATTGAATAGAATGTGTATGGATGAAGGAAAATACACCCTGAAAATATAAAGGTCCCTGATTGTAAAATTAAATTAATGAGAATAATTTTTAGAAACAAATTTAACACAATGCCCGAGAATTACATAAAAATATTGTCCGAATACAGAGTATACAAACTAAGTAACAAAAGTAAATTTAAATGGTTTCTCACTTGACATTAACAGTTACAGTAAGAGAATTATTAAGCAGTATCAATATATAAAAGTTGTATTTAATGGAGATAACATTTTACATAATAAAATGTATGGTTACTTTAAAATCAATTTGACGTTTGAAAACATTTTCAACAACTAATGCACATTTTGAGACAACAGAAGATTTGTACAAGAGCATTAAATTTAATAAATAATGGAATATCAATTTATACAAGATCCTGCGGTGGTTTCGCAAATATTTAGTATTTATATAAACAATATTTCAAATTATTCAAATATACAATTTACACACTACACTCATTCGAAAATATTGTACAGCACTAGAAAGCCACACGCACGCACGCATTTATATTATATATATTTCATTATTTTGTAAATACATGTAGTTGTAGTTTGTAGTTTTTTACTGTTATTTACAGCAATAAATTTGCTTTGACTTATTATTATTATTATTATTATTATTATTATTATTATTATTATTATTATTATTATTATCGCGCCGAATAGCTGATTTTCGGGATTTTTGTGTATTCAGCGCCATTAGCATTTATTGGCCTTAGTTTTTATTCGATTTCAATGAAACTTGGTGTGTAGCTGCGCTATGCAATGCTTCAATTGTGCAGTAAGTAGGGGCATTAGTTTAGGAGATAAGGGCTTCCAATTTTTGCTAAAACGAACTATTATAATGACGCTGAATACAAGCTAAATTGAACTATTATAATAGCCCTAAATATAACTAAAGGTCTATTATAAGGGCGCTTAATATTTTATTGTAATTTCTTATTGAATATTAGTATATCTAACTGTTAAATGATAAAGTAGATGATTTACTAATAGGATATAGCAAAATGTGACCATGAAAATACAACTTATATATATATATATATATATATAAAGTCTTGACAATTTTCATACTATCTTATTACGAGGGACCGGATCGGACCAAAAGCACATTTTTCCAGGGTTTATAATCGTTTAAAACAAATAAGCAACCTAGTTCCGTTCCAGGGGTAGTATGTAAACCGGTCAAAAGTTTTTACGACCTAAAACACATATTTTGATCATTTTATAAAGGCAAAATGGCCAGATACTGAGAATTAAATGAATACATGTAGTTCATTATTACAGATTAATTAAAACACTTTTGTACGAGTAAATAAATATGAAACAGGCATTGCAATTAATATACAAATATTGTAGCTAATTTTCACAGGTGAAATTAAGTAGATTTTCTCTTAAAACCTCGTTGCACAATGCTTCAATTATCTAAACTGGACTATTTTGCGAATTTCTAAAGCGTTAAGAAATATTTCAGTGAATTTTAAGACCAAAAATTCGGTCTTTGCATATTACCAATATGCATAGTACAGCGATGAATGTGAGGTTCAAATCCAAACGAATCTACCATTCAGGTCCAATGCAGGACACACATCAGCATATCAACTTTGAGTTCATACGCCTTATAATTAAAGTGCATTTTATTTTACTGTTGAAGTAACTTGCAATGGTTATAAACCTAATAATGAAATATGTGCTGTTTTCTGCAAATTATAAGAACGCCACATTGCAAGCTCAGAAAATTATTCCAGATCGGCAGCATGCAGGCTTTACTTCTAACATTCCTCATATTGATATTGCTTCAGGCAAACAGTATATACAAATTGCATTAATTCATTTATATTCTTATCTCTAAGATCTTAAAACTTGGCTTGAAAAATGGAATTAGGATCTCTGGTTTACCAATTAAGCCAATTTTACAGAAACTGTAATCTGCGATGGCGGTTAAAAATGTGAATAAAACTCTCAAGTCATTCTCAATTTACATAAAATAATCAATATGTAATGCTTGCAGACAAACGTTTCACTCGCATTTGTATTTCTCATTTTCCAAACACTTAAAACGTAAATCATAGGAAACTGATAAAGATGCCTTATGATTAATTATGCACACAATCAATTACTTATTTGAAGAACTACTATAAAAATTAATTAATTGTATACCAATCGTGTGCCTATGTAGTATTGCTACTTTAGGTAAGTATGCACTATCAATATTCATAGTGTATGATTTTAATAAGAAATGTGCGCCAATTACTATTGCAACCAGGGCTTTCAAAGTTTGCCGAAAATGAAGATTAAAATTTGAGTACCATTATACCACAATGTCACAGACGAGTCTTCTTAGGGAATAGAACTTTCCAAAAGCACGCGGAAATTCAAATTTACATCTGCTCAAAATCATAAAAATGCTGACCGATCAAAGTTGCAAGTAGGCCTACCACAAAAGTGAACTAGAAAATAATAAGATCAAAATTCATTTCAAAGTGCTTTTTACTGATGAGGCATACTGTCACCTTAATGAACAACATTGATCCAAAGTAACGAAACCTGCACTGCATAGCTTAGAAGCCATGAATGTCAACAACAATGTGTTGGCCTATGGCATGGCCAAAATTCAGAATGAGCAAGATAATTTTCGCAATTAATTGGTGTTGATTTTATATAGTTAACTGAATCAGTCCACACAGAAAAACATTCAATAATCACTAACTTAGTAGGGAAAGTTGTTTAATACAAGTGGAAAGAGTGAATCCGCTATATTATATTCTTCACTAAAATAGCCTTTATCAGTATTAATCATTTTTGTGATTTATCTGTTTCCTGTCAATACTAACGTTGTTTGAATTGCAGTACATGTACAATCACGCATTGAGACAAGTGCAAATAAAGACAAAGAGCAAAAAATGTCTCTTATGCATTGAAGCAAAATCTACGACAGATTACTTAGTCAGCAAACGAAGATGACAGATGCAATAGCCAATTTCTTTCAGCAATCCTAACAAAAGCTGCTGTCGAAATGTGCAGTGCTAAATTTACAATACTGGATTAGACGTAATTTAGAGATTTTGAAAAAACCGAAACGTTTGTTTTTTAGCACCAGGGAAGCAATGCAGAATAATTACAAAGGTTATAATAAAAAAATTGTTGAGAAATTTAAGAATTGCGAAATGAAAATGTAGTTGTCAGTACTACACGGCCTAGGTCGTCAATAAATCAGAAAATCTCTATGACAATCACAGAACGCTACGACAAAGTTCAACTTTGTAATGTTTCTTGTTCAAGGCAAGGCTCATGTTTGACATCATTTCATCTAACAAGAAGTGGACAATACTTTGTAGTTATTACTACTCTTGACCCCTTTATCCAACTAGAACAACAAATTCACTTTCTATGCGCCTTATAGGACAATTTGCATTTTGGGAATCCGACAATAAGCATGATCATTATCAATGACAATGTCTTGCATTGTGTAGGATCAATGTTCACTTTTGGGATACGGAGAATCCCAACGAGATGATTGAGAATCTAGATCAGATAAAATCTCTAACAATTTGGGATTGTAATATCCTCTATGGGCTGATAGCTTATGACATCAGCCAGAGAACGATGCTGACAACAATTAAACTGGAGGAAAAGGTTCAACTGAATGGCTTTCCCGCTCGCCAGACCTGACTGCGTGCGATTTCTGGCTTTGGGATACGTACGGTCAAATATCTACATCAATGGTAAGGTTTTCACAATATTAGCAGCAGGATTGAATGAGAACTCGAAATCATTCTTCTGATGATGTTCCAATACAGGATACACAACTTTCAGAAACAGATACAACTGTGTTGTGATAAAGATAGTGATTTTTTTAATATTAAATGCATATTGATAATTATTTTTCTACTGACAAGCACTTTTGGACCGCCTTAGTGCAAGATTCAAGAATTGAAAATACCCCTTCTCCCATCCTCGCATAAATTGACATAAATTCATATTTAGTATTAAATATTTAAATCTTAAAAAATATACAATCAAAAAATAAACAAGCCTAAAAATAGGTTATTACTACTTGATTTGTCATGTAAATTATCAAACCTGGACCGTCGTTTGCTTCTCTCACGAGAACTTGATGACGAGCTTCTGCTTCTAAATCATTTAGTTTAGAAGACATTTTTTAAAACATTAACGATAATGAAAAACTTCAAAAAATATTTCAAAGTCACTTATAGTTTATGAAATTAATAAAAGAGGGAAGCATATAATTTCACCAAGTGATAAATGCTTCAGCAAGTCAAAGCATCAGATATTTGTTATATGAATATATTATTCAACCGTAGTTTCAAGGATATGAAATAATGTTGAATAGAAAAGGTAAAGCAAAAAATTTAGTCGACCAATCAAACCTTGACCGACGATGGTGTCGTCTTTTTCTAGTTTTTGTTTTTGAAGAGCTACCAGGCGGAGATCTAAATAAAGCAATCATGATAACAAGAATATTGAACCATTATTGGAAAGACACGGACATTTGCCAATACCCTGATTGAATACCTGGACCTTGAAGAAGAAGAACTGAATGATCTAAAGAAATTTGGTTAAAGCATTAAAATGCAAATTGATTATATATATATATATATATATATATATATAT
>CABFPE010000088.1:568291-581210 GCA_900660155.1 Hofstenia miamia
ACAGTATATATATATTTATATATATATATATATATATATATATATATATATATTGATACCAAAGTATGCCAAATTAATTGCTTTTGTATAAGGTATCGCAGACTTTTGTTAATGTTGTAGAAAAAAATCATTTTATTAAATTCATTAGGAAAATGCATTTTAACTTTAAACAGTCTGAATGTTTCAATTTTTTGATGGTTTATAAATCAGGAACTAATAAAAAAATATAGAAAATCTGAAAGCACCACAGGATAGAGAGGTGTCTCCTCATTCATTTATGTTGAAAAATAGAGTCCAGTGTCTGTCTCATTGAGATAAGTATCTGCGGAATGTCTGAAGCCACTAGAACCTTTACTCCGGTGTCCTTTGACTTTGCACACCGAGCGCCTTATTGGGTTTGGTAGTCTATCTGCATATAAAGATAATTTTTACAGTATTTGTTGATAACATGAGCTTTAGACATCTTGATTACCTCAATAATAGGTAGGAAGAGAATTTTGAAGTTTATTTAAAAAATGGGAATGTTCATAGAAAAATTATTAATATTGCCAAGTACTTTACTTAAGCACACTGATGTACTTTAATATTACAAATTTTCAACGTCAAACACGTGGATGGTTATCAATAGATGTGCACATATCCATGGTTTCTAATAGTATTGAGGAAATTGTTTAAAAATGCGATAAAAATAATTTTTCGTTCCTTCATAAAAAAATTACCACTTTTTAAGGTGAATTTCTAATTTAAGTTATTAATTTATGTCCTATTGGGTTTGACTTAACTAGTAAAAAACATAATTTTGGTTTTAATTAAATTCTGTTTCAAAAAATCTAACCTATTCAAAATTAAATGAATTCTAAAATTAAATGATGAATTAAACTGTAACATTGTATACTGTAAAAAACGCAAAAATAAGCTATATATATATATATATATATATATATATATATAATCAGATCAGTGAATATATTTATATGTTTGAATAAAATGTGTTTGCACATTTCAATCATTAAATAAATAACAGTTTAAGGACTGCACTAAAAGAACAAATTATATGCATTAATCTACAAGGCTTTTGATAGCTACTTTAGAAACCACAGCTTAAACAGCGTAAAGGAAGAACTAATGGATTGCATGAATGCAAATGCCCCGAAATATCAACTTTGTAAAGCATCAGTTTCTGTTTTCTTCATAATGCACCATTTTATTCCGAAATTGAAATAAATGTCTACTTCGCAGCAGCGTTCTGCGAGACGAGGATTTTCCTGGTCACAGTCCCATTGTATTCGAGCCCAGACCCATCTCAGCCTTATATATATATATATTTATATATATATATATATCCCAAAGCTTAGCTTCTATTTTGACCAAAATAAGCAAAAATTTGGAGTGATATGCTGAAATACGTAGTCTCATATATCATGTGATAAACGTTCCGCATAGGGCTGGTCAAAGCTTTGAAAATACTTTGACAAACAAAGGTTTTGCGCTCCATTGACTTTGTTTGACGCGATAATTTCCGCCTTTGATTTTTCAAAGAAATTTTCACGCGTGTTCAGCAGGCTAGTGACAGACGCCATCTAGCGGGGAATGAACTAAATTGAATAACGTGTATAACGTTGCTTTATTCTACATTGAGAGAATCTGCTGCGCCTCCGCTGTATTGCATCTGTACCCTTGCTATTTCAGAAGCAATGCCCGTCTATAATCCTCTATGGGAATATTTTACAAAGGTAGAAAACATCCCTGACAAAGCAAACTGCAACAAATGCAAAAAAGATTTATCCACGAAAAATAGCGGCACAACAAACGCTAGCTATCATCTTGAACATCAGCATCCAAAATTATTTCATGAATACTCAAAGAAAAAAGAACTTTACGCAAAACAAAAGCAAAAACAAGCTCAACAAAAATCGAAACAACAATCAATGATTGATTTTGGGGTCGTTCAGCCGTACGAGCAACACAATGCAAAACAAAAACAATTGGAAATCGAATTGGTGAAGATGATAGCCAAGGATATGCGTCCGTTAAGTATTGTGGAAAACGAAGGATTTCGATCGTTTGTTAAACTGTTGGACCCATGATTTCGAATACCTTGTCGCGCCACGCTAACTCGCACACTTTTACCAAATTTATACAATAAGGAAGTTGGCAAGTTATCATTTGAACTCAAAACAACGCGAACAAAGACACTGGCACTTACTAGTGATATTTGGACGTCTAGAAGCCAAGACGCATATATTGACGTCACGTGTCATTACATTTCCGACAATTTCAAAATAGAAAATAAGCTACTGGATACATTGTACTTTCCCGAATCACACGACAATGAAAATATTCTGACAAAAGTGGACTTTGTGTTGGATTCATTCAATATCGACTTGCAAAAAACGCAGCTTTATGTCATTACTGATAATGCCAGCAACTATGTCAAGGCATTTCGCCGTGTGTCACAAATTGTTCACTGGATACCATGTTTTGCTCACAGTCTTCAGCTTGTTGTAAACGACGCAATTGGCTCCAATGATGAACTTAAACACAATTTGCAGATTGGAAGCAATATTGTCGGCTATTATCGCCGTTCCCACACTGGATCGCAAAATTTGCTCAAAAATCAGGAAAAACTCGGCGAACCAGATCTGGAGCTTATACAGTCTGTGCCAACGCGTTGGAATAGCGAGTATTTGAAAGAGGAGCGACTTTTAAAAACTAAGCGCTCTCTGGTTATTTCTCTTATGGAGTGCTCTGTGGCATACACGAGAACGAACGAACAATGGACACAAATTGAACATTTTGTCGAAGCAATGAAGCCATTTTTCGAGGCTACAGTAGCAATGTCAGGTGAGTTGCTAAAACTTTTTTTTGTCTGTCACATGCTCTTCCTTTAGGCTCAAAGTATCCAACACTATCTGCGGTTATACCAATTTTGCACGGTTTGACAGGCGCATTGGTTAGCCAGCAGGAAGCGTCTCAGCCAGACTTTGTTCGGAATTTCTCGGCCAAATTACAATCTTTGCTGTCTGCACGATTTCCTCTTAACTATTTGGACAAAGATATCTACGTGAGGGCTATGTTGCTGGATCCACGGTTCAAAGATGCACTTCTCAGTCGCACTCAAGCCGATGTTGTCCAGGCCGATCTTGCAGATTGTGTTGCCAATGATTACCAAGTTCGGGAACCAGATGAACAAGTTCAAGAATCCGCTGACATCGATGCTAACAACACGTCTAAATGCACAAGTTCTGTCTGGGGACCAGTTGACGAAGCAGTCAAAAGAAGGAAGGTGATGCAGGACGATACCCAGGAAACGACTGCACGCCTTGTTAAAAAGGAGGTCGAGATGTACCTATCGGAGCCATGCATTAGCCGAGATGCAAGTCCTGTGGACTTTTGGGCGAAAAACAGCTTGAAGTTTCCGAAAATTTCGCGAATGGCAAAAAGTATTTTGGGCATACCGGGCACCGCAGTACCAAGTGAACGTGTTTGGTCAGACGCCGGCAACATTGTGACCACGGGACGCTATCACCCCAAAACGTTAGAATGTTGATGCTCCTGAAGGAAAACATGAAATGATGCGCAATACCATTTTTAAAATACATTGTTTGAATTTTCATTGTTTTTTCATTGAGATTTGCTTAATTGTTTGATTTTTGTTTGATCCCAAGAATTTCCACCCTTGACCAGCACTAGAATTAGCCATTATCATTTTTTAAGTTGAATAAACTTCACTCGTAATTACCGTTTGAAGAGATTTGGTGGAATGTAAGAAATTGAATAAACGAAATTCTACTATGAGAAATTTAAGAGAAATTGTTTTAGCGGGAAAAGAAAATTAAGTGAGTCAGAAAATGAGTAGACAAAAATCAGAAGAAAATGATCTTTACAACATCAATATAAGCATTTCTCTCTTTTCATTGTATTCATTGAAAAGTGTAATTGAAAGCGATAAGAATGTTCAGGAGCGATTCCCTCGGGTAGCATTACTCGGCAGAAATAAGTGTGAATTGGAAACTAGACATTGCTAACTAACCCCTATTATTTCAAACCACTTACAACTTTTAATAGGGCTGCTTCCTCAACTGCAAAGACCATATACGAGAATGACAGTATAATAACCATAAAATATGTATAACACGGTATCAGGGGAACAGATGGAAATGATGGAGAAGGTTTTGATGTCTCAGTCTAACAAACTATAAAATTTAAAATTGTAAAAAACGCGTTTTACTTTAGAGATGTATACTATTGTTTCTTTACGAAATGCCCCAGTCTCAATTTCAAGAGATCCGCATTTTATAAAAATGGCAATGAGAATCTAATACATAGGAAACTTTACAATTTAAATTACGTCAGAAAGCCAGTAAATGACATATTATTTTTAACACTGTTATATTAACCAAAATAAAATTTTTTACCGGATATTTTAGAATTGAAGCGATTCCAATACCACAAACAGTATTATTGCCAGCAGCAGCGATTATCCCAGCAGTTTGTAATCCATGATCTTCTAAGGAATAGAATGGATCCGCATCTCTGTCTACCCAGTCATAGCTGATGCTGGGATCCTAAATATAGATAAATTTATTTCTCTAAGAGTGGAATACAAACTGGTGGTAAATCAAGCTCGCGAAAAAAATTTGGATTTTTATAATTTTTTACATTGTCATTTNAAGTTCGGGAACCAGATGAACAAGTTCAAGAATCCGCTGACATCGATGCTAACAACACGTCTAAATGCACAAGTTCTGTCTGGGGACCAGTTGACGAAGCAGTCAAAAGAAGGAAGGTGATGCAGGACGATACCCAGGAAACGACTGCACGCCTTGTTAAAAAGGAGGTCGAGATGTACCTATCGGAGCCATGCATTAGCCGAGATGCAAGTCCTGTAGACTTTTGGGCGAAAAACAGCTTGAAGTTTCCGAAAATTTCGCGAATGGCAAAAAGTATTTTGGGCATACCGGGCACCGCAGTACCGAGTGAACGTGTTTGGTCAGACGCCGGCAACATTGTGACCACGGGACGTCAATCACTATCACCCCAAAACGTTAGATTGTTGCTGTTCCTGAAGGAAAACATGAAATAATGCGCAATACCATTTTTAAAATACATTGTTTGAATTTTCATTGTTTTTTCATTGAGACTTGCTGAAAGACTTTGTTCGGAATTTCTCGGCCAAATTACAATCTTTGCTGTCTGCACGATTTCCTCTTAACTATTTGGACAAAGATATCTACGTGAGGGCTATGTTGCTGGATCCACGGTTCAAAGATGCACTTCTCAGTCGCACTCAAGCCGATCTTGCAGATTGTGTTGCCAATGATTACCAAGTTCGGGAACCAGATGAACAAGTTCAAGAATCCGCTGACATCGATGCTAACAACACGTCTAAATGCACAAGTTCTGTCTGGGGACCAGTTGACGAAGCAGTCAAAAGAAGGAAGGTGATGCAGGACGATACCCAGGAAACGACTGCACGCCTTGTTAAAAAGGAGGTCGAGATGTACCTATCGGAGCCATGCATTAGCCGAGATGCAAGTCCTGTGGACTTTTGGGCGAAAAACAGCTTGAAGTTTCCGAAAATTTCGCGAATGGCAAAAAGTATTTTGGGCATACCGGGCACCGCAGTACCGAGTGAACGTGTTTGGTCAGACGCCGGCAACATTGTGACCACGGGACGTCAATCACTATCACCCCAAAACGTTAGATTGTTGCTGTTCCTGAAGGAAAACATGAAATAATGCGCAATACCATTTTTAAAATACATTGTTTGAATTTTCATTGTTTTTTCATTGAGACTTGCTTAATTGTTTGATCCCAAGAATTTCCACCTTTGACCAGCCCTAGTTCCGCACAACCCTACTTTGCGACAAAATACAAAAAAGCTATTTCGAATATATAAAAAATGATAACGAAATATTTTTTAGCCTTCCTCAATTGTGCCATTAGAAATGTGTCAATCGAAAGTTGTCATAAAACATTTCAGGAGGAAATACCTCTAAGTACTATTGATTTTTTACAGAATACCGATCAGTGCAAAAATATAGGTAATTAGTGGTAACATATGTATGTAAAATGCATTTTGTGCAACACAGAGTGAATTTTATTAATTTCCCCTTATACTTTCGGCGAATTTTGGATTTGGCTAAACAAGCAACAAATCAGTTTGTAAAAGTGCTTAGTTAAATTGGTCATTTAGTACATAAATTAGCATTAATCAATATAATCAATGAATGTTATTAGGTGATAAAATTGAATTCCAACAAAAACATTTTTGACAGAACTCATTAATGAAATGAAACTTGGTCTTTGTTCTACAGGAATTGTTTATTATTAAATTGTAGATTATCCACTATTTTTGCAATATATTTTTATTATACATAAATACATAACTTTTCATCAGGTGATACCCAATGTACGTGACAACTTGGATAAAATCGAGCTTTCTTAATTTATTAGTGGGAATAATCATGGTTACCTAAGTATATATGTATACAATTTTGTGTTCGCATTTCTCAGACTAGCCATATTAGCGTGAATTTGTTTCAAAAGATACCCTTTCGGAGTCAGCTAACTAAAAATAAATATCCGACAGTTAAGATAAGCCTTCTGCCTCCTAATAATAGCAATGCCAATCAGTGGTTGAAAAAGCCAAGTTAGTAAACAGGCGCCACGTTAACACGGAGAACATTTCCTTATGTCACAAGGCATATTAAATGAATAACTGCTGAGAATTTTTAGGTTGACGAATAAATAAGTAGAATCAACAAACAAAATTATTTTGTAACCGAATCTGGATCTCATCCTCAAATGAATTTTCTTTAGTTTTATATTTAGTCGTAATTTTATGTCTATGCATTATACCATTATTTTACGACTTTTAATAACAATATAAAGAACTAAGACACAAAAAATGCAAAAAGATATGAAAAATTGTTAATTTATACTTCGCACAAATATAAATATTGGAAATACTTAGCGCGAATATAAATATGAGTTTTCAATACCAGCTTGTAATTTTCTTACATTCCATATACAACATTTTCTCTACGTAAATTCTTGAAATTTTGTCGTATTTTATCCCTCTATATGACATAGCTTCATTCTTATTATAACTAAGATACATACAATGTCGACTCAATTATGGAAAAACGGGGAGCTCCCAATTTGAATCATGGAGATCTTGCTCAGGCTCCTAGTTTATAAATCTCAATATTGAAAAAGACAACAGCTTGACTTTACACATTGGATTATTCGATAAACGTATTAATAAGAAAGTCCCTCATGAAGCAACTTTTTAATAGATGTAATGACTTCATTTAGTTACAAAAATGAATTGAGTTGTCAGTGTATTAAATGTTTCTGGAGCCCTTCAAGATTGACAATACGCTTAGTCTGAGACTACCAACAATAAAAAATCACGCCTATTTACCTAAAATCTATTTCAAAAAAATAGCATAGCAGAGCAATTAAATATTAACCTAAACCACCATGGTGTCCTTTTAAAGGGACAAACCGTTTTCCACATTTTCAAAAATAGTTATGCAAAGATATTAGAAACTTTGGAAATTGTTAGCCATCGACACACCTAATAGCGAACGTGCTTGAATGTAATTTTGAAAATTTATAAGTGTACTGTTGTAATTAAAGTACTTGAAAAGAGTGACTACTTTTTTTTGGAAATTCCCATTTTTTTAAAAAGTTTAATCTATCTCCATAGCTAATGTTCAGGAGATTATAAGGCTTAGAGCCCATGGCGGCAACAACGAACGTTTAATGTTTCTCTATATGCAGCTTCCCAAGACATTGACATTGGCCGTGCGCAAAGGTGAGGCCACATCAAATGGACAACGTTGGGCACTGCTAAAGAACGAAAATGAAAAAGGTGACACTCTTATATTTCGTGATGCTTTCAAATTTTGGCTATTTCATGTTAGTTCATACGTTACAAGACCATTAAAAATTTTCAAAAATTCCTAGGCTATTTAAAATTAATCAAAAATATATATTAATAAAAATACAGAAAGCATAGCTAGTATAAAACCCTAAAATCCAATAAAGAAGTAAAACTAACCGACGTGCTGATGATTCAGAGCTATTACTATTATCATCAGAATCTGTAAGATCATATTTCGACAAACTCTCATCATCATCGTCTTCCTCTTCATCAAGATCATCCCCCTATAAATATGACGTTAAAACAAACACAACCGTCTATATAACAGATCTTAAAACAAAACAAATATAATTATGCAATCATAAGGTTTCGAGGAAATTAATGTTTTCGTTCTTAAGTGGGATCAATTTGCTAAATTTTAACGAGGTTTATAAACAAATTTCTTGGCTCTCACTAAATTATTCCATTAATTCGAAATATCCTTTTCAAGGATTGAATTTAGTTTAATATTATGAGACGTTCGAGGCTTTTAGTCAACAAGTTATAGAAATTGAACTTTCATTGAGGGTTAGTTCGTCAACAGAATTTTCAATATTGGTAAATCACTGAAACAATATTAAAATAGATTCACTGCTATACTGTGTGAAAATACAAATATCACGATTACTAAACTTTAATTAATGTAATTCACTAAACCACATGAGATAGAGCTTCCACATAATTGTTTTTGAAACGATGCAAACTTTGCTCATTTTTTTAAATCGGGCTTTTATGGTGCGCACATCAATAATGCCCAAATTGTAATTTTTTTGGAGCATTCGCACGAAAAGTAGTTTGTGTTCAACCACCGAAAGAAAATGCTCCCGACGAACGTCTATGATTCAAATAAACTACTATAAAAATGATAATATTGTCGAATTTTATAGTAGTAATGGACTTAGCCCATCGCAAAATAATAGACATGACAGAATATTATAGTAGTTAAACTAAAATTAAATGCCGAACATAGCCAAAGTACAAGAGTTAAGATGACTATTTCTGCTTACTCTTACTTATAACATTCTCCAGCATCTTTTTGGATTTTAAGAATGGCCGAAATGTAGGTATCAAAGTTAAGCGCGAAACCTGATTTTTTACAGTAAACCACTGTCAAATTGCTTTGAACGACCAAATTTGATTAAAATTGATGCAAATGATGTTAATGTAAACATACTGATACATTGATTTTAACACAAGAGTTACTAAGAGATACAAAACTTTATATAAGAATTGGGTAGTGGAATATTAGATCAAATCATTTACTCATCGTATTTCACTATAGAACTAATTTTAAAACAGCTACAAAAAGTAAAAATTACAGCGACCAACAAAAATATTCTCAAATGTGATTTTACAAAACAATACAAACATATGAGCTATTTTTAAACAACCTATCATATTTTGGCATTAATATATATTGAACTTCCTACTATTATAAGTATCACTAGTCATATGTTAAAAGATACTTCCAGCCATGAAAAATCCAGTTGAAACACGTGCGCACCGGGATTAACCACTATTAAGAATAGAAAATTTATGAACTGAATTTTACAAGTATGAGGACATTTATCAGGTTTCACATAAATAAATTTAACATTGCTACTTTCATTAATTGATCCCACACTAATATATATATATATATATATATATATATATATCGGAATTGCCACAACTACTAATTTTGAAAACCATTATTTTCTAAGCTTATTTGCATAAGCTTCTGAAAAGTTATTTTAAATAAACGTATGATTTGAGGTAGGGCTGGTCAAAGCTTTGAAAATACTTTGACAAACAAGGGTTTTGCGCTCCATTGACTTTGTTTGACGCGATAATTTCAGCCTTTGATTTTTTAAAGAAATTTTCACGCGTGTTCAGCAGGCTAGTGACAGACGCCATCTAGCGGGGAATGAACTAAATTGAATAACGTGTATAACATTGCTTTATTCTACATTGAGAGAATCTGCTGCGCCTCCGCTGTATTGCATCTGTACCCTTGCTATTTCAGAAGCAATGCCCGTCTATAATCCTCTATGGGAATATTTTACAAAGGTAGAAAACATCCCTGACAAAGCAAACTGCAACAAATGCAAAAAAGATTTATCCACGAAAAATAGCGGCACAACAAACGCTAGCTATCATCTTGAACATCAGCATCCAAAATTATTTCATGAATACTCAAAGAAAAAAGAACTTTACGCAAAACAAAAGCAAAAACAAGCTCAACAAAAATCGAAACAACAATCAATGATTGATTTTGGGGTCGTTCAGCCGTACGAGCAACACAATGCAAAACAAAAACAATTGGAAATCGAATTGGTGAAGATGATAGCCAAGGATATGCGTCCGTTAAGTATTGTGGAAAACGAAGGATTTCGATCGTTTGTTAAACTGTTGGACCCATGATTTCGAATACCTTGTCGCGCCACGCTAACTCGCACACTTTTACCAAATTTATACAATAAGGAAGTTGGCAAGTTATCATTTGAACTCAAAACAACGCGCGACACTGGCACTTATTAGTGATATTTGGACGTCTAGAAGCCAAGACGCATATATTGACGTCACGTGTCATTACATTTCGGACAATTTCAAAATAGAAAATAAGCTACTGGATACATTGTACTTTCCCGAATCACACGACAATGAAAATATTCTGACAAAAGTGGACTTTGTGTTGGATTCATTCAATATCGACTTGCAAAAAACGCAGCTTTATGTCATTACTGATAATGCCAGCAACTATGTCAAGGCATTTCGCCGTGTGTCACAAATTGTTCACTGCATACCATGTTTTGCTCACAGTCTTCAGCTTGTTGTAAACGACGCAATTGGCTCCAATGATGAACTTAAACACAATTTGCAGATTGGAAGCAATATTGTCGGCTATTATCGCCGTTCCCACACTGGATCGCAAAATTTGCTCAAAAATCAGGAAAAACTCGGCGAACCAGATCTGGAGCTTATACAGTCTGTGCCAACGCGTTGGAATAGCGAGTATTTGAAAGAGGAGCGACTTTTAAAAACTAAGCGCTCTCTGGTTATTTCTCTTATGGAGTGCTCTGTGGCATACACGAGAACGAACGAACAATGGACACAAATTGAACATTTTGTCGAAGCAATGAAGCCATTTTTCGAGGCTACAGTAGCAATGTCAGGTGAGTTGCTAAAACTTTTTTTTGTCTGTCACATGCTCTTCCTTTAGGCTCAAAGTATCCAACACTATCTGCGGTTATACCAATTTTGCACGGTTTGACAGGCGCATTGGTTAGCCAGCAGGAAGCGTCTCAGCCAGACTTTGTTCGGAATTTCTCGGCCAAATTACAATCTTTGCTGTCTGCACGATTTCCTCTTAACTATTTGGACAAAGATATCTACGTGAGGGCTATGTTGCTGGATCCACGGTTCAAAGATGCACTTCTCAGTCGCACTCAAGCCGATGTTGTCCAGGCCGATCTTGCAGATTGTGTTGCCAATGATTACCAAGTTCGGGAACCAGATGAACAAGTTCAAGAATCCGCTGACATCGATGCTAACAACACGTCTAAATGCACAAGTTCTGTCTGGGGACCAGTTGACGAAGCAGTCAAAAGAAGGAAGGTGATGCAGGACGATACCCAGGAAACGACTGCACGCCTTGTTAAAAAGGAGGTCGAGATGTACCTATCGGAGCCATGCATTAGCCGAGATGCAAGTCCTGTGGACTTTTGGGCGAAAAACAGCTTGAAGTTTCCGAAAATTTCGCGAATGGCAAAAAGTATTTTGGGCATACCGGGCACCGCAGTACCAAGTGAACGTGTTTGGTCAGACGCCGGCAACATTGTGACCACGGGACGCTATCACCCCAAAACGTTAGAATGTTGATGCTCCTGAAGGAAAACATGAAATGATGCGCAATACCATTTTTAAAATACATTGTTTGAATTTTCATTGTTTTTTCATTGAGATTTGCTTAATTGTTTGATTTTTGTTTGATCCCAAGAATTTCCACCCTTGACCAGCACTAGAATTAGCCATTATCATTTTTTAAGTTGAATAAACTTCACTCGTAATTACCGTTTGAAGAGATTTGGTGGAATGTAAGAAATTGAATAAACGAAATTCTACTATGAGAAATTTAAGAGAAATTGTTTTAGCGGGAAAAGAAAATTAAGTGAGTCAGAAAATGAGTAGACAAAAATCAGAAGAAAATGATCTTTACAACATCAATATAAGCATTTCTCTCTTTTCATTGTATTCATTGAAAAGTGTAATTGAAAGCGATAAGAATGTTCAGGAGCGATTCCCTCGGGTAGCATTACTCGGCAGAAATAAGTGTGAATTGGAAACTAGACATTGCTAACTAACCCCTATTATTTCAAACCACTTACAACTTTTAATAGGGCTGCTTCCTCAACTGCAAAGACCATATACGAGAATGACAGTATAATAACCATAAAATATGTATAACACGGTATCAGGGGAACAGATGGAAATGATGGAGAAGGTTTTGATGTCTCAGTCTAACAAACTATAAAATTTAAAATTGTAAAAAACGCGTTTTACTTTAGAGATGTATACTATTGTTTCTTTACGAAATGCCCCAGTCTCAATTTCAAGAGATCCGCATTTTATAAAAATGGCAATGAGAATCTAATACATAGGAAACTTTACAATTTAAATTACGTCAGAAAGCCAGTAAATGACATATTATTTTTAACACTGTTATATTAACCAAAATAAAATTTTTTACCGGATATTTTAGAATTGAAGCGATTCCAATACCACAAACAGTATTATTGCCAGCAGCAGCGATTATCCCAGCAGTTTGTAATCCATGATCTTCTAAGGAATAGAATGGATCCGCATCTCTGTCTACCCAGTCATAGCTGATGCTGGGATCCTAAATATAGATAAATTTATTTCTCTAAGAGTGGAATACAAACTGGTGGTAAATCAAGCTCGCGAAAAAAATTTGGATTTTTATAATTTTTTACATTGTCATTT
>CABFPE010000088.1:583815-668535 GCA_900660155.1 Hofstenia miamia
ATATATATATATCACCTCTTCACCGTCTTCCAAAGGCAAATCTTCTGATTTGGCTTCATTCTAAACTGCTATGAATAAAAAATAGACAATAACACAAGAAGTTGAAAAACCTAAGCAAATATGAAAAATATATTTAATTATGGTCCTATGATTTGCTCTAAAATTCTAGCAGACCAAATTCGTTATAAAAATAATGTCAAATAGAAAGGATAAGCACTGCTTATTGTATTATGACATGATTGAGCTGGATAACTGTTATATACAATTTTGCTGAAAGAATTTAAAAAGGATTCGTTACCTGTTGTTGAGCTCTAAATTTTTTCTTCTTGCGTCCAAACTAAATTTCCACATAAATAAGATAATATAAAATTAAAAATAACTTCATCAATTTCATTATCAGATTCATCACGTTCAATGTATTCGACATTCTGTCTATCATTAAATCCACCGCCATAACCTATAAAACGAATATAACTAATGCATTAATAATTCGTCAATACCAGTGCGTTCTTCATCAACGAGCTTTGCTGCATTACAAACATTGCAGTGCGATCGCCTATTCCAGTTAATGTTACCACATCTATAAAAAATAAAGCTCGAGATATATATTTAATTAAATTACTTAGTACATCGCCAATCATCGGCACTGAAAAGTCCACCACTTTTCTGTGCTTCATGTTTACCAATAGTGGCTACTTTTTTCTTCAACTGCCTATAATCGCGTGCTAAAAATAAAATATATAATACTGAAATAAAACTACATTACGTTCATATGTGCAAATCACACAGAAAATAAACAGCAAAAATGACCTTTCGCTTAAAGAACTTTCAATACATAGCAACAGATATTCAAAAATTAGTGCATTTATTGCTAGGAGAATTTTCGAAGCAAAATGTAGTAGAAATACATGAATATTTTCAGGCAGCTTTTTTACCTTCCCTGTATAAATACAACCATGCTTATAGCACAACTTAGCTTTCCAAATTTTCCGAATTGCTATATTTCCAATTGCAATGGTGATTTATTAAATTTTAGTAAATATTTCACACAATTTTGTCTCCAACCTTTGAGTGTAACACGAAACACTCAGCCTCAAATGTAAACTTTAGGCCAAAGGTAGAATGCATGTGGGCATTATCAAAAAGTCCACTGGCCGTTACGGACGGAACTCACGCATGTTTTGGCCCACAAAAAAGTTTGGGTGGTCATTAGAGAAGAATATTGTAAACCAAATGAAGGATACCATGCATGGCTTCAACACAATTCAATTTGAAAAGTAGGACGTGACCAGTTTTGATAAAAATAGGATTTGAAGTTTCGTTACGGACGGAATCGCAAAATCTGGTGGTTTCAACATCATTTATATGTATGAACATCTCTGTGAAGTATATCCATATTTTCATCAGGTAATGGTATGTTATGAAAGGTCACTAAATTAGCTTTATAAGAGTACATAGCATTTGTGTTTATGATGATTAATTGCGTCTGTACCTATCAGGTAACATTTCGTTACGGACGGAAATTCAAAATTGTTACGGACGGAAAGTATTACAATTTTTCTGCTACATTCTCATAAGATTAAAAATGATAAGTCATGCTCGAATACATATAAAATGAGGTTAAACAAGAGGTTACTGTGTCCAAAGTTGTCTAATTCTGGCAGGAACACAGGTTTAAAGATTTTGTTACGGGCGGAAAATCATTGATAAAATACAAAAAAAGAACAATTTTGGCTAAAAATTTTCGATCCTACCAAGGATTCTCATCAGATGACTTTCGGCTGGCATGATTTGAGCCACAATGTTCTTTTTTTGCTGAATTTTGGATTATATTTACTGTGCTTTCAGCCCTCACTATGCAGCAATTTCAAAATTTCTTTCTCATTTTAAAGTTCAACTGAAGCAAACTCATGTTTCGAGATTGATTGTGAAAAAATTTCACAAAAACGCAACCACAGCTTCTATTAGCAATCTAAAAATAAAACAACCTGGTGACATTGAAAGAGCACATTCATTCAGGGTCACCAAACCATTCCCTGTGCACCTCCCATCTCTCCAGCTAACATTTACGTTGACACCATTAGGTTTCCCTGCCGTGCCAAAGAGACAGGACTCCTGGTGAGAGGAGTTTGGCAGTCACAGCTACCCTGCCACACGGGCTTGCAAGACCTTAGTGTGACCATGTAAAGGTCTGTGCTGTGACATTAAAAATAAGCCAGTTATTGAAGTTTAGGGGAAATAACTCAAAACTGTATATTCCGTCCGTAACGAAATATTGACCCCAAAATAAAAAGTAGACCAACTGGGATAATATTTTTTATGTTTTTGATAGTTGGGCTTACCATCAGAGGTTTTAGGAATAACACATTAATTGGATGAATAGGTTGGTAGTAATTGAAACTTTTTCATGTCACTCCGTCACGGACGGAAAATCAATATAGATATATAGATAGTGTGAACACCTGAATAATCTGAGCCATATGCATAGTGTCTTTGTTTAAGGCTATCAGTAACATGAATATATAGACATAAAAAGTTTGGTCCTTTCTGTTATCACATTTGTGAAATATGACAAAAACATAATTCTGCCTGTAACACTATCCAACAATCAGTATGCTCTGTTTACTGTTATAACTTTTTTCCAAATCGAGATATGAAGCAGAAACTTTTAATTCTTGCAGATTAAACATTCCTACACATGAAAAGAATCCTTTACTTTAAAAATTCATACAAAAGTGACCTCTTTTTGATAATGTTCATGTATGGGATTAACCAAATGACTATTTGTCACATTTCATTTATTTTGGTTGGAACAAGCTTATGTACAGCTAAGTTTTCACCAACTTAAACATCCATGCACAGCAGGGTGATCCTTAATATATGCAGTATGACTTCTTGCACAGTTTCATTTTGTTCTATCCTTGGACCTAATGCTTGTGATGTAATTTGAGCCAACTCAAACAATATTTAAAGTTTGTTACAAAATATAAGAAGTATCTAACGATTTTTCCAATATTGTCTCAGATTTCGTCTCCTTAAAGAACAAGCAACAACCTGATTTTTTATTATTTCGGTGAATGTTGCTTTCCTGTATTATTTATACCGGTAAGAAATATATTACATGCGACTCTTTTCACTCATTTTTGTAATCGTGCAAATAATACTGGAGAGAAAGACAGAATACATATATGGCCTTAATGCAGACGGTTAAGTTTGTAGATAATTTATAAAAAAAGACAAATCAGTAGTCTTTGCATTCTGAACTTTTACAACGTAACACACAGTCAAGTATATATAACAATGAATTATAAAATTGAATGTAACGACCCATAATGACTATATTCTACTTGATGCTGGCAAGTGAAACCTTGAAGGAGGGTTCAGGAAGGGGAGGGTGAGAGGGAATGGTCAGGGAGTAAATAATGGCATCGCTCAATGTGGCAGAATCCTTTTAGACAATGAAAGACTTTATTAAGCTGGTTAGGGCGGAACAAAACAAAAATTAAAAAGTTAAATCAATCAACAACGGGAGCAGCCACACAGGATGGAAGAGTAGTCAAAGTGAGACAAGGGAACATCGAAGAGGAAATACGTCAAAGATTTCTTGAATGTCGTGGGCGAGGAAAAAATCAATGGCAGTTGGAGGATTTAGAGTCAGTAAGAAATTAACAGATGCACAAACACGATTGAAAAATGAGTGAAGGGTGCGATGTTTCTTGAGACGACGAACAGAGAATGTGACAGCACCATTGGCGCGAGTAGAGTGGCAGTTAGAGAATGAGATAAAATTAAATGGATCAAGGTCTAACTTCCAAGTCAGTAAACGATTGAACAGGAGGAGATCACAGGCATGAAAGTGAAGTGATAGTGGGAGAGTCGAGAATTTCAGCGTCTTTATAGACCAAAGGGGAAATCCATTTGAAAGCGCGTTTCTGGAAACGTTCCATGGAGTGGAACAAAGCACGAGAAGGCCACCAACAGGGAGACGCGTAAAGAAGAATGGTGCGAGGAATGGACTTGAACAAAGAGTTTCACAGCGGACGAGGTATTAAAAGGAACTTTACAGAAAAGAGCAAATAGCGAGGAATTAGCTTTGCAGAGACACAAAGACACATGCCCAAGTCCAATTTAAGTTTGCAGCAAGTTGAACTTCAAGATGAGTGTGATGAGGCGCAAAGTTAACAGGTAGAGGCAAATCAGAAGGGGAAGCCACAGAAAAGGAAATACCACATGTCTTGGTAGTGCTAAAATCAAGATGGTTGACAGAGGACCAAGTAGACAAGTGCTCAAGATCAGAAAAAATGTTCGAAGCAAAAGACCAACCAAAATCAAAAACCTATTTTTATCCGAACACCAGGATTAGTCCCGAAGATGCCCACACCTTTGACATGAATGTGCTCATGACACTCATGATAGCGCTGAAAGGACTTTACGAGAGATTTTATGACACATTTACACGGAGGCTTAACAACTTAAGAAGAAACTGTCTGATCAGTGCCTGTCTACCTGAGATTGAGTTCTTCCATTTGACATACAACAGGCAAGACGAGTTGAGAACAAAATGCAACAAGGAAGAAAAGAACAGCAAACACTGCGCCTTGAGAGGCACCACTAGTAACGGGGACAGGAGAAGATATAGACGAGTTATTTTGACACATTGGTGGCGATTGGTTAGGTAAGATTCGAACAGTTCGATGAAATTCGCATCAAAACCAAATAAACATAACTTGTCAAGAAGAGTGGAATGAGGGAAGTCAAGAAAGATAATACAACCAGGATCATTACAATCAGAGTGAAAGTAGCAGTTTTCGATCAGTGTGAGTAAGTTAGTAATCGTAGACCGACCAGGAAGGTTGCCATGTTGAGAAGAGATGAGGTGACGAATTTTTGGGAATACATAATTAATGAAAAACAAGGCGTACAAAGTTGATAGACAGACGAGATAGAATAGCTATTTGGCGGTAGGACGTGACCTGCGAGGAGGGAAGCTGATTAAATTTTAACAGCGGAGAAATCCAAGATGTCTTCCAACAGAAGGAGTAGCACTTAGAGGAGCAAATGAAGGAGTAAAGATGTTTTAAATTGATAGAAAGCGTGGAGGAGGTTTCATGAATTACAAAGGAAGGGACACCGTCAGGGAAGCAAGGACCAGACAACATGCAAGATTTAAGCATGAAAGAAATATCATGGGCGCTGAAGTCAAAACCACAAAGTCGGATTAGCGGGGAAGCAGCAGGCGGACCAGGGCACATGGAGGCAGGTTCAGAGAAGTTAGAGGCAAAATACGCGCTGAACAGATCAGCTTTCTCCATGTCAAAGTGAGCAGAAAGAAGATTCCATTTCAAATTGGGGAGCGAGGCTTGGAATGAAGAGACCGCAGGAAGGAATAAGAGTCTTGAAGAGAACTGGACGAGAAGCAAGACAGAAGAGAAACTTTGTCAAGTTCCATAAAATTGATGGCAACTTCTAAGAGATAAGCAAGCCTTGGAGAAGCAGTAGTACCAGAATGGCGTTTGAAAGACTCCAATTTATTCAAGGAGTGCACAGTAATGGATGAGAAATAGAAAGGAAGAGAAGCACGCTTTTTCAACCGACAAAGAACATAAAAAGAAATAACTTGGTGTAAGAAGGTGAACCAATCATCAACTGTGAAGGAATCACTAAAAACGGGGAGCAAAGATGAGAGAGCAGCATTAAGTGATAGAAAGTCACTGTTATATCACCGAGCATATTGTGGAGCAGTCAGATAAGCAGATGGAGAAGTAGAGTTGACAGATTGAAGCGGACGAATGAGTGATCTGACAGCATAGCAGGAACAGGGATTACAGATATTTCGAATATGTAATCAGGGTGAGAGCACAGAACCAAATCAAGCAGGGAGGAACTGGAGGAAATACAAGTTGTTCAAGAGAATAGCAGGCAAAAACTGCTAAACAAGCAGACTCATAAGTGTAAGTAGATTCGAGTGCATTTCAGCAGACATTAGGAAGATTGAAAGCACCACAAACAAGAAAATGAGGACGAATGGAAAAGCCAAGGTGACGAGCGAGGGAGATAGACTGGTCATTAAAAGACTCGAACATAGATGATAAATCAGCAATGGGAATGCGAAAGGCACTTTTCAAAGGAGGGTTGTAAACGCAGAGCAGAGAAACAATGTGGTCACTGAGAACAGCACAGCCACAACAGAAATCGAAGAATAATGAATCGAATGAGATGGGACGGATGTCAAGGTTAGGAAGACGTGAGGCAATGAGACCACCTTCATGGCGACCACTGGAGCGATCCATATGAGAAAGAAGTTTAAGAGTAAAGTTGGAAAAAAACAACACTGTAGGCAACGGCAAGATCAAGTCAGGTTTCAGTAATGAAAATGAAGTCAACGGGAGACTGCAAGAAGTTGTAAAATCTGAGACGACGTTTTAAAGATACAAGACTATGGGCATTGGGAAGCAATATGGAAAAGCCAGAGTTATGGAGAGGAGGAAGATCAGAGTGAGATAGTCACGGCAAGGCGCATTACAGCGGCGGGGACGAAGGCCAAAAGTTTTGCGCTCATCATCAGAGAGGCGGTAATAACGAATCAAGACGCCTTCAGACCATACATCAGGATTCATTAGTGCAAGATGAGATTCTTGATGGCAGACAACATGGAAGGATACAAATGGAGAGTCAGGACGGAGGAATGGAAAGGACATCATCAAATTGTAGAGAGGAGGAACGAAGGTGATCAGCAACATCTGAGGTGGACACAGAGACAGCAAAACGGCCAATACAGATATGAGCTTTGAGGGGAGGCCGCGGAAATGAACTAATTGGAACAGCAGGAAACGACAGGAAGCACTAGAACCAAAAACTGGACGACGACGATTATGGTTAATAGACGAAAGGATAGACTGCTTAGGCGGATGCGGTAGAGCAGAAGAAGGAGCAAGCGCGGGTGTGAAACTTGGAGCAGGATGATTGGGGAGAGATGAGACAGCACGTGAAGCAGCAGCATTGTAGGAGAACATTTGAGATTTTAGTGGGGAAAGCTTTGTGAGGAATTCAGACAAGGATGGCATAACACCAGTACCATCATTGGAGGACGGGATCAAGGTAGAGAGAGAGAGAGAGAGAAAGAGAGAGAGAAATGACAGCTTGGCGCAGCAACGAAATGATGGCGTCTTTCTTCAGACAACTAACAGCAGAGGAAAACTGGGCATCGCTCAAATTTTTGAGTTCGAACAGCGAAATTGTAGAATGTGTATTATATCATTGGAAAGCTGAGTGCCTCAGCTCCTGAGAAAATTTTTCAATTTTAATGGAGTTATAGGGAAAACGTATCACTAAAATCGTAAAAAATCTGCTGTGATCATACCGAACCTCATATTTTTATAAAAAGTGGCTTAAATCGAGCGTAAGATAGAAAATGAAGAAGTTTCATTGGTCGGTTTTACGGTAATCACCGATTAAATACAAGGGGACCATTTTAGCCATTTTTTGGTTTTGCAAATTAATTTAAGTGTGTAAACATGTGGCTAATTGTGGTACTAGTATTGGCAATAACGGGGAAAAGCGCATTAAAATCTTAGAAGGTTCATTCTTGTATTTAATTTACGTTTATTGAAAATTTTTTAACTGATCTAATTTTCCTGTAAAGTCATGTATAAATGGGTGCGAACTATGCACAACTACAACCACTTTAAATTTTATGGCACCCCGAGATCTCACAAAATTTCACGTGCATGCTTGCTTAGAATACTAACAAATTTTCGCCAGCAATGCCTTTTAGGAATGGAACTTTGTTACATATATATGCTATTGGGACACCAAGACTATCTGGTTGAAATAGGGCATGTGCAAACAAGCCTTGAATATGCCCTGTACCGGTGGGAACCTTGTATACTGTATTTCTAAAAACCATAAACTTACGTTCTCCGCATTTATTGCATTCCGTTCTGCGAGCAAAATTTAAATTATTGCATCTAAACAAAACTATTAAACCTAACTCATCTTAAACTTAATATACTTTGCATTTGTGCAAGTCCAATCGCCATCGAATTTCGCAGGCATATCGAATATCAGAAAATTATATGTGTTATCTCAATTAACTGCCAAACGAAAGATTTTCGGTCCAGTCTATTTTACAAATAATCAAATGGGGAATTGTACCAAAGATTGTTTTTGCTGAAACCTTAGTAACTAAAAAGGAAATTCATAGAAAACCTTAATTTTTAAGTTTAGTAGCCTTCTTAGATTTATATTTTTTAACAAAAACTCAATTTGTTGATTTGTTGATAAATAGAGTTAAAAGTTTTTGGTCAAATGATTTCCTCAAATATAGCCTTGGCTGTCATACACAACCACCAAACCAAGTTCAAATTCAAACTAGTAGTCACGGTTTACTACTAACCGGCTGAAATTAAGACCAATGTGTGTTAAAAAATATACGAGTTTGAGAAAAGTAAATTTATGTTTTAATTTTGAAATGTAGCTAACGCGAAATTAACATTAGTTGAAATTTCGTTTTATATTTTTGAGGTGAATCAATTCGTGAACAAGGTAGTAATCTATTCGCCCTTGTTAACTGCAATAAACGTTATTTGAATTAAAAATAAAACAAGAGAATATTAATTCATTATTAGTTTTTAAATTTAAGATTGAATCACGGCGGATATAGAAATTTCTAATGGGGTATTGAAACTCCGAAATTTCATTTTTGCATAATATTTTTCATTCTATGCTTGACTAAATTACGATTCCTTATATATTTCTGTACATGTTAAGATAACAGTTTGAAAGGCATTGATGATCTATTTCAGACTGTCTACTACTGAGTTTGATTTTCTTCGAATTCGTTTTGAAATATCATTTATTTTTTAATATATCAGATGTAATATTTATATATACATCTATTTCTGGTCACGTACTAAAATTTAGTTTGCCAACATTATGCATTATTAACAGAACAGAATATTGAATGGAGATAGACATATTTTAGCTTGACAATTATACCATAATATCAAACATATATTGTAGAGTCACTCGGGGCCTCTTTATTATTTTCGGCACTCTGGAATAGTGTTGTTTTTTTGAAATTTTGATTCGCTGCTACCTTATTTGTATCAATTTCCTTTAATCGATTTTGGAATTTCGAGTGTAGTTACTTTAATAGTGTTAGTATTTGTCCCCTCGATTTAAATTACGTGTGATTGCTCGTTTTAACTTTGCAAGGGAAACTGTGCTTTGAAATTGTAAACAAGTCAGGTAATAAGTTACAGATTTTTGTAATAAATATCTGAGTCAATATAGTGAAGTGCACAATAAATTCGGCTTCCTTCTACTGCGTTTGATCTTTGCAAATATTTATCTATTAACCCCTTTTAGATTTCCTCGATCAAAGATTAGTTAATACATCACTGACTGATGGTAGTTTAGAACCGTGAAGAATTTCAACTGTTGAGCCAAGGAGATAAACCTCAGTTTTACTGCGTGTTGATACTGTTGCAGTATTAGACATGACTAGAAAATGTAGGCCTAATTACCTGTGATTCAGCTTTACTTTGTTACATGTTCAATTAAGATTATACACTAAAGAACAATATACATTACATTTTTATTATATATCTAGTTAATATACATATATAACCACAGTTTTGTTTTAATTCTAATGATTAATTACTAAAGTAACATCATTTTCATGGCCAAGATGTAATTAATATGAGATGTGTAATATTTACAAGATTTCAGTTTAGTTACGCATATATACAAATTTTTATCTTGCTTGAGCATACCCTAAATACAATCTAATCTTTGAAAAATTTTTCACTTTTTCATTTCTCTGGTAGGAGTATCAGATGGGATGGTGGGAGCTTAGAAAAANAATTCTAATGATTAATTACTAAAGTAACATCATTTTCATGGCCAAGATGTAATTAATATGAGATGTGTAATATTTACAAGATTTCAGTTTAGTTACGCATATATACAAATTTTTATCTTGCTTGAGCATACCCTAAATACAAACTAATCTTTGAAAAAATTTTTCACTTTTTCATTTCTCTGGTAGGAGTATCAGATGGGATGGTGGGAGCTTAGAATAACTAAAAAAAAATTCAGTCCACATAAGGACCACCCTAGTGTACAGGCTAGCAAAGGTTGAGAACATTTGGCTGGTGATTTTTGTCAAAGAGGAGTATCAGGATGAGATATGAGAGGATGTTGTTAACCTCCATATCAGAATGGAAAATTTTATGATACTCTACACTCACTACTATTGTCCCACCAGCATGTACCAATTCGGTATCTTTTCAATAACCAAAGTTATCTATACCAAACTTCTGTTGTGTAAGAAAATACTGACGCATTGCCTTGCAGTCGACACAAGGTTAATCATTGACGCTGTCACCCAGTCACAGACACTGGAATCCATCTCTGTTAACTGGCCTGGTCTTGCATTAGTTACGAATATGCATGTTAGTTTTGCGTTCTCCCAAAGCACTGCAGCATTGCAGAAATTGATGAGGTCTGGACCAATCTCAAGGCAGATAGGAACCCTGAGTCCGTTTGGCCCACAATTAATATCCGCAGCCCTACTTCACAGTAGTCCAGATCAGTTGAGAGGCTCCTCGTGGAGCTCCGTATCACTTATACATAGCAAGATCGCCACTCTGCACAAGCCACTTGATCCACTGCGACCCTGGGTCAACACCAAGATTCTTAGAGTTAGTGGCCCACTACAATGTGCATACTAAGACGGATATTCTGTTTGCCTTAGAGAAGATGAACTATCCTGCGTGTGGATATAGTAAGTTATCTGAGATGCGGAGACAAGCCACCAAAGATGGTGCAATTATACCAATTACAGTTATCGAGCAGACAATGTGCTTGCTGGAACAATTTTATCGTGAGGAGGAACTGTTGGCACTACTTGAAGCCATTAACAATTAACATGCAAAAATTTTCTGGAGTTGCAAGCTCCCCTATACCTATGCCAGTGTGGTCTATTACAGAAGATGAACAAATTCTAACCATCGAGCACTGTCTGGATGAGTTTGCTGAAAAACTCTCTATAGATAACCACGTCATCGAGCAAAATCGAGACAATGATGTATTAGGCTTAATGAAATGGTGCCTAACCAAGATGTTTACCAAAGAGGAACTAGTTCTTCTACAATCGCCTGGGCGACAAATAGCCCTTGACATAGAATGTACCACCTCCCGTCTTTGAATCTCCAACTCTGTGAGCTTGGACTCTGCAGCAAGTTTTGGGATTTAATTAAGGATGCTAAGATAAATTATCCATTGGGACCGCCACATTATGAGAGAAGGTCGCGCTAGATAATGTCAAAGATCATGTGGATAAGCACAACTTGCTTTGTATCCCCCACCATGTATCATGACTCCACTCATTTTACCGTCATGGCGCGTCAAGAAGGGGCAAAGGAAAGTCTCTGTGCACCTCACTGATTCCATTAACTACGTCTCTGCTGTGGCTGAGATTAACAAAGCAATGCAGACACATATAAAGACACCAGAGACACTCTGCTCGAGGTTGGAAACCCAGAGCGCGTGTATATTGATGGTAAACTTACTATTAAAGATATATTTCAGAAGGGACAACCAATCTCTACCCAGTTAACAAAGGTACACAATAAGATTGCGACATTGGACCCCATGTCCTTATTCTATTTCAGGCATCCAGTGATCTAATGTGGATCAATAATGTTGAGACCCTCACTCAGTACTTTGATGTCATGAAGTGCATCGAGATTATTACCATGCTATGAGTTGAGGTCACAGAACCTGAAGACATGATGTTGCAGCAGGTTAATGAGTACTGCTCACTTTTCATGGATCACGCGACATGCATGGGATCACTAAGAGAGGTCTTCATCCATTTAATAATAATAATTATAATCAATGACTTTATTTAGCCGCTGAAGGCATACACAACAAGAAAATAAAAACAAGTCAAGTTTTACAGCAGCGAGGACAGTCACAGGAGATGAAATAGGAGCAAATGGAAGAGTATGCGAAGTCAGAGAAGGGCTCAGCAAAGAGGAAAGACATCAAAGATTTCTTGAAGCTCGGTGGCGGGGAAAAGAAATCAATCGATGTTGGAGGGTTGTGAGTCAAGACGTAATTAGCAGCAGTACAAGCACGATTGAAAAACGAATGAAGGGTGCGATGTTTCTTTGTACGACGAATGGAGAAGGTGACAACATCATCAGAGCGAGTGCAGCAGGAATTAGAGAACTTAATGAAATCAAAAGGATCAAGATCCAATTTGCGAGTCAGTAGTCGATTGAACAGAAGGAGATCACAGGCATGGAAGTAGAGTGACAGCGGGAGAGTGGAGAATTTCAGCAGAGCGTCTTTATAGTCCAAAGAGGAAATCCATTTGAAAGCGCGTTTCTGGAAACGTTCCATGGAGTGGAACAAAGCACGAGAAGGCCACCAACAAGGAGACGCGTAGAGAAGAATGGCGCGAGGAATGGACTTGAACAAAGAGAGTTTCACAGCGGACGAGGTATTAAAAGGAACATTACGGAAAAGGGCAAATAGCGAGGAATTAGCTTTGCGGAGACGCAAAGACACATGTCCAGTCCATTTTAAGTTTGCAGCAAGTTGAACTCCAAGATGAGTGTGATGAGGCGCAAAGTTAACAGGTAGAGGCAAATCAGAAGGGGAAGCAACAGAAAAGGAAATACCACATGTCTTGGTAGTGCTAAAATCAAGATGGTTGACAGAGGACCAAGTAGACAAGCTCAAGATCAGAAAAAATGTTCGAAGCAAAAGACCAACCAAAATCAAAAATCTATTTTTATCCGAACACCAGGATTAGTCCCGAAGATGCCCACACCTTTGATATGAATGTGCTCATGACACTCATGATAGTGCTGAAAGGCCTTTACGAGAGATTTTATGACACATTTACACGGAGGCTTAACAACTTAAGAAGAAACTGTCTGATCAGTGCCTGTCTACCTGAGATTGAGTTCTTCGATTTGAGGAGTGAGGAAGTTACACAAAGGGAGACTCTTATGCAGATTACCTGGCGACCCAAATACACCAAAGTGAAGTCATGAGATGACATTTTAGCTGCAGAGATGATTGAGGAGACACAAAAGCTCCTGTCAGGTCCCACAGTAAAACTCCTACCACAGACTTAAGCGGCAATGGGGGGAGTGTAGAGTCACTTGGTGCCTCTTTTTATTATTTTCGGCACTCTGGAATAGTGTTATCTTTTTGACATTTTGATTCTTTGATTTGCTGCTACCTTATTTGTATCAATTTCTTTTAATCGATTTTAGAATTTCGAGTGTAGTTAATTTGATAGTGCTAGTATTTGTCCCCTCGATTTAAATTACGTGTGATTGCTCGTTTTAACTTTGCGAGGGAAACTGTGCTTTGAAATTGTAAACAAGTCAGGTAATAAGTTAGATTTTTGTAATAAATATCTGAGTCAATGTAGTGAAGTGCACAATAAATTCAGCTTCCTTCTACTGCGTTTGATCTTTGCAATTATTTATCTATTAACCCCTTTTAGATTTCATTGATCAAAGATTAGTTAATGATAACTGTTGTTTAAGATCTGGCGACAATTCAGGAGGAAACTGCACCGGGTCTAGGGCGACAAATAGCTCTTTAACAGTGACAGCCTGAATTGTGGCCCCTTTAGGTTATGGTTATGTGTAGGGAATAACATCTTTAATTCGATCTGTTCATACATGCACTTAATTTAACACCTTGCAAATATACTATGCCGTTGGCGGACGTGAATGCATAGCAATTATGTGCCTGTTATTTATTATTTATTTACATGAGCTTGGATAAGAAAACTCTGAGATAAATTGTTTATTGAGCTAGAAATTAATACTTGAGACACACAATTAGCACCTCGGCAAGTAAGGATGGCTTCAAGGATTTGGCTTTGGCATGATGCCATGTGAATTGGTCACTGCTGGAGTTCTTTTTGGAATGGAATTTCTTTATTTGTTAGGCAAAATCAGTGAACCACCATTGTAACTGTTCTGTTGGAATGCGGGTCTCTCTCTGCTATGATAGACTTTGCAACCTTCGATCTAAACTCTTGAGTTACCCAGAACCGCTAGAGTAGCCAGAGCTCCCCGCGATTCTACAATATTCAAAATTATCAGTTTCAGTTGAAATTGAAAAATTGGTCCCGGTCTGATTTTGCGTTTTTGTCCCCGGTACTGTCATCAGTTGAGTGGATCTGGTATTGGAATCAGGTCAATTTCCTCAGGACTCTATTGATTAAACCACCATCATTATCTTGTGAAATCTGGAGAGAATGAAACACATTAAAACAATTTCTCTGAATTATTTTTAAATGCATTTGTTGTTAAGCAATCTTTAGCATTAATTTTTTCTGTAACATTAGTAATTTCAATTTCAAATTATTTGAGTATAGAAAAAAGGTCTAGAACTGGGGGTATCACATCAATAATTTTGATGCTCGTGATTCTTAGCAAATCAGAATATGAGAATTTATTGATCTCAGCTGCTTAATAAAGTTATATGTAGGAAGTTTAGCAAGTTTAGCATCGAAACAAAACACTAAAATGGTGGAGATAGTGAATTCCTATTACTAGGTTTTTATATAATAATAATAATAATCAATGACTTTATTTAGCCGCTGAAGGCATACACAACAAGAAAATAAAAACAAGTCAAGTTTTACGGCAGCGAGGACAGTCACAGGAGATGAAATAGGAGCAAATGGAAGAGTAGGCGAAGTCGGAGAAGGGCTCAGCAAAGAGGAAAGCCATCAAAGATTTCTTGAAGCTCGGTGGTGGGGAAAAGAAATCAATCGCTGTTGGAGGGTTGCGAGTCAAGATGTAATTAGCAGCAGTACANGAATTTCTTAAATTTTTTTTACAAAAATGGTAAAATTTTAAGAAATTATTAAAATCAACAAATTGTGAATACATTTTGAATTCGTAAATTTAGTATGTTGAAGAAAAATTATCACTTGGAAATTGATTTCAGTATCCCTTGCCTAGATCTGCAAGTTTTCAGAATCTGAAATTGAGAATTTATAGTTTTCTTAAGACATTCAGAATGCTAACATACTTGTTCTTGTTCGTCTTAACACACTTCTTAAGAAATATCAATGAATCACAACCCATGTCATGTAGGTTAAATGATGCTTCATTGTTGTTGAGGTGTAACAGGATTGAGTCTTAATGACTCTACATGGCTTCTAACAAACACCTTGGGTGTACAGAACATCTAAAATGTTGAGTAATTTTACAAAAAGAGTGCGGAAGTTTTTTAGATTTCTCACAAGGTAACAAGGATTTGTACTTTTTAGGCATAGGTCTGTGGTATTTTCAAGAAAAGTGTCAAAAGCCCTCCCCAGTCTCCCTTTGACCACATCCTTCAACAAAAATTTACTAAAGTTTGATGGATGTTAGATGAAATACATATTTGATTGACTAATATGTTTGATATATTCTTAAAATTAGGAAAATTTGCCAAATATTTTACAAAAATTACCAAACGTTTGGAGCGATTTGCAAAGGGAATGCAGAAATTTGGCATCCATTTGGTATTTTCCAATTTTTTGCTAAGATTCCAAAAAAATTACCCTAATAGCTGCATTCTATGTTAATTTATGAAGAACGTATATTTCATGTATTAGTTTAAATATTCCAAGTAAATGCAACTTTACTACGGTTGTCATAGACAAAAGCTAGAGAAAGGGATCTAAGGTTTACTTGAAAGAATGTCAATTTACAACAAGGTCATTTCCATAGCCCATTAAGGTCGCGACTAAAATGCTTGTTCATGAATACATGTGAAAAACTCAGAGTTTTAATTTGGCATGATATTTACTAGGGGGAATTGTAGCAACTTTGTTAAGAAATCTTATCCATTAATGAAGATATCAACTTCGGACCACTTTTATTCATTCATAAATTACATTTGGGGAGCAATTATGAATTGAGGTTTGCCTTGGACTACTCATCTTGAAATGATATATTCATAAAATTAGGGCAGTGCATTAAAAACTTGTCTATATGGCAGGGAATATCAATTGCGGACCTCCTTTAAATGCCAATTTTTGTCTGGAAACATTTTACTATACGAAATTTAATATGGACTTTTATACACAGTTATCTAAATCTGATCAATATTCAAGACATCAATTTCATACCAATTTCAGTAGTTTTTAAATGACCATTTGTGTCTAGATATATTTACTTAAATATTGTTTGATGTGGACTACAGTTCTTCTAGCCGATGTTTCTATTATTCAATGCAGAAATTGCTCCATAGAAGTAGCTTTGCAATTAAATTTTGTCTTAATACACAATATTTAGTAAGGAATACTGTCTTTTAACCATTATTTCCTAAAAAAAACTTTAGGAAACACTATTTGATTTGGATTACTGTGATTTTGAAGTACTTTCTCCTTGATTTGTGCAATCAACTTTATACATATTACATTAGACCCCAATCAATTTGGAGTTAGAGAAGAACACAGCACTAATGACGCTTTGCCGGAGTTAATTGAAAGTAGAAGATTCATTTTAAATTAAAATATATAATATATGCTATATATTACTTAGCACTACTCGATTCATAAAAAGCATTTGATGCCTTGAGTTCAAAATTTTAGATTGTAAGTTAATGAATTACGGTTCAAATGAATCATTTAGAAAGCTACTAAATAGTTTCTTAATAGGAAGGCAGCCAAGGATAAGACTAAATGACACTTTTTCTAGCTGTATCAGTACAAAGAAAGCTGTGCCACACTTGTACACGAACTCGTTGATATATTTTGAATTACCTGTGTATGTAATTGAGTAAATTTAAAATAATTCAATATGCAGCCGATATATGCATTGTCACTCGACACAAAGCACTTCTTAGAATTATCAAGGAGTATTTCCAATAACATGCATTAACCGTTAACGAAGATAAATCGCAGTTCATGATTTTTTTGTACACATGAAAGTTCTAAGTTAGCCAGTAATGTGAAGTTGAAAATAGATAAACAGGGTCCAGCAATAACTCAATCCAAACCTTGAAGTATAAAAACGGATAAAAACAGATCTTTGAAAAAAAGCTTTCTAAAATAGTGCTAGGAATGCAAAACCTGCAAAACATAGATAGATAAACGAAAGCCTGGATAGACGCGCTAGTTTTTAGCAACTATAAATATGCATGCATGCTCTTGAACACCATAAGCATAAGAGATCAAGACAGCATAAATAGAATGTTTAACTGTTCATTGACAACCATGGGTAATATTTAGAAAATCAATACAGGTACAAAGCTAATGACGCTTGAATTGCTATCACCAAAATACTGCAATGTTTACGCTAGTTTATTATTAATCATAATGAAAATATTCATGCTTCAAGAAACAGTTCGTTTCTTGACTAATACTTGATATAAAATCAATGTAGTAAAACCTGCATTAATAAGAAAAATAGTCATCATACTGGCAGACATCTTACACTGCAACTACATGTAAGCTGCGGGTAGACTTTTACAAAAGAATTTATTAGGGTCCTTAAAATAGTACTTGGGGAAATATTATGGTTTTAATTTTTTTCATTATATAAAGAATGTAAATATTTTAATTGTGTTGCGTTATTTATTGTATTTCTAAATCTGTTGTATATAATTCAATTTTATAAATGTGTAAATTTTGTATATATCATTTTTATGTTATGTATATTGCAGGTTGTGTGGAACCGATAACTACATATGCGCTATTGAAGATTAATTCATTAATTAAATTCTATGTGATCTATTTCACTAGAATATATGTGTCATATTTTCCAATTAGATTTGGATTTTTGAGCGTAAATTAGAATCCATGTTCGTTACAACAATGTATGTGTTGATTATTATTTAAAAATTACAATTTTATTTAATTCAATACTTGATGCTAGCCAACACTGGGTGAGCACAAATTGAAAATTTGCTAAATGCTTAAACTATTGAATATTTTCAAGCTAGTGCCAAGGCTTTCGTAATGGTAGCAGTGTAGAAACAAATCTATATTTATTTTAAAATTTGAAAGGTGAATTCAAATAACAAGTTTTCATTTGCAAAGTATAGATTATAAATTACAAATTTTGTGTCCTTAAACTATGGTCTCTCAAATTAAAATGGAAACCCCTTCTGAATGTATATTTTTGTTCAACCACACGTTGCTTCTACAAAATTAAATGAAGTTTTTTAAAGATTTACAACGATGGGAACATTTGCCTCTTTTATCAGTTAACGATGTGTTACATTGATCAGCCAAATTCGCTTGCACATTCGATATAGTGAAATATCTTTAGTACATTTCGTGAAACTTTGGAAGATCATAGTGACAATATATTTTGCCCATTTTTGTTTTCTTGTTCTTTTCTGTTTATTTTTAATTCAATATCAGAAAACTTTCAAGAAGCATCAATATCTAGTAAGCATTTTTCAATGTTTCATTTTTTATTTTTTTAGTTATCTTATGAGGAAGTTGATTGTGATAACAACTGGCTTAGGAGTAATGATGTCGTATGGAGTTGGTAATTCATTATTTCCTCCACTTTTTGTTCCTGAATTAGAAAAAAGAAAAGTTTATACTGTTGTCATTACAACATTATTTGTTATCTCCAACATTACTACTTTCATCATGACCTTACTTTTAACTTTAGTACAAATGCGTCTAATGTCTTCTGGTATGAGGCTTACAATTTGTTAGTTGTATATATAATCAAAAACTTTGCTTACCCGCATAGAAAATGTTTTCATTAAATTTCAACCGATTTATTATCGTAAGCCTTACAGTGTTTCGAATGTCACATCTTGTCATGAGTTTGGCGGTAATTTCAATTGGAATCACCTTCCAGGTGTCTTTTTTCCAATCATCTATACTTCTGTTCATTTTTTTGGTTTCGGCCATGAAGATATGCTATAGTGAGTAATTGTTTATATTAAATGTAATACATTTAAACATGTCTTTCCAAAAAATATTTATCATAGAAGATGTTATCAATTTTAAACATAGTCACAGTGTATATTATTCTTGTTTGCAGAGTTCTAATAATGTTTGTGTCTAATTAAACGTTTTTCAATTTTATTCTCCTGAATTATACTAAGCTTGCAAATTTTTTTTTTGTTCGTTGTATTTTTATTTTGATTAATATTTGGATTATATCATGGTATTCTATAGAACGTCGTGGTTTATATATATCTATATAGTTCTTTGTCTTTAGGTCTTGCAGCTACAGTTTTTTGGACTTCTGCATTTCCAGTGTTAACTTCATTGAAATCCCAGCGCGATAGCTTGATTATCTCGCTCATCGAAATGTCTTTCGGCATTGGATGTGTTGTCGGGCCGTACATTGGAAATAAATTGTGCTCAAAATATGGATTTTCTGTAATTTTTTTCAACTATATTTTGTTTCAACTTGCTATTGTATATTGTTTATCATTTTACCCAATTTTACTGTTTAAGGGCCTTATTTTGCGAATAGGCCTACATCTATATATTTGCATGTATTTATGTAATGTTTTGAGTTTGCATTTTGATGTGTGATTGAGCCGTAATCTAATTCAAAAAAAATCAAGCATATATCATTGAGACGAGCATGACTTTTGTATTTTTATGTTCACATATCCTTCAATTTTTCTATTTTTCATTTTTGTGATTCTGTTTAGGTGACATTTGAACTCACTGGATTATACATGATCATTACCATTGTATGTTTTCAAGTTTGTTCTGTCGTCGCAACAGTGGGTTATTCTGCAAGCGCAATAGACACGTATGTTTTATACTTTATATATCTCTACATTTTCGTAATTATTGTAAATACAATTTCTACAGAAATTTTTATTGAAGTTACTGTCTAGAGGATGACAAATTCAACTCAAACCTGTTAAGTAATTGTTTGATATTTATTGTTCTTTTTCATTAACAGCAGAAACATTTGTTCCAATTTATCATAATTTATGAAAAATCAGGCTTTGTTCAGGAAATGTGCAAAAACAGTTTGATTGAAAACCATTTCTTTTATGAACTCCCTCAAATTGGTTTATTTCAAAACAGATCTTTTTTAAAAATGGACCTATTAATATCGTTAGTTTTATGAAGTATTTAGCGAATTTAATTCGGAAACTTCCTTCAAATTATTGATCAAACATTTCTTTAAAGGCTTTTCCATTCCAGTAATTTTCTTTAATGCTACACTTGGCAACGCGTTGGTTGGACTAACGACTGTTATTCTTCCACACCATCTTCAAGTCGCTTACAACTTAGATGAATCCAACAACTGGACGATATTTTCCTGCTATTTTTTCGCATATACTTTCTCATGCCCATTCATCGGCTGGCTGCTAGATAAGAAAATCGGAGGTTTGTAGCCAGTTTCAAATTATGATTTTAGCCTTGAACTTTTTTCTAAATTTCATTATCTTAACACTCTTAAACAACGTCCATTTTTTCATTAAACCGCCAATTTTCAGGCATTCTTTTTTTTGAGTCAAAATTGATTTTCATGCAACGGGGTAGTGTAATACACTGCTATGGATTCTTGATTCCTAACCATATCGGGAAGCAGTTTAAAAATTTGTCTACGCAACCCTACTTGCAGTCCAATACGATATCGTCACTCAAGTTTATGGCGCATGAGGGCTATGATTTTTTATTTTATATTCCCAAAATTGATAAAAACATTTAAAGGAAATGTTGCAATTTTTTATGCACAGCAAACAGTCTTTTTAGATTCGAAGAAAATTGTTCAAACTTTCCTCGCATCAGGTTGCTTTCCTGACCTAGTCCTACCCAAGCTGCATATCTACTGCTTCCAGCTCTTGTACGTAATGTATGCCTTGAGAAATCAAAACAATGAGATAGAAAACTTTATTCTTAGTGGTCTAGAATTCCCTAATGGGGAAAAATGCTATTAGGTTGACAGTTATTTCATTTCTTAATGTGTTTACATGTAAATTGAATATATGAATAATCAAAACTAATACTCAATTTTCACAGATATAGTATGTATTCAAGCGATTTAATGAAGGTAATTGATTTTATTTATGCTGATTTTTATTAGGCCGATATTTTGATCATTGAGTTTGGGTATGTTTTTTATCCTGTTTTAACGTGGCAATTAAGTTTTAACATTGAATGTAATACTCATACACTTAAAAATTATATTCTTATCCTGGAATATTTTTTCTCCGAAATTGTAAGAGAAATGTCTGTTGTTGCAATAGTTATCTTTCCTAGAAATTAAAAAAACATTTCCTATTACAATGCCAAATGCAAATTCAATTTATATCGTTTTGAAATTTTCTTTAGATAAAATCTTTTAAATTACCTAGTTTCTTGCCAATAGAAAATATTTGTACCTCAAACACAAAAATATGTAGCCAAAATCAAATTATGGGCACTAAATTCTAATATGGTCGTGCTTCTTGGGGACCGCTTTTGCCGCCAGTCAAGTCATTGATTCATCGGTAGATAGCTTTTTACAATAACATTAACTCAACATTTGAAACACTTCATTAATAAAAACGTATGTTAAATATAGCAAAATATTCAACCAATGGTATACCACTGTTTTAAATCAGACTTTTTGCTTGTGCGGCTGATTAACGTTTGCCACCGAGGGGAATATTTTGAAATTTAGTGCTCTAGATTGGCTAATAAAACATGTGTATGTATGGCTCGAGAAAATTAGTGAAAATAGAATGGTTTTTATAGATTTTAACCGAAAATTGACCTACGGATAAACTATAATCATCGGCTTTTACGGATGTCCGACTGTTATTTCAAACTCTGTTATGGCATGGAGCTAAGAGTCAGTTGCTGATTAACTATGTAAAGGTTTCTTGTCTTGTGGTTCACTAATTTTGTGAAATTCGCATGAACATTTTTTTAAGTTAGGAAAGACCATTCCTGTGAAAGGTGTCGCAGCACTATCCTAGGAGACTAACAAAAACAACCCATCAAAGTTAAGCGAAATTGGTAATGTAACCACTTTCTATCGTTTTAGAGTTAAATGTTTTGATTATATCTGAAAACCCAAAGTATGCTGAAGCTATTGTGTCGTCTATCTTTACCAAAGCCCTGAGAGCAGCAACCGTAGAATATTTACAATGCCAATCTTTTAGATTAGAAGTTGCAGTCTTAGAGTAGATAAACTATTCATCTACATAGTAGCCAACGATTTCACTGCTTGACGAATCAGAAAGCACTTCACTGAAATGTGCAGATGCAGAGAAATAATCAGCAGAATCTATGACAAACCATAGTTTGCTAGGATTAATCATTCTTTGTCTGTTAGTTCTTTTGCATGAAAAGTTACAAGTTGACGTTGCGAATGTGCACGTTCCATAGCAAAATAGGTGGTGAAAGATTATTTGTAAATAATAATAGAAATAAGAACCTATAGTTATATGAAAAAGGAGAATACAATAAAACTAAAAGCGCTATAAATCCATATTATACATTGATCCAACTATAATTATATAATTTCTGCCTCCTTTTAATTTTCATCTTTCTCAGCATAAATGATTGGAATTTTTGAGGGTTTGGTACTAGATTATGAAATATATGCTTTGATATTTTCAGGTAATTTTTATCCAAATATTCTTAAATCTATTATATAAAAGTAAAAAGGACATAATTAAGTAAATTTTTCAAGATAGCCTGAATTTTTGCTAATGGTAATTACTTATGTGGTTATCTGTTTAATTAGTTTATGCTATGCATGTTATTTATGCATTAAATTTGCTGTTACACAATACTTTCCTGGTAAAAAAAATATTAAGCAAGCAATAAAAAAGAAAGCTCAAGAAAACAGTACTGAAAACTAAAATTTTGCAATTTTTTTGTAAATAGATTTTTTATTCTGCAACCAAAATTTTTGAAAAAATAGATTCAATTCAAATAAAGAATTTGTATTTAATGTATCATTAAATCGATTTTACAAAATAATTACTACCAGTACAACCAAAGTTATTTTATAATTTGGTTGGATCAATATTAAACTCATAAGAAATCTACATTCTTATTTATAGAAAAAATCAAAATCCAATCTAAATATTTATATTTTTATTTAGAATTAATATGCACAAAAATTTGATAGTGGGTGTTTTAAAAATACGAGCATTATTTTAAAGGAATTATATATTCCAATTCCAAATACAAAACTTGCAATATCATGGGAAATACGTTTAAAGTACTCTGATACACATAGTGGTTCCAAATATAGAGATGCATAAGTCTGAGAAGTGTAATGAAACTGTTGATGTAATTATAACAAAACATTCAATATGTAATGTTCATTAAATATGAAATGATTAAATTTTATGAAATTAACACATTGATTTTTAAACTTTGTATAAACAGGCCGTACCAATCTGATCTGAATTAATTCATCCCAAATTGGCAACATCAATTGGATTATATGCAATAAATAGAATTGTATCTGCGGTATTAATTTATATAAAAATACTAATGTTTGAAACTTATTATTTCGATAAGTTAATGCTTAGTGTGACGTGTTATTAACCATACATTATTTTCTAAAATTTATAGTATTTTGCATTTTCTAATTTTTCTAGCTCTTAGTAATATATCAATGACTATTCAGTTATATGCTACCCATTATAAGATATATAGTTGTATATTAACAACGTTTTCTGACACATTGGTTTTATGTTTAAACCACTGTACTACGCTTTTACTTAAGTTGTGCTTAACATGTTGAAATTATTTTACTGTGTGGGGAATTTAATTAATTGAAGATTTCATCGAATTTGGTAAAACAACTTAATTGCTGCGTCGACTGCTTTCATCGTCGCTTGATATCATTAAGAACCTATTATATGCATCATATCATAAGAACTTGTTTATTGTGTTATAGGTAAATCCATTCTAATTGGAGATTTCATTGTTTGCTGCGGTTTGTCACTCTGTTTCGGAGGCATTTTCTGTATACCAGATGTATTCTACTTAGAAGTTGTGGCATATATTTTGTTGGGAATTGGACACGCAACTATCACTATTTCATCTTATCCAATCATAACTGCCATTCTTGTCCATCGCAATGTTACAGTAAGTCATGGTTTTTAATAATACAAAACTCTATAAAGGCAAGTAGAAATTTCATATTAAATTATGTATTGCATTATCTCAGGTAATGTCAAGATTTTCTATTACATTGCTTAGACACTTTAGACATGAACGCCATTGCTTATAACTCAATAGTTGTACTCTAGCCAATAAGCGAAGTTGTTAATTAATGCTAATTATAATTCTGAGTCACAAAGGTTTCTCTCATTTGCATAATTCAGCCTCAAATCAAATAATTTTTTCTGTCCTCTTTTGTGTGTGTGTGAGACAATAAACTGATATATTTGATATTTTAAAAAAAGGTTTTTTGTATATAACAATAGAAACGCGCCTTAGTGATGAGAAGAAGAAAGTTTATATACTCACTGAATGATTTTAACCCTCATACTCAGCAAGTGTAATCACATCCTTATACAAAACATTCATGTTTTGTCATTTTTTTCAAGACACTACAACAAAATTTGTTTTGTTATTTCACTAAATTTTAAAATTCTTTTGTCATGCATATTTTCAGAATATTTTTTGTTTTTTTATCATAGTCGACATTGCTAGACAAACGTTATTCTAAATTGGCTATTCATTCCGTTTAAGTATTTCAGCTATACAATAGTTTATTACTAATATATTCTTAAAATATTTATGTGCAATAATATATTCTATTTATGAAAATTATTGAACTAATTTCTTAAAATTTTTTAGGCATTGATTTGACTTTATTGGAGGGGTAGACCTTTCAATAGAAAACTATTCAACTACTAGCTGTCATCCTGTGATTCATGAAATGAAGTGGTATTACCCATTTTATAGCATGCTTGAATCCATTTATTGCTAGTCAACGCATTCATCAAGTACTATGAGGAAAACTATGGCCGTTAGGATTCTTGAGCCAAGGTTGTTGTGTTTTGTTGCAATTTGAAATTCTACGCATAAAATGTGGGCCGCAAGGTGATAGCATTTCCGATGTTCGTTATGTATATTAATCATTCCGGAACTAAAGGAATTCGTGAAGGATGATGCAAGAAATACAAAAAAGAACACATTTTATCATCTTCCTAATGGTGATGTAACGTTCCAATGCTGAAATGGAAGAGCTCTAATGAAGTTCTCTGGATTATTTCATAGGTGTGCTTTCTTGGCTNTAAATGTGGGAAATTAATACATGTAAAGCAAGTTAATGTGTGAAAGTAATACATGTAAAGTAAGTTAATGTGGGAAAGTAAAACTAAAAAATGTAAGGTAATGTGGGAAAGTAAAAAATGTAATTATGTGGGAAAGTAAAACTAAAAAAGTAAAAAATGCAAACTAAATTAGGTCACATAAATAACACAAAAACTAGTAAAATTACATGCATGACGTCAGTAAAACACCCCCCGGCAATATCCACGGCGTCTCAGGTCAAAGGCCACCCCTCTCGACCAATCACAAAAAAGTGTAACAGACTTCTGCCCACCTCTCGACCAATCAGAAAAAAGTGGCACGAACTTCTGCCCTCTTCTACTACTGTGATGTAACGTTCCAATGCTGAAATGGAAGAGCTCTAATGAAGTTCTCTGGATTATTTCATAGGTGTGCTTTCTTGGCTTATCTTTATTTTGTCCGAATCGGGAAGCGTCTTGTCAATTTTCTTCTGGAACGATATACTCTTAACCTGATACAATCCCATTTAGGCAATCTTTTCTGTGGCAAGGTATCGATTATTTTCAGTTAAGAAATTCTTCAATTTTGGCCTTCATTTTTTTGAAGACGTTTAGTCACTAATTGCTGATACAATTTTCTGATGGTGTTTTTAACTAAATTACATGCGCTACTTTTTAACAAAATGGGTAGAAAATCTGTTACACAAAGAGGAAACTTTAGGTATTCAGCATCATGTAGAGTGCGGTAGCATTAGGCCAAAGTGATCAAGACGGATATTTATTTGAGCCATCATCTTGCACGATCCAACCATTCATCCATTCATTTTATAAATTGCTAACAATACTTGAAGTCAAAATATTTGGCCCAGCTTTTGAAAGAATCGACCACAGCTTAGTAATCTCAGAAGACGGTAATAGTGAAAAACTGCTAGGATTAAAAATCTTGTATGCTTTGATAGGGCTTGCGCAAATTGTAGCTGTTGTATTCATGATCCTTTTCTAAGTCCAGTATACGCTGGGAGTGATTAATGATTAATCGCGATTAATTAAATATATTTTCAATTGCATGGACATTTATTGAACTATCTATTTTTGTGGATTTTGTACATAGTTTTTCACCAAATGTTTCAAGTAGCAGTATCCTACTCATGTCATTCTTCTGATGAATATGTATTAGTTGAACAATATGTAACAATCCACAGTATTTTCTTAGAAATAAATAAATCGACGATAAACGTCTAAAGAATCATGTCTGATCAATTATTGATGCGATTATTCGCGATTAGACGGAGAGCCGATTAACCTTTCATCACCCCTAGTATAGATTGATAATCTTTAAATTAAACTTAGATTGCCTCTCTTGTATTTCAAATTCAAACCGTTTTTCGACATTTACAAAAAATTTTCTCCAAGCCTATTAGCAAATTTTAATATCGTGAGGCATAAACTGGTCTATTGGGGAACATACTTTAATGCAATATTGAAAATTTCTATTAAAGCGTATTGCTGTGGCTGAAGATGATGAAAAGATTTAACTTTTCTCAATACCTAATGTTCAAAAATTTATAACGTTTTGAGCTCATGGAGGCAACAAAGAAATTGAGTGTTTCTTGATATGTGCCAAACCCAATGAGACCTGAATGCAATGCAACTGGAAATTTCGCGCAAACGGCATGCCTTGATGGGACAGAGTCGGGAGAAAAAAGAGGAGACTCTCTTCTATCACTTGTGGTGTAGCATTAATACTTTTTGAGATATAAATGTTTAAGAAATTTTTATATAATCATTAAAAAATTTCAGTAATCCCCAAGTAGTTTAAATTTAATATTAATTAATTCCACATTGTTTAAAAGAATGTTCCCTTAAAAGTTTGGCTGCAAACATTTTAAAAGATTATAAATCTTTACTTTAAATGTTTATAATACAAGAATTGCTTTTAAATTTAAAGCGTGTTTACGCTAGCTTGTCATCTGTCAAATCATTTGTTAAAAGTAAATATTGTGTAACTTACAAAATACAATGCATTCCCATATAATTGAAATGAACATATTGTTTTAAATCTAAACCTCTGACTAATGAAATATTTTCATTAAAAATGTTGAATTTCTTGACCCACAATAATGTTTTAGTATCCATCTGTTGCACATATTTTAATTTAATAAATGAACATTGAGACGTGGCCTGAATGTATTATGTATTGTTAAACCCTCATCTAGCCATCTGTCTACAATTTCTAGAATTAGATGCAATATTTCTTATATTGCTGTCAATTTTTCCTTATAAAGTAGATATTCATTTATTTAAGTTCATGTACAATGCATATATATGCTACGATTTTTATATGCACAACGTTCCTTCAGGGGGGTTTGATAAATTTCTAAACCGTTGGGGTGAATGACAGTTAAGACATCCCTGCGCAATTCAAGAACTTATTCCATACGTCTTAGTTGGTTGTTTGCATTAATTTCAAAGGAAATGTAACAATAAGCTTTTTGAAATATGTATCAAGAGTCACGACCACAGTAAAAGGTTACAAAAAAATTTAGATTTTCTTTGTTAAGGGGCACAATGTTCTATAATGATGTGTACAGATTAGTTATAGTGGCACAATTTATTTTCTAGCAACTGCAGTTAGTCCATAAATATAAAACCACAGTGAAATAAAACGTGTATGAAGAGCCCTATTTTAAATAGCAAATGTGGTGTGCATTGGTAAATATTAGTGTAAGCGGCTAGGGTAGTCCGCAGGATTGATACGGGAGTCAATCCAAGCCAAAAGCAGAGATTTTTCCTCATCATGATAATTGTTCCTGCCCCAAAAATGGTAATCCATTAAGTGATTCTGAATTATACCTACGACCATTGGCCACATATTTGAAATTACTGTTGAATCATAAGATACGAGTATTTATTTGTGACGTAGATAAATTGCTATTACACTTATCAAATTTAAGAAAATGTGCGTTAAGAATTAACAGGATAATGATGCGTAATAGCAATAATAATTATTATAATAATATTTTTATTATGTTATAGACATAGTACTTTAATATACCTACAAATTAAAGTTTCTGTAATCCCCTAGAAATGCGAGCACTTTTTAATTTCATTTTTTCATTTCTAGTCAATCATTTAGTACATTTGTTTTCTACTTTCGGAACATGTGCGTCTGAAATAGTCATGTTCCCTTTATTGCCTTTTTATGCTAAGAAGATTGAGTTTTCTGACATTCCTAAATCGAATATGTAGTGATTCATATTTCATTGTTAAAGTCAGCATTTCGTATTAAGGCGATGAAGTAGTCAATATTCTAAAGTGAAGTCATATCGATATCGTTAAAATGTGTAGAGCAGTCAGAGCACTTCTATAAGCTTGTTTTGGAGTTATCAATTTAATACATTTCTTGTGAAAGCGCTTGAGTTTGAGAACCTCATAAATATCAGCATACCAGATATCCATATAACAATCCAGCTAATATAAGAGATTTACACAATGCGGACAAATTCTGTAAGGTTTGTTTCGTTTAATCAAACCAAATGTAGAAGAACTGTTTTTTAATCTCGTTTCAATAGGAAGATACTCGACTTAACATGAATACGAATAACTAAGAATTATAAAATGAAAATCAAACAATTGGAATGTTTTATTTGCAAAAATATACTTAAGATAACACTTGAATTCCAATTTAGCAAAAATAAAATTCTTTTATTGCCCTTGATCTTTAGTTGCCCATGGACGACTTTTTTCTATGAATAATAACGGTGTGGTGCTCTTCTTTGCATCATGAACATCACATTTCCTTTTGAATACATTTAAACTGAAAAGATTTTAACAGCCATAAATTCATACATTTAATAGACGTAATTAAACAACATAAATCCAATTTATTCTTACTGAAATCTGATCAATGCATATTTCTTGAAAAGTTAGTTACATTTGAACTAGTGATGAGTCGCGTTGAAAAATTTAATCTGTCCTGGCCTAATTCAGGTTAATATAGTTTAACTTGATTTAACTAGAGTTTAACCTGTTTTCAACCAGAACTAATTAATTGTATGTAAATGTATTAAATATGTCAAACAATCGAACATGAATGAATTTATATGTCTAATGAAAATCAGGACAGTCTAGTTTCAGTCTTTAGTGTCACATTTTATTGACTGTCTCATCATCAAGACCACAGAGCTGTTTGGAAGCAATGAAACCTGCTGATTAGAACAGTCTTTCGGGCAGTACACTGAATGTTGGTGTTTGCAAAACTTTTGATATAAGTTTCGATAGAATTGGGAAATTCTTGGAATATTGTTACCATCAACACAAACAGCTCTGTTGATGTATATTTTTCAATTTCAAGTTTTGCACCGTAATTTCTTTTCAGTTGTATGCCGTCTGGTTCAGCATCTTGCTCTGATTTTTCCAAGTGCTATAGCCTATTCGTTGCCCTATCTTTTTGCTCTATATTTTACCCTATATTTTGGTTTACCAAAGTTCAAGCATTCGTGATGAGTGATGACATTCAGTTTACTAATACTTATCCTATTAAGTATTTTATCTTAGTTAATATTTAACCTGAATTTGTCAGGCAATATTTTTAACTGCATTTATCCTGTGTACTGTCCTGTTTAACCTGTTCTAATATAGAGATCTGTAAGATTAGAATTTTCTTAGTATAAACCAATATTGATTTAACGGCAAAAAAACAGTGGGAGTAATAGCAAAATGAATTGACTGTAAACACATGGTTTAAGTTTTTACAAATTTTCCGTTGTTTGCTAAGCATATGGATAAACGCAGAGGAATACAGTTCATCAAATTTTTACATATGATCGGCGAAATTTCATGTTGCGATTCGTCGATTTTTTCGGCCAATTTCCTTTCGTAATTGGATTTTTCTTTTCCACTAAGCTCGTGAGGATAGTCCACAGAGTTGTAATCGGGCCGGGCTCGCTCGAGTTTTTTATAATTCCGAGTTTTTAGGGTAAAAAATATTTACTTTACAATAATTCCGAGCTTTGTAAGCTAAAAAATATTTATTTGCAATTGATAAAGCAACTGAAATTTAAAATAATTTAATTTTTACGATATTTTTGAGTGGATTATTGATCGAGTTCGAATGATTTCTCTTCCGAGTTTTTTCGATCGAGTTTTACGAATTCATTCGAGTTCGATTTTTTAACATTCCGAGTACTCAAAAACCCTGGCTTATAACACCCTATTCGGATCTTAAAGCGTTTTCATAGCGGTTGGTAAATGCATAAACTATTTGTGTTCAATATATTCTGTTTGGCCCTTATGTTAAATTGTTAATTTGTTTTTTTAAATTTTTTGAATTTTATACTATTTCTCCTCGTAATTTTTCTGCATTAATGTGCTACTCCATTTTTTAAATTTGTATCAATAATATTCAATTTTGCCTCTAGTAAGGATTGCATTGTGTTGAGTATACACATAACTATCGTGTGCTTAGAACGTATAGTAGAAGCAAGCTTTCATCATTCCTGTGTGATATGAGCCTATTTCTTATTCTTTAGTAATAGTATTAAATTACTGCAAATCTAGTTTTATTGGAACTTATTTACAGTTTGCTTTGGATTTGTGAGATAAATTGCGATCTTCAAATGGTAATTTTATATTTGCATCTTTGTTATTATGGAAGTCATTCAGTTATTTAAAACCAATTTTTTATTAATATTGCATTATTACGAATACTGAAAGTTTTAATGAGTTCATCTATATGAATATCTGTCGACATTATAGTATTGTTTTCAGTTGAGTTTATTTCTTAGAAACTAAAAAAGCAAACTTGAAAATGTGAGTAGTTCATTAAGACTAATTCAATTTATGCAAATTCTACAATCTTTTAACAATAGGCTATTATGCATGAATATACGCAATTTAATTGTTCACAGTGTATATACTAGATTCGATTCAATCAAAGTGTTAAATCTCACAAATCACCTGTTTTTAATTCTTTAATAAGTGTAACACATAGTTTTCTAAAGATTAAAGTTTTGGAATTCTTGCAGATTTTCTTATATTTTTAAAATAAATTTTTTTTAAAGTAAAGAAGTCACAGAATAGCATTCCACTAGTATACTGGCGATTATCCATTAAGCGATTAATAAGTACTTCACCAAATTGCTATAAGACAAACGCCTTATTGACTAGACTACGTTAAATTGTTTGGTACATTAACCGTAAATTACTTGTAGTAAGTGGCCTTTCAGAAGTGTCATATTTTATTTTTAGAACAAATCCCAAGTGCAGTTTATCTCGGCCACACTCATGTGCCTCTGTTATCTCTCTGGAAATTTCATTGGACTTACGTTGTTTGGTGGAGTTGTTTTTGAAAATTTTGGTTATCACAGCGCTCTTTATTCATATTTTGCTGTGGTTTTTTCATTTTCTCTCAACACATTCGCTGTTTTACATGAGGAAGATCTTTTTTAAAACGAACTTTTATTTTTAAACTATGTGCATAAAATGTACAATTTTTTGCTTCAGATAAGGATTTAGTTCTTTGTACAGCACTGAAATTTGTAGCGTTATTAATTGTAAACAAGAAACTACGTATTTTGAAGTATTTAATATGCTGACATTTTCTAAGTCACAATAAATAGTATAGTAAGCCCACTTTTTAATCTATTTTGTATTGCATTTTTATGCATTGATTTTAATACTTTAAACTAGTTTACTGGTTTCATCGCAAATATGTATTATCTCAACGCCGGTTTCCAGTAAAAGATTTGTCAAGCAGGTGGCAAAGTAAGTTTTTTTCTGGAAACACCGCTTTAATAGCCTTAATTTGTTTAATAAATTTATTTTTTTCAATAAAATTTTTATATATCAATGAATTTTTTTGTATCTTGTGGAGATTGACTTTACAAAGTGCCATTGTTATCCAACTTCCTAGAGTGATATTTGCCTCCTCTACACCTCTGCCTCCAACATTTGACCCCAACTTGGTGCAGCTAGCGTTGACCTGCTGGAAGATGCAACGACTGTCGACATTCCATTCCTAATGTTATGGTAGCAGCACTCCTTCGATAGTTATCTGATAGTAGACATGGCACATTGTAGTAGAGATTTGTGCCCAACTGATATAGTAGTTTCAAAAGTGTGGAGGCTTTCGAAATTCACTGTATGCCATTGTATATTGATGCTACAGTAGTAATTCATTCATTGTCCCTAACACCTATTTATTTTACTGGTATTTGAATAACCTACTCTCATTGATAATAAGCACTCCTCCTATTTACACTGTTTCTAATATATAATCAACTGGTAAACTAAAGCTGTTTTTTTAATTTAAGCTTTCAATTACAATGCTAGTGAGAAATCTTCATTCCATTTCATTCTCATTACAATTGTGCGTTCTATCTTTGTGAGTCTGCGTTCTTGATTGCTATAAATACATTCGTTTCATCATGTAAATAGTCAACAATTAAATTTTTTAAATCTAGCAAAAACAATGAAGACACTACGTTGGTTGTTAAAATATATTAAACATGATTTTATACTCTTACCATATTTAGTGTTTTGCGTTTACTTGGATAGGTAATACTTCAGTAGTACTGAAGCCCACAATATACACTAACGTAGTTTATGCTTTATTAGTAATAGGGATTTAACAAATTTACAACAGCCTAAAATTTATATTTTAGTAGACCCTTTAAAGTGAACAATCTGAATGTGAATATCTTCAAAACTATTTTGACATTTAACTGTTGAATAGTACTGGCTATATATAGGAATAAACAATTTCGGAAATACCTTAAATGTTTAAAAGCAAATTTGAAAGGAACTACGAAAAAATTGTAGAAGTTACTAGTGTAATTTGTTGCATTGTTTGAAGTGATTTTACAAGTGTGTACCAAGATGAGATATTACGTAAGCGCATACTCATGCATGCACTTCACATTACGGGAATTATGTACTAATTTTTATATGCGCAGTAAATTTGTTTTGCTCTAAGACCACAAATTGTTAACCGCAACATTGCTAGCATTTATAGTTTCTTGAGGTAAAATTTACGAGTTTTTAAAATATTTGTTTATATTCGCCAGGAAAGTATGAAAAACTCATTTTTACAGCAATATTAATGTCCCATACCTTCTAATTATACCAAAACTTGTGTGGCGATTGGGTGTCATTCCGTAGATATTTTTAAAAAGTCATTCATATATTTTATCCGACAATTGGGTTAAAATTTAAGCACGTTGGGAAAATTTTACGAAAAAAATCGATCTAGAATTATTTAGAGATATTTTTAATCTTTTTTATATCCGTTAATCCGAAATGTATTTGAAAATTAATAAGTGAAAATAAATAATAAATAAATATTATATATAAGATCAATTCCATTTTGGTACACATGTAATCTTTGCGTTTTCTAATATATTTTTAAATATTTCTTAATAAACTAATTATACTCTTTACCAACCATCATATTAGGATAAAGTACAAATAATTTGATATAAACAAATAATCTCTTCTTCACTTAGTACTAAATTTTGGTCTCAAAAGGCAAAGCAGATCTGTGTTAGGGACACAACAAAAAATAGAAGTAGTAGCAAAAGCAATCTAAAAAATTATTTTCCTTCAAATGGCTAGCAATAGATAAGATATACGTCGTTTAGAAACTTAATATGAGCTGTAAACTTGAAGTTGGGCTATTTTTAAACTTTCCGAAAACATGTGTTAAGCTTCAAAAGATCAAAAAATTGTTAGGGACACAAAATTACTATTTATTTTTTACTATATTTTTTCCCGAAAATCAAACAAAGAATGTAAATCACTAATAGACTAAATAGGACAGCTCGGGTACTTCAAATAATTCCCTGCATGGGACGGCCATGGGCACATTCTATTATTGCAGATATGCTGATTTCTTCCAATCTGCACTGGAGGAATCTATCCTATTGGACTATGAAGTGATGACTTTCTGCACGCATAAGTGGTTTCCTATCTTTTCATGTTATGGATTTAATAATATAAATGTTGAGCAATATAGGCAATTCTTTAGATGGAGACTTGATCGTCCAGACTTAAAACATGTGACATTAGGAAAGAAGGACAATGTCTATAACCACTTTTATTGGTTAAATACTTATTCAGAATTGGTACGGTTAGAATGCGAATATTTATCAATTTTTAACAATGAAAATACATGTCGTCAATCAAGACCCACTGTAATTATAGTCGGTCTCGGGTTAATGTATAGCGAAATAGTCGTGGATTGATTGCCCAATCTGCAAGTATTGATTTCATTAAAAATGCTGCTTTGAATAATCTTTTAATTTATTGAAATTTTTGTCATTCAATAATAATAATAGTAATATTTTATTTTTAAAATTCTCTGTATATAAAATCACTATACAAATAAAGTGCTAAGCACTTATTAAGATTTAATGACTAAGCTTGGTTGTTGGAATTGATTGAATTCTTTGGTAAGTAGTTGATTTTTCTTGGTTTCAAGTACATTTTTACGTTTCTTTTAAAGTCCTTAATTAATTTTTCTTTTTTAAACTGAGGTGGTAATTCATTCCGTAAGCCAATACAAAATTTAGTAAATGAGTTCTTCTGTAAGAATTTGTTCTTAAATGTATTTTCAATTTGAAAAATACTTCTAATGAAAATAGTTATTTTCTTTAACCCTTTAATGCATGACTTATTGTTTTACAGATATTTGCATGTTACTATCATTATTATGACTCTTAAGGTACCTAATAGGAATATTTTCAGAAAAGTTAAACTCTGATTTACGTATCTTTGAAATTCGGAGGTGTTGTGTCTACACAACATTATGCAGGTAAGACCCCTAAAACTCGTAAGGTACTAGAATGCAAAGAGCTAAAACGATGTTATTTGTAAGCTATTATTTTTATTATTCAACACAAACACTTATAAAAATAAGCATGGGCGGCCTTTAAAAGTTCATCCTGAAGTATTTCATAGTACTTAAGTCTTCGTCCGTCACATGCACCGCTGCTCCTCTAAAATACTCATTTCCATCAATATTCAGGGGAGTCTTTTGCCACATAGTTTCAGTTACTTCTTAGGAAACATCGTTCAGGACATTTTTAATATAGTTATCGTCATCAAGAATTGCATTTGCAGCTTCCCATGCCGATTCATATCAACCATATTCAGCAGATTATTGGCTTCGTCCTCAAACTCAGGACATTCTTCAAGATAATCAATAACGCTTTCATTATCGTCTGGTATCAAACATGTACCAATTGCTTCAAGAACTATCGACTTAGCTGTCCTCGGAAGTCTAAGAGCCATTTTCCTGAAAAGAAAGTTTTATTGCATGATGTTGTGTATGCACAACAACATAATAACATTATAACCTAATTATTTAACAAAATATAATAGGAATAAACATAGCTAAAACAGTATATTAATAATATTGTCAGTTGTTTAACGCATTAAGTTTATCAATACAGTGAATATTGCAATCATAGAATAGTTTTCAAACTTACCCTTTAATAGTTCACAATGCTGTCTTCCTTAGCACGTCACCAGCTTTTAAATAAATCAAATTACGACAGTCAATCACATCACGTCAAACATTAATGTTGTCGAAATCCGAATCAGCCAATCACAGAAGATTAAAGTAACATGACGACGATTTAATCGTGTCATTAATTGCCGTTGTGTATACACTGCGTTATGCAGTAAAGAGTTAATTGTAGTTTGTTTTTTTCTTTCACAGATGATATTGATAGTCCAATTATAAATTCTTTCAAGTTTGATCTTCATTCTTTTATTAAGAGTTGTTAATAAACAGGCTGAATGTACATAAATAATGAGGCAATATATATGATTTTATTAGAGTAACTTTCCAATTAATTGGTATGAATCTTTGAATTTTAGATAGTGTCTTGATTCCTTGTATCATATTCTGCATTATTTTATTGACTTCGATTTCAAATGTTAACTTATTGTCAAAGATTATTCCTAAGTATTTAATTTTTGTATTTTCTTGTATATTATTGTTTATTTTTAACATGAATTTTTCAGTCTTGTTAGAATTATTTAACACCATAAATCTAGTCTTGTCAACATTTAATCTCATTTTAATTTTTTCAAAGTATAGTATTGCAGTTTGTAAGGCGCTTAATAAAGCACAATGGTTAGTTGAATACAGCAGGGTTTCACCGGCATATTGGACACATTTTATGTTTTCATTAAAATGGATGTCATTAACATAAAAATTGAATATTAGTGGCCCTAGAACAGAGCCTTGAGTTATTCCTTTATTCATTATTAGTTTATTAGAGATTTTATTGTTTACTTTTACGTATTGTTTTCTATTAGTTAAATAAGAGGTTAATAACTTAGTTGCATATTCATTAAAGTTGTATGCATGTATGTTTTAATTTTTTAATTAGTATTTCATGATCTATTGAATTAAATGCTTTAGATAGATCTAATAATATAAACACTATCTCCTTTATCTATATGATTTCTCCAATCGTCTAAAACAAAAATTAATGCATTATTCGTGGACATATTCTTTCTAAATCCAATTGTAAGGGTCTTATTATTTGATATTTTTCGAAATATTGGTTATATAAAATTCTTTCAAATATTTTACTTATAATTGATAGAACTGAGATTGGTCTGTAATTAGTAGCTTCATCAATATCGCCCTTTTTGTAAATAGGTATTATTTCTGCAATTTTTAATTCTCTTGAAAAACACCTTCATTAATGCATTGATTTAATATATCGCATAGTGGTCTACTTATGATTTGCATTGCTTTTTTATAAACCATGTTGGTGTTTTGCTTGGTCCCTGAGACTTGTTAACTTTTATACGTCTTGATGTTTCCTTAAATTGATTTAGTGTTACAAAAGTAAAATAGAATTTTTTTTGTCTCTTAAATTCTCATGAATTATCATTTGTTCTTGATTATGAATATTTTTTTGTTCACAATAATTAAATTTTCCTAATTTTATAAATGATTCATTTAGTATGGTTGCTATTAATTTTCTGTTTACAATAATTTCACCATTTTCGTTTCTTATAGTTGGAACTTCCAACAATTTTTTGTTTTGGAAAAAACTAGAAATGAATTTCCATTTTTGTGAATTATTTTTGTTTTCAAAAGACTGTTTCAAAAAAATATTTAAATCTTATTTACACTTATTAGCTACTTGATTTCTTATGTTCTTATATTCCATAAAGTTTGCTATATTCTTATTCTTACAGTATTTTATATACGCAGTATGTTTCATTTTGATTAACAGCTGCTTCATTTGTTATCCATAGTTTCCATTTTGGTAATTTTCTATCAGATTTAGTTTGCTTTATCTTTTTAAGTGGGAATTGTTTATTGTAAAGATAATTTAAATTGTATCAGTGATAAATTTTAGTTTTTATCAAAACTTTCTATATTGTAGAAAAATTCCCAATTTAGTAATAAAAGGTCATTGAATAACATATGTCTATTGAATTTACATCTTGAATGAACATATTGATATTGTATTGGTTTCTTCATTTGTTTCTTCTTTGTATATTGCACATGTTAATAAATAATCTGATATCAAACAATCAGTAACGAAATATTCAAAATTCTCCTTTTCTTGAGATTCGAATATTATATAATCAATTAATGAAGAATTCTTTGAATTTATATGTGTTGGAATTTTTACATTAATAACTCAAATTCCATAAATATCTATTAAATCATGTATAGTTCTTTTTTCAGCTTTGTTGTGAAAGTTTTGATTATAATCACCCATAAGAATTATTGATGTTGATATTTTAGAAGCTTTGTTAATTTCAACTATCATTGTAGATAGAAAGTCTTTATATGATTCCTTATTTTTGCAATAACTGATATTTATTAATTAAATTTTATTATTAATGTTTACTTGTATCCATAAACTTTCAAATTTAGATCTTTTATTGACTATATCTTTTATCTGTTTAGGTTTGAAATGTCTAAGAACTTATATTAATACGCCACCTCCTCTTGACTTCTTGGATAATGTGTTGTCTCAATTCTTAGTAAAAAACATTATAACTTTGTTGCAGTTTGGTAATTTATCCACCTTTGTTAACCAGGTTTCAGTTATTCCAGTTATTGAATTTAAATCAAAATTATTTATTACATCAGAAAATTTATCGAATTTATTGGCAATACTTTGAAAATTAATATTCACAAATTTTAATTTATTCTCTAGATTATTAAAAGATAGTATATTATCCATATCTATTCATCTATTTTTGTTTTCATTATAGTAACATCTAATTGTTCCTTAAAAATTGGACAATTTTTATTAAATGCATTATGAGTAGATGATTGGTATTTAAATTTTTCAGACTTAGCGCAATTTAAACAGCATTGTTTTTTTTTGTTGTTTTTAAATGAACATTCTTTATAAGAATACAATACATGCAGTTAAATGTTTCACTTAAACAGTTCTTTAAAGTATGTCCATACTTCCCACATTTCGAACACATCTTTATTTAATGATGATCATTGATTTTTTAGTATTGTTAAACCTAGTTTAATTATATTTGTAATAAATATTGTTCTTAATTGTGATGTTGTTTTTATAATAATGCCTTTAGAGTTAAACTTATTTGTTTTACTAAAAACAACTGATAGATCCTCTTCCTTAAAATTTTTAAGCAGTGTGCGGTTGTTATCAAACAACCTTTTGATAAACAAATCACAATCTTCAGTCTTTTCATATAAAGGAATGTTAGATAATTTTAATTTGGGTAAAAACTTTGTAGATGTTTTAACAGTAACATTTTTTATTTTTGTAAGTTCTTTTTCGTTTGCATTAATTTTCTTTTCAGATTCGCAGAATAACATTATGTTATTATTGGTAGTGACACTAAGTTGCTAAACAAAATTTTTGTTTTCATTGTCAATATTTTTAATGTTTTTTTCAATATTACTGATAAGTTTTTTACATTCCTTATTGTTTAATGACCCATCTTTTTGATGTAGTAATTTGCTTTTTAATATAATTTTGGTTTATAAGCTTTTTTCTGAGGTTGTTTCGGGCTTTTTATATCAGAATTTAATAGATTAGTTTTAACACTAATACAGGATAAGAAATTCTTCTTAATCCTTGAAATAATAATATTACAGTCCAATTTGTTTTTACTGCAAATATTCATACCATTTATGTAGTATTCGAGGTCAGTAAATGACATTAAGAGATTTGTAATTTTCGATTCTTCATCATTACTGAGCTTAAAAGCTTCTGAATACAACTTTGACATCATTCAGATGTATTTCCAATTTATTAGTTATAGAAATTCAAAAATTTCGATACTTAAAAAGTTACGTACAACTTAGTGGGAATTTCTGAATCATATTGCTTTCTTCACTATTTTTCAAATTGAAGGAAAGAAACAAAATACCAACTAAAATACATTTAAGAACAAATTCTTAAAGAAAACTTAAATTTAAGAAAAATATGATGAATAACTCATTTACTAATTTTTGTATTGACTTATGGAATGAATTACCACCTCAATTTAAGGAAGAAAAATTAATTAAAGACTTTAAAAGAAATGTAAAAATGTATTTGAAACCAAGAAAAATCAACTATTTAAATTACCAAAGAACTCAATCAATCCCAACAACCAAGCTTAAGTCATTGAACCAGAAAAATAAATATATATAGAATAGTTCCCCTTCTCAGAAAAAAAGCTGGGTGCGCTCTTGTTGTGGACTAAGTTATGACGTAGAATTTTTTAATGAATATCAAAGAAAAGCATCTCAAAAAGGATTACGTACATTAGCTATTGTTATCAATGATTACGATTTATTCATTATTAATATCAAAAATTTTCAAACCTAACTTACGTCAAGAGATAAAGTGTAGCGACCTATCCAAATTTGAAAGCCTGTGGGTAGAAATATCAAGTCGTTTAAAAATGCTACATACAAAATACAACTGGTAAATATTTCTTATTCTCCGCACAAACAATATTCGAATTATTTCTTTGAGCAATTGGAAAATGATTTGGTTTTAGCTGTTTCTGAAAATAAAGACATTGTTTTAATGGGAGACTGCAACATTAATTATTTGGATCAAAAAGAAAGAATTAAAATTGATATTTTACTAAATATGTTCAATCTGAATATTGTTGATAAAATTACGCCGTCAAGGATCACTGCAACGAATAGCACGTTTATTGATTACTTCATAATGTCAGATAATGATTTTTAAAACTTACATATTTTACTGCTGAATGCTTCTATTAGCTTTATAAAACCGATAAATTCAATAGTTTGGAAATGGACCACAATTCAGAAAAGAAATATTTATGATGTTAAAAAGTTAAAATTATCTCTGAATAGAAAATTGGCATGAAATGTATTATGCACAGAATACAAATTCTATGATGGAAAATTTTATTTTAATCTTTGAAAAACACTTTAATATATTCTGTTCGGAAAAGATCTTACTTAACAAAAATTTCAAAAATTCTTCCTCTAAGTATAGCAAGTCTAAATCTTGGTTAACTGATTTTTGCAAAAAACTGATTATTGAAAAGAACAACGCTTTTAAGAATTTTGTCATTGACAAAATCTAACAAAAATTTCTTAGCTTATAAAAAGCAAAAAATTTATCTAAGATTTAATAAGTATATTAAAAATGAAATCAAAATTTTACCAAGCCAAAAGTTCAAATGGAAACTCATTTATGAAGTTGCTAACACTGGAAAATCTAAATCTACAATCATTGAGGAAATTAGAGAAGCTGATAGAAACTCATTTAAAAATGAAGTAAAATTTTCGAACGACTCTTACATAATCAAATTAATGTAGCTGAACATTTACCCTCTACCAATATGATTCAATTATTACATGTTTTAGTCATGAGTCAAATGCAAATACACTTTTTTCAAATTTAAATGAAACATTACTAAAAAACTTACAATACAATTGAAATGGGCATTGAATGTTTGTCAGAAAAACTCCTCCAAAACAAAAAATTACATTTTGTCATCCATGCTGTTTCCAAATCAACTTTTTGTTTTTAATATTTTGATTACGTTTTTGAAAATAAAACAATTACCTCCTTACAATTCAATATCACTTCCAAACTTTTGTCATAAGCTCAATATAAGAACTAATCATTATATTATCAATAAATTTAGTAAAAAAAATCAAGCAAATGTCTTTGTTAATCTTGCGATTCGCAATTGGAATCGAATTAAAGTGATTCAGAGTTCAATTAAGTTTAAAAGAAAATTGAAAGCATTTATGTTGAAAGAAAAATTCATTTTAGGTAAATCATGGCTAGGATTCAAATTTTACAATAAAGATTATACAATAACGCGCAACTAATTTCCATAACGTGTACAGAAAAGATTTTGTAGTCTTATTTTTTCTAAATATTATAGTCATTTGTTATCATTCTTGACGCCATTCAGATAATAACTAATCTTGTAATTGAAAATATTTCTGAATAAAGAATATCTTATCTTATTATTACACCACCAAGTTAACTTAGAGGAAAAAATTTGTAAGTGAACTGACGATGGCTTTGTAAGTCGAAATATACTTTTGAATGTTTTTATTAAACTTATTAAAAATCCTTAGGAATTCTTAACTATTTATTCAAACTAATGATCACTTAAGCAATTACCTCTCTAATGCAATATTGTTAACACAGATAAAAAAAGTCCTTTAAGCTCTTGTTACACAATTAACTGTATTGCCTTTACAATTCACGTCTTATAGTGGCACTATCAGGGGCGTATTTAGAGGGGCCTTGCGCCTGGGCCTCCCTTTTTGGGGCAGGCCAATTTCAACTCATTCTCATACGATCTGATCAATATCTTGATGAAGCCTTTTTGTTTGACATAAAGTGCAAAAAATGGTTTATTTATCATATATGAATGGCATTATGCTAAGAGGGTGAAAAAAGTACATAAGCCTATGTGTCTCGGATCAGAATTAGCCCCCTTTTAGAAATTCTCGATACATGCTTCGGCACTATGCTGTTAAAAATTCGCTAATGAAGATGTTTCTAATAGAATTCCTGCTTTAAAATTGCAAATCAAAATGAATCAAATAACACTAGGATGTGCTTAAGTCAATATTGCCAATTTCATTTCCTTTTAAGCACAATGAATCTTACATGGCTAGTTAATATTTATGTGGAATTAACAATAAGCAAATTACAATGCGAATATTTCAAGAAAAATATTTTCTCCATTTCAGAAGTTTTTTTGTATAAGTGAGCTCTTAAGTTTCTAAAATGTTTCATTTTTATTATTTTAACGACGCTATTTTGAGAAGACATTGGTTATATTTAGTTGTATTTACTTCTTCTAATGAAGATTATTTTAATATAAATATTAGTATATTATTCATTTTTCACAACCAAATCAAACTCAAGTTGTACGTCATTGTTGTAAAAATCTCAAAATATCGTTTAATAATCTTTTCATAATTAACAAACTTTCCATTGTCTACCTTTTGCAGGTGCAACATTATCTAGCCCAAAAATTGTTACATGATCTGAAAATACTAAAGTCTTTTGGCAAATAATTTTCCACATCCACCATTCATATTGCATTTTCATCATCCAGAAATAATTATGTAGCTTTCGAAATATATATGTTTGAACGTTTTTTCGTGCACTTTTGCAAACCAATTATTTAGAATATCATCTTCCCTATTAGGACGGCTTATATACTCCCATTTGTCAATTAAATTTTTTGCTTGACTCGGAGTAAAAAAATTTGTAAATTTTCCCACACCGTCGCATGGTTTTAGAAAAAATTTACTAATAAAATTTCTCTAGGCTCACTAAATTTTTCAAAATTAGTTTGAAGCATGTTGAAAGGGCTAGTTCTGAGGTTGGTCAACATATATTTGTTGAAAAACATTGTGAGGAATATTAAAGTTTAGTAGAGTTGTCGGAAACTTAGTATTGGGAAATTAAATATCGCATTCAGATGAAGGTTAGTAATTTCAATTAATTAAAAATTTTTCTTGAAAATTGGCGGAGACATTGTTTATAAATTGTTCATTTTAAAGAATTTAAAAATTATTCATTTTTCTATGGCTTTTCATGCACCTCACGAAACTGCGTTTGTAAATTTTAATTCACGCAACTATATTGATTAAATTTATTATAAATCAGGCAGTAATCTCACCTTTGAATAATTAATTACATTTTTTGTGGTTAAATTTTGTAGATTTTTTGCCATTTAGGTTAAAATTCAAAGTATAGATTGACAAAGATATTAAAAGCAAATTTATTATATACATAGTAGGAAATCACCAACTAGAATTTACAGCTACAAAAGCGGGTAGACATTTCGTTTTGAGAAAATTTTACTGTCTTATTTTCATTCTTAATCTCAGTTGTTCTATGCAAAAGAAAATAACATTCAAAATTTGATAATGGAAGTTTTTGTATTAATGCAGTTGCAAAAGATTACTCAAACGTCCATTTAAGAAAAGATTTTTTTGGTAAATGTTAAATGGAATATGAAACAGCTTCACATATCTTCCACTTCTTTCTTGACCCAAATTAAATAGCTTTGAAAAATTTTTTTCCCTAAATGCAGTGCGAGTATTTTCATTTCTCATTTTATTATTGGTTATTTCATGCATCCATAATTAATCCACTAATTGTTCTTCAATTTTGGAAGTATTGGCATCAGCCATAATTAGAGAAAGCTTAAATCAATTAAAACTGTATAAATCACAATTAGTTCGAAACAATTAAATTTCACAAACTGCGATGCAAAATAACCAAATTGCATATTTATATTACTTCTTATCAATAGTGTTTAAAAGTCGCTGTAGTGGGAGTGGATATCATTCTGTTTTTAATTAATAGGCTTTCCAATATTATCTAAATAACTGATGTCATGCGTATTACTATAATTTTATATAATTAAAAGAATTTGCCGACATAACTTCAAAACCCAATTTGATTGGTTGCTACTTCTCTGAAAACGTAACCGTTGATTAAAAATGTTAATTTCTGTATTAATGTGAATTTCAATATATTTTAAAATTTTCATGCTTAAATTATTTGGACTTCCTCAAATCTCCTTATTACTTTGTAGTATGTTCTCAATCAATTTTACCAAGCTGAAGTTGTACTTTAAAAGCCTGGGTAAATATTGATAATATGCTAAACATAATTATTCTAATAGCAGAAGGTTTCAACAATTTATTTATCATTTTTTGCGTATTTAGTATCTTCAAATTTACAATAAACCCTTTATTAAATTCGCTTAGGATCAGAATCCTCTAACAATAATTTAATTATGCAAAATATTTAGTGCATTCAAGTAACACTAGTTGAAATGACGTAGAAGAGAGTGCATTTGATTTGAGAAGTGAAAATCCTTATAATTTTTTAGATCCATTATATTTCTTCATCTACCCTAACTTGTTGTTCATAGGGAACTTCGAGGACGATATGTAGACATTATTTATATATTAAATTATCATATTCATATGAAAAAATCTAAATTTCATTAAAACCTGTTGTCTGTTTTTTACAAAATAATGAATTGCTGTAATTTAGAGTGTATTTGTGCAATTGAAATCATTTGGTAAAGGAAAATAATTACAAAAGAATAAGAGTTGCAAAGCAACTAAGTGAACCAGAAAAAAATTCACAACTCCTTTCAATTGCATTTATTAAAAGTAATAAATTGCAATAGTTAATTTTACAAAATATTTAAAGTGGAGGTATATAAATGCATATAAAATATAATTTGAACATTTTTTGGAAATAACCAATTGCTATAATTGCTATGTCATCGAGGACCATGCATCCACTAACCGTTTATGGAAATATATATTGTATTATGCTTGTAAATTTTCTTAGATGTTGCTAAATCTGTGTCAGTTAGATTTTAAGTGATATAAATCTTATGTATTAAATAGATATTTATATTGTGAATATAAAAAAAATATTTCAAAAGTTTTGTTTTATTTACTTAGATAACAATAACAAAATTTGCATATGTGTACGCTAAGTTGTTGAAAGCAGGTGAATTTAAGAGTAAAAATGAATATACAATACACATGCATTAATATTGGAAATTTACAGATGTTTCATCAAGAGAAGCTTTTTTTAAGTATAATTCAGTTTTATTCCAATTTGAATTGGAATTTTAACAATACATTCGTTTATGATATGTAACAGGGCATCTAAATTATTTTATTGATCTCAAATTTCAAAAATCCTCTTCAATGAATATTTCGTATCTTTTTCTTGTAAAATAATCTATCAATAAAAATTCTACTTAAGATTATCATGTGCTGATTTTTTTGCCATTGAATTTTTCGACAACTATTTTGCTTCTACCTGCTTTCTTAATTTGTTTCCCCTTCCCTATGAATTGCCCATGATAAAATTGCAAGATTTCAATTACTGTGTCATGTGTATATGTGGTATTCCTTTCAGGTACTTTAGCCAGACATTATCTTCTATGTCATCTAATGAAAATTTTAGTCGCAGTTAATGATAAAAGAGTAATATCATCTAATTCCAATGGCGTATCTACAATATGGAACAGGGGAGGTACCAGGGCGGCCAAAATGTCTGAGGTGACTCCTTAGCACAATGATAATGCCCAAAGATGAATTGGTTAAAGATAAAAAACTTATTCATTGAATTATTTCAGAAACCTCTGATTTTATAAATGAATCAGAGAAAATTGGCATGAGAACCAAAATGCCATTCGAATGATTTTTTCATTATGATTTTTGGTAAGAGGCCAACATGGTGGTAATTTTATCTAGAGAGACGCGATGGCGCCCCGTCCCCATTTGTACATCACTGTCTAAAATGGCTTACTTTCGAAGTTTGATGAATAGTTTCAACCAGAATATTTCTAAGTTTTTGCATTCAAGGAACTTAACAATAATCATAGGGTTACTTAATACCATTACTAGCAAAAAGTAATTGATGAAATTTCATAATTATTGTTATACTTATTGGCTAGTGCCCATAATACGTATGTAGTATATTGTTTAAGTGATTTTTGTAGTTTAGTCGAACTATTTCACAAAAAAAGTAAGCACTTCTGTCTTAGAAATGAATGTCCATAACATTTTGGAAGGAAATAGGTAAGAGAAACAATAATTAATTATCTTAAAATGCTGTTTTCATAATTTTCTCGAAGAATACACTTTTTTGAAAGCGTTTTTGAATGCTGAACTGCAGCAAATGTAAATGATGGGATTTAAGAGTGATGATGCGTTGACCATTTGTACTGTGACAGCATAGGCAGTCGAGTTAAACGAAAATTTCCAGTCGAGTTTTAGAACCAGTTGCAACATATAGCAGAAAAAGTAGATCGTACTTGGACAGGAACATATCACAAATTCGCTAACTATTGCAATACAAAGCACGGTTATTCTCTTCTGTGCAGGTTTTCTTGCATTGCGTTTCGAGACAAACAATGTCTTGCCAACAATAACGGTGTACATAAAGTTGATTGTGCAAATAACCAATGTTAGATAAACTGTGTACATCAGCAAACAAATTGCTTTCAAATTTGTGGACCATGACGGGAGGAGATATGTACATGAATTATCATTGCTTGATTTAGCTACTTGAGTGTTTATACTTTTTGTTGCAAAACCCAACATATAAGAAGCTAACAATAGAAAGAAATGCAGTGTCTTTCTTTCACTAAATTGCTTATATTTGTATGGATACACAACTGCAACGTACCTAAATTATATGATTTCATAGAAAACATCCATACGTTGTCTTAGAGGATTTAAGTTTATGTATTGATAGTTAAGAGTTTTTACGACAGGAAATCCCGCCGCCAATTTATTTCTCTTGCGAATCCATAGATATATTTTTATGTTATTCTAAAAACGGATTTGTTTTTACACTCATACAAAAACTAATTAAATTTCGCAGGCATCTTTCTCTATATTTTCAGAACTTTAGTGAATTTAAGAGAGCCAAAATGCATATTTGGTGGCATAAAATACATTCAAAATGTGTCTAGCTATTCCTCGTTCTTTAGTTACAATCCAACTCCGTGCTTGTTTCCATAACTTTTACTATTTTGCCAAAATTATATTCATCGTTAACTTATTTCATAAGAGAATGAAAGAGGAAAAGAAAATTTCTTTTAGAACTATTATGTGGAACATATCAATATAAACGAAAAAATTATGTTTGGGTTTAATTATTTTGATTGTAAGATTTACACCTCTTCGATTGCAATTTAATTTCGTTGTTTTGAGATTGATTTTAAATACCTTAAATTTATTTTTTAATTTCTTTAGTAAAATGTGACATAGTTTAATAGTTTTCTTGACAAATGATTTTCAAATTATTCGTTTTTATAAAGATTAAAACTATTGATTTAATTGATTTTTAATTTTATTGTAACCCTTTTTGTGTGTGTTTAGAAAGCAGTTTGAGTGAAACAAAACAGTGAGTTCATAGATCAGACTTATTTTTGATTTTCGACTGATTTTCTTGTATTATTAATATATTGAATTACTTAGAATCAGGTTTGATTGCGCCTGTATATTATTGTTGTATATAGTAGATCACTACTTTTCTTTGTAACTAGTTTGAGAAAATTTCATTAAGATTAAATATTTGTTTCTGATTACATCAATAGTTTGATAAATTGCCATGTTGTGACTAGAAAAGTATAAATGCAAAATAGAATAGAAACATTTATGCAAACAATAATCGCTAGAATTGTACGAAAAATCAGTAAAAAGAAAAATAAAAAATTTTATATAATATTGATTTACAAAACTTAAATCCTTATATAGATATATACTATATATATATATATATATATATATATATATATATATTGATGAAAATGAAGTAATGTTATATAAATGTGAAGCTGTTCATTGTTTATGAAAACATCTAAATTCTCCCCACCTCTATGTTCAGATAAAAAAGCGGTCTACGGCACAAAGTGCAAATTAAATGTAAAAGATGGAGGTGCCAATTCTCTATCACATGGTATTTTTAGATTTTAAATATCATTATTATGTTGTGAATTATGAGCCTTCGATTTTTCGAAAAAACTAAAACAGATTTTGAAAATTTTTGACCCGAAATTGCAAATAGAAAATCAACTTATAAGTAATTATAATAATAAAAAATACTTAAACAATATGTGAATGCTAAAATAGTTTTCATATTACCTGTCGAAAGTTATCAATGTTATATGAAACCATGAACTGGAAATGAATCCCCACATGACATAAGTGCTGTAAATTAATCTGCAATAGAGCTCACCAAGAAAACCATTCGGTGTTGTGATGAATGGTTGTAAACTAATTTTAAATAGAAAACACAATGAAGTAGACATGTCAACGAATGCCAAGCTAGCAAACATTGTGTTAGAAGTTGTTCTCTTTAAATCGTCACTAGAAAAGTATATGCATATCAAAAACAAATTGATTGCAATTGCAGACACATTTTCTAATGAAGTTACAACTAAAAACAAACTTGAGTTCTCTTCAAAGAAAGCTTCTTCTGTCTTGTTCGGCATAATACTGTCTAATATGCTGAAGGTATAGGATATTTATATTGCTATTGATCAAAATCTGATTGGCTAATACAGAATTATAGTCAGGTGGCGCTAAGGAATTATAGCAGGTAATGCAGAAAAACGAAAACGATTAAACAGATTTGAAAATGGACTTGAACGTTAGGACTTTTATTGAGGATCATAAGCCCATAATAATTTTTCTTAATATTTGCTAATTTTATGTATGGTATTGTTTTCACACAGGGGTATAGTCCTGCAATTTTGCAAAAACCTGTTATTGTTTGTATAAAAAAGCATGTAAAATAATTTGATAAGTTAAGAATAAATTCTAATGAATTCCGTCATTTCTAACTGCATAAAATCAATACTTAATATACTTAAAATTTCCTTAAATTTTGACTAGATGATGCCATTAAAAATAATTATAGCATCACATTTCCTGAACATTCCAAGGTTATTGTGCTGGTATTGTATGAAGAATATTTTTAAGTTTCATCTTAATATCACAATCCAATCCATCACCACCCATTCCTGAGGAGTTCAAAAAAGCCCAAGTTGAATAGGATTATGCCAAAATTTAATAAAATATTTATTTTTAAATAATTTTCTCTTGAAGATAAAAGAACTGAAAATTAATAAATTTTAGAAAAGATCGATTTTTTGGAACGATTTCCGATTAATCGCAGTATGCTCGACTTAGTCTTCAACAACATAGGAAGTTATGAAATTTAAAGCACTTGTAACGCAAGAAATATTAAAGATTGATCTCTGACTTTCCTTATAGCACTCTTCATTAAGTTTGGTAGTCCACATCTAAAGAATCAGAAAAAAATGTTATTGATGCCATCGGATTTAAAGTTTAAACGCAATATTAACCTGAAAAAAAGTTCATGGCTAACATTACATTTTTTCACACTGAAGTAGGAATAGTAATAATAAAAATGATATTTACATTCCAAATTTTTCCATATTGCTTTCTCAGTTTAATTTCGTTTGAAAAAAATCTATTTATTGTTTATGTCTAAAATTTAAATTCATTTTTACATACAATATATCAATCTTATATTTCCAATATCTATAATAATTTAGATAATGTGATGCAATACAACGTTTGTAGAATATTTTAGTGGTTCTTATCATGATAAAACAAATTAACAATTCAAACTTGATCGCAAAATCATGAAGGATGACTTTAATTAAGGATGTGTGTCGTTTACAAATTTTGCAAACAACTTACAGTACAGGACCAGGATTGGAAGCAGACGAGTGAAATTAAAGATTGGCAGGATTGGGTCAAGAATGATTCAAAATTTATAATTTTCATTAATGTAATCTTTGCTTTCACATTGGAATTGAAATCAAAAACAACAAATTCTTAATTAACATAACAGTTCTCCCTTGGTTGGTATTTAAGCAATAAATATTGTCAGAGGGGGATTTTGATTAATATTTGCAATGAATAAGCGTGAAATACTAACTAGATTTTGGGTATTTGAAAACTTAGAACATGTCGTGTTAGCTAGAGTCATTTTTTTGAATCAGCAAATGGATTTTTTAGGCGTGGTCAGCTTCTATCCCATTTCCAGGCATATATAGGACTTCAAGCAGCAGGTTTGATGGGGGGGGAGGGGGAGGGACTTTAGCTAGATTATATTTTGATGCGTTGGTTATGTCACATTTTCAAAGTTGGTTAATGGGTTGTGTTTGTTCGAGTTTTCAAAAAACTGTGGTATATTAAATTAGTTGAATATAGTTTTAATCATAAATTTATGATCCGTTGCAATTCTGATACACTGTAGTTCTGTAGTAGTGTAACAACAGTGGCTAACTGCAATTTTACATTTGTTTTTTCGAAATATGTTATATTCTGTCTCAAAATTGAATAAAAATTCAGCAAGGTTTATCACGTCTGCCATGGGAAACTGATAATAACTATACTTTTATATCAATTTCTTATTGGCTAAGTAATCAGCAACAAAATTTTAACTTTTGATCAATATAATGTTTTCAATTTATGCGGTTGCCGACTTTCAACTTCCAAGTACTCTTCAAAATAAAGGTAAGAACCTCTAAATTGAAAGTTCATATAAAGGTTAATCATGCTTTAAAAGCTCGTTTGAAAATATCATTCCGAATTAAATGTGCCTTTCGAATATTATTTAAGGTTGTCATTATGCATATGTATAGAAAGGAAGAAAGAAATTAAGTCAAATTTGCTTATGACAATTAAACATTTACATTTAATGCTTATCCCAAATTGATGGTGAAAATATAACGAATTTGAAATAATTAGATATGGATAAATATATAGATGAATGCTCCGTCGCAAACAAATGTACATCCAGTCATTATATGCAAACATCACTATATAATGAACATTGGTATTTAAAAATACAAGATTTGTGAAATTGCTAGCATGCAAGGCATAGATATGGATTGCATCAACTTATTTCTTATGAATTCATCAGTACCTAACTTCGGCATCACTTTTCATTTTTTCTGGATGTTTGTTGTTCAATACATCGGAGATCTCATTAAAATCTTCTTGAATGTTGGAAAAACAGGTTAATTTTTTGAAAAACTAATCAACAATCATAAAAAATCGTACGTTTACCTTTATGTTCTGCACGCTTTAGCTATAAATGCTTACATTATGCTCTGACTTAGAGGAGACACTATAAATCACATCACAAATTTTTCTCATAGATGACTTTCCAGCATAATCTCCTACGAGTACGTGTGGGCCTCCAAAAATTGTATCTATGAATACATACGTAGAAATCATGCTATATATAGCACACAAAATATCAAAAATATAAAACTGAAATGTGTGTGTGTGTTTGTTACAAACATGCAAAATATAATAGAAAAACATTTTAATTTCACTTAAGAAATTCATTTTTTAGACTCTAGCTAAACTTGAAACACTACAATCACGAAACCACACTTTATTAGACAATTACCAATTCTAATCACGATCTATACTATTTATTTTCCTATAGACGTAATAGATAATTTTATGCATATAACGATAACGTGTACTAGCATTCTTGATAGTTGTTTTATAGTGTTCTTTTTGTTCCTTTATGCTGTTATGTAATCTCACGCTAGGGAACTGGGATGTAACCATAACGAGAATTGGGAGGCGGACACAGCGAAAATTTTGAAGGGGCATATTTAAAGTAAATTCGCAGCTTAAAAATCTGCATCCGTCATGAATTGAAACAATTTTATAATATATGCGATGCCAAATTAAGTTTTATAAATATCCAAAAAACGATTGAAATATATTATAGAATGCCAATAATCAATCCAGTTTTTACGCCCATTTATTTTTTTCTAAACTGTACATACATATAAAAATTATTATTACAATATGCATTTTAAAGCTTATTTTCTTTATAATTTATGTGTGGATCCACTACATTCAGATTGTGGATTCCGTTACGTAGAAATTTGACCTTTTCAAGCCAAATATACTCTTTGAAACGTGATTTCGGTTTTCAAATGTTATTAAGTCTCTGTGATAGTATTAATGTATTATTTTTCATTTGACAAAAGTTGATTCCAATCTAAACTTACATAATTTTTTAATTTTGAGCAAAAAAATGAAGGGTGGACCCGTTAAACAACTTTGAAATAGTACATAATGAAAAACACAATACATCTAGCATTCAAATTAAATACAACTTAATATCGCGTCTCTACTATAGAGCTCTCTACTATAGCGTCTCTATTATAGCAAGAATTGTACTCATCTTAAGACATAAGCTATAAAACCCTGTAAATCTGTTTGGCCGAATAACGTATTTGAGCAAAATGGATTTATACAACATCATTAATAATAAAAAATTATTTTGGAAAAGCAATTAAGAACATTTGTGATAATACAACACATCGACTTTATTCACTTACAAGTCTGCAGATTCAAAAATTTCAATAAAACCATTCGACTTTCCTGCCGTTTCGTAATTAATACATGATCTATTGCTAGTTTTTTGTAATTTTGCTTAGTTCTATTTTCAACTTCAAAATTTAATATAAAATGTACAAGATTTATTTATATATTTATCGTGAAATTCAGTGCTTTTTAAATTTCTGAAGGAAAACAAACCAGTATCTGATATAACAAAATTTTTAACGAATGCATCCTCAAAGAAAGGGAATTCAATCCAAGAGAACAGGCTACTAGCAATTGCCCACTACCATTGAAATGATATAAGAAATCGCCAGTGATTCACTTCATGGCATGAGAAAGGTTGTGCTTCTTTTCAATTGGCATTAGCAAAACATGCGAAAGTGACTCTGTATGTCGTCCTTCAGAATATGTTCTTGAATGCTTCCAAAAGTTAAAATTATCGTCGTGTACGAGTCATAATGCCCTTTGTAAACATGCAGGAAGGTATCAAATCGATTAACTTTTTTGAGACATTTTTAAAAAATTGCTTATCGCTGATATTGGCCCATTCTGTGTCTAACAAAACGTTTCGATTTGATTGTTTCATAAATGTTGTGAAGGACGATGTAAAACGCTTGCGCTACTGCAATGACAGCTATAAATACAGCAGCTCCTACAAATGGAACCAAAATATCTTTATTTTTGGCTAATACGTTCAAAGGATAACGACTCTTTACAATCAAATCTTCAATTTCAAACATTTGACATGGATTAATCGCGTGCACTTCCCACAAATTGAAATTAGCATTCTTGAATAAAAGCTGTTAAAACAGTAAGTTAGAAATCCAAAATGATCAAAATTTCCTTTTCATATAAGCTAACAACTGAGTATAAATGTTGAGTAATGCATAATTTTTTCAACTTATAAGCATTTACTAATATAATTCTTTTGTTCCAAATCGAACCTACATTTACTTGAAATGAGCGAGGCTTAACAGGATTTCTTTTGAATTTTCGAATGCGAACAACATCAACTACACAATGGGCATCAACCCCATGATATTGGATTTACAATTGGATTCATCATTTTGACTACGATTTTCCTCAGGGATACCAGATAAAATTAATCGTTGCTGATGTATGTTGTTATTCGATCTAGAAGGCATAGATTGATTTATGTCCCTTAAGATGCACGCAACTTTCTCAGTAAATTCCTGTATAATTATGTTCGATCGCTCAAAGTCTTGGTTAATACGATTTTTTTGAAATTCTACTTCTTGTTGAAAATTTTTAATTGAATTGTCCCATTTCAATAAATCTGGAGAGAACAGAAAGGTTCTTGAGGAAAATGATAGATATTCATTAACATCAAAATCATAGCTTCCACTAAGTAATTTGTTAAGAAAAATAAGATCAAGAAATTTTAAGTTTATTAGAAAAAGCCTGGTTGAAAGAGAAGATGAGGAATTTGTAGAGTAGACCCAACGAAGAGCACGATGTAGTATACGGTCAATTTTTAAGACAAGAAGAATCAAGATGCCAGCACTGTGAAGCATAGCTTAGAGATGACAAGAAGTATTAAAAAAGTAAGCATTGGCTTGAATAGTGAATAGACTTGGGTATTACAGATTTCAGATAATACAACGAAGAGAACTTTTTAATTTTTTTTAAGAAATATGCAATTTCCAGGAAAAATTATTAGAAATAACTATTTCTAAGTGAGTTAATTCACACTTAAAAGAAATTTCAAAGGTAGATAATGTAAGAATAGAAGGTTTAGTATTATGTGTAGAGCAAAAGAGGAGACCTTCACATTTTGACGTATTGAAAGAAATATGATTATCAATAGACCATTGTAATGCATTGTCACAAGAAGTTTGAAGGTCGTTCAAGTTTGCAGAAAAAATTCGGAAAGCATCCGCATATAGCATACAAGTGGAGCTTTTTTGAGAAATACATTTAATAAAATTGTCAACGAATATTTATTAACTAAAAAAACTCACTGGTATGAAATTTCTGCGATTCCAACAGTATGCAGGATTTACCACGACACTGATTTACCTAATTTTCAAATCAAAATTTAGCAATACTGGAGCAGAATATTGCCAAGGCTCTAATTTTGTTAAAATAATATCTTTTATGTTTTGTTGTTTAGCATTGATTTTTCATTGTTTTTGAACGTCATATTGATAAGCATTGATTTTTCATTGTTTTTGAACGTCATGATTACTTTCATGCGTCTTCATTGAAACTTTCATTAACTAGCCATGATCTGATTTCATTTTCCTTGCACGATTTGAAACAGTTAAACAATTTTCAACTTTACGTTTATGAAATTTTTAAAAATTCTATCAGTGCTTCTAGTTAGATAATATTAGCAGCATATTGTTAAGAATAATATAATCAAAACGATCAGTCAACAGACGAAGAATGGGTAAAACACAAAAAATTTACTTTCCACGTTTTTAATTTAGCTAATTAGTCTCATTTGCATACCACAACAACAATTTTCCCAGTGATTCTAAAAATTTACAGTGGCCGATCTTCTCATTCGCTATACGAAAAATTATTCTTGTTTGTTCATTTATGTATGGTTTGTTTTTAGGACATTGTTTAAGTTGTGTTTAGGATGAATTTTTTACTCTTGTTATAGAGTGTCCAACAAAATGGAGCTAATTGATAAGTGAAGAAGGAATTCTTTTGTAACATTTTTTCGTTTTCACTGACTTTCATCAGTTCGGCCATCAAAGAATGTATTGCTTACTATCTCAACGAGGGTAGAGGGAATTCTCATCTTCGTACGGAGACTGTCTTCTCTTCAGGTTCGCATAACGCTCACACACTCTAGCTAAATCTCTGTGTTGTTCGTTTGGAGGTAGATCATCGTGTGAATTCGTGGTTTCAACCAATTTTATGTCATTTTAGTTCTCTTTTCAAATATCTCCAGTTTACACACATTTCTTCAACAAAATTGAATGATAGCATTTATGTTTGTAGGTTAATGTTCATTTTTTAAGGCTACGGTTATTACTTATAGCTGCATTTTAATGATATCATTTATAGCTTATGCATAAATGCATCAATAAAAGTAATTAAGTTAATCTGATTCGAAAAGGCCTGCAATTTGTTCAATGAAGTCAAGTTTGGGATTTGAATACATACAAGCAAAGAATGTGATCTGATGTGATAATGAAGATAACTTTGGACATGATCTTCGTACTTTTTTAAGGAACAAGCAAAACTAACGTCAGATTTGTGATCAGGGTGCAAGTGTTCATATTGAAAAAAAATATACACTTCATTGTTGCTCCAAGTAAGGTGCATGGGATTGAAATTTCCATGATTGAAAATAAATATATGCACTAAACTGGGTTCAGCAAAATACTTATACGCATGTAATACATATATATTAGATGGTATGTTTGAGGTACTTCTAATGGCTACTCATAATTTTTAATGAGCCTTAAACACTAAAACTATACAAGATTTAAAATACGGTAACTAATATTTTATTCAGTTATTTTTGTCTCAATGTTGGTTAGTAGGTTATAGTGTATATTAGAAGGACATATACTGTTGAACATCAAAAATCCAACAACCTAAATGGGTTTTTTGGTTTTTACCAACCCTTGCATTTTTCGTTCTTATAAGTAGTGGGATTTCAAACAGATGATCATGTACTTGGCATAGGTTATATATCCTACGAGTATATTAATAAAGAAACTTAAACAACGCAGTGATATAAGATGATGCAAACGCATGCAAACTTTTCACACAGTAAGTCCAATTTTAAAATCTATCCGAATGTTGATCAGAAACAAGTGTAGATTTTTGAGAGTTGATGTGATATTGTAGAATGCTTGTCTTGTGGTAGAAGCACGTGCAACCCTCAGCAAGCATTCCATCTTTAGATATATTAAACATAACCGAGGGAACTACTAGTTATTGTGTAATCTATCTAATGAGATAACAAGAGCATTTTCATTCCAAGGTTAATCAGTATTCAGAGAATAAGTTAATTCCAAACTTCTTCTTACAGAATCAGGCCTCCGGCCGAAGCGATGAACCATTTCCAATACCTAATGTCTCAGCTCATATTAGACTAGAGAAAATGCAATTATTATAGCTACATGCAAACCGCGCTTCCTAACCGTACTCATCCTTATACCTAATACCTACTATCACCTAGACTAGAGGAGTCAAACCAGAGGACCATTTAAAGCCTCAGGTTATCCTACCTTTCGCCCGGAGTGATACCTTAAGCGTTGATCATGTTGATCAAATACATATAAGATAATAAAGATAATAAAAGATAATAAGAGGGCACTTTATGAAAACTATCTTATCCGAAAAATGCTAAAAGATAATGTTAATAAATATACGGCTGGGGAAATCTATAATAGTTAAAAGAAAAGCAACTGGAAGCTAGGGTAGCAAAACTTAAATTAAGCAGAAATAACACATTTGAGTATTTACAAATAATGGATAACAATAACACTCACTTGTGATCAAATGGTGAGTAATAGCAGAACAAATGTTTAAAACTACTGCGATGTCTGAAATTCAAATTACGCAAACAAAATGGATTCCTCGTACGAGCAACCAATCAAAATACAAAGAATATTCAATCACTAATTGTACATTGCTTAACGTCGCTATATTACTAAATCGACACATAATATCAATTTACAAATTAGGGATGCAAATATACTACAATATGTTCATAAGTTGAGTGACGTCTGATAAACCGATCCGCACAATTCTGTAGTCACTGCATCTCACTGACCAAGTTCTTTGGAAGATCAATAAAACTTTGATTGCATGAGTCAATATACATGATGACAAAAAGGTTGGCAAGTTTCCTTGCAGCATCAACAGTGAGATTAGCCATTGACGTCGAAGTTCATTTCAGTGTTACAGAGTTTTACTAAAAATACTATCAAAATTCACATAAAGGTTTTTGTCCGTTTTTGAAAAACTCTATCAGATATCAACAATATTAGATGAGGTCCTATAAACAGAAGCCATTTAGGACTTCAGACCTAGAGTTATTCAATGCAACATTTTTAACACCGTACCATTGACAAATTTAGGAGTCACGCTCTTCTAATGCCGTAGTATGTGGAGGACTGCCTAGCGTAATTTAAAGCTGAATATCATCAAAATAATAAACAAACTGTAGACGAGAAAGCAGTAAACCGTGATCAATTGTGTCAAATCCTACACTATGGTCTAGAAGAGAATAATGATTGAAAATAGTGGGTCATCAATATAAAGAAATATATCATCTTACACGCGGAGTAAAGCCACTTCCCAGCTATGCCATTTCCGGTATGCGCGTTGTATTACTAGGTAGAGGGCATTATTGCTATTCAGATAATCATTAAATGTTGATGCAACTGCTCTTTCAAGTAGCTTATATATAAATGAAAGGTTAGAGTTAAGTCAATAGTTGTGAAGAAAGTTACTATCGGTGGAAAGGCTTTTTAGGATTGATATAATTGCAGCAGTTTTCCAAGTATCAGGGCCAACTCCCAAAGGACGGACTCATTTATTTAGAACGTGTAAATTGAGAGAAAGAATTTCATGCTTTTCTTCTCTAATTTTTTCGGAAAAATTTTAAGTTAATTAGACTTGGTTCAACTTTTCAGGACGGTTTCTAGGAGCTCAGTGATTTAAGTTGGGATAAAGGCTGATAAGTGATTTAGTAGACTATCAAGTGTGACAAATGTGTTAGAACCTAGATTTATCTTAGATCGAATCTCTAATCTTTTTTCTTCAAAGTAGTTAGCAAAAATTTCTGCAAGTAGGAGTGCATAGGCAAAATCCGGAAGCTTATGAGTATCGGAATCTGTAGGTATCCCGCATTACAGAATAGATATCACCGATTTGCTGATGCAAACTTACATCTGAAATATTGACTTGGTGAGTTGACAAGTGATTTTTATGTGAACCATACAGCCAAAATCCAGAAAAAGGAAACAGTTAATAATGAATGACAACATTAAGACAAATCGCTAGCAAAGTCATCAGAAGCAAATAGTGTATCTTCATAAAATATTGGCTCGTGCACAGCGCATAAAGAATTATAAGCTTTTACAAATCAAACATTCCAATTTTACTCGTACAATGTCTACCATGATTTGCCCCATGTGTGTCCGATTTACCCTTTCCACTTGAAGAATATATCTGGACTGCAGAGAGCTGAAAGCCCGTCATTAGAATGTAAAACTTATGATATTATATAGGTTAGAATTTGGTTTAATAATGTAAAAAATTTGTGTTTCTCTACAGTCAATACTGGTTTATGTACAGATGATTCGCACCGAGGTATGTTTGATTCACCCCCGGTTTACCCTACAGGAAGTTATAGTGTCATCGAATATAGCATTGTTTATAAATTTTTTGCAGGGAATTTGTAAAGATATGTACATGATTTCATGTAAAAAATGCTTCGTCAAATTTGATGAAATTGTCATTCTAGGTAATCATTTCTTTTCAATTGTGAAAAATGTAATTAATGCATAAGTAACTAAACATGTACATATGTATTAGATTATATATAATCTAGCTTCTACATAAATGGAAGTTCTAGTGTTAAATAGCATTTAATTTTTGCTTAAAATAGTTTTTGTGATGCTTAATTAATGCTTTCTCAATTGCCATAACTGATGTGGCCCGAACTGTATGTCATAAAATGATTAATTTAATTTTTTTTTCACTGTGTTGATATAAACAAATTTTTTGCCCTTTTGATCGAACCACGTTAGGTCCAACAAACCCACCTGCATAAGAACTACGTCCTAAGTAAGCCAACAAAAAGGTATAACACTTAATTCCTACACATCAAACCCATCTGAACACCAAAGTAAAATGGAGGCTTTATGGCTTTAGGAGACCAAGATTTTTATGAAAAAGAAATACTTGAGGGTGAATTAGTTGGACTTTCAGAAAACATCTACAGTATATACCTCTCAAATATACAATTGTATAAATTCATGAATAATATTTCCAGAAATTGGGACATAACATAATTATGTGCATCGCTGATATAAATATTTCCACTTTATATTATAATAAATTTTATCTAAACTTATTTCATTGTAAGGCAAAAAATGTAATATATTATAGCTATTATTTTACAAAATCGATTTTTGTATGCAGTTCCAACGCTTTTAATTGAAATATTAATGCAATGCTATTCAGATGCTTGAAATTTGCACTGTTTTCTACATTGTTAGGTAAATATGATTAACGGATGCTGTGTTCCATGGAAGATTACAATAGGAAGTGTTCGTTTACACTGCCTTGTTTTTGAATATGGAAAATAGTAAAGGAGTCCGAAATATTAAAGATTCAATTTATTGGTGGGAAGCATTTTTCAATGTCTTTAAAAGTACTGTTGGAACAGGAATTCTGACACTTCCCGAAGCTTTCCTAACAGCTGGCCTAGTTTCTGGTTCCATTGGTTTAATATTTGTTGCTGCAATTTGCATAATTTCTTTGAATTTATTGGTTGATGCTAACAAGATTGCCTGCCAAAAACTGGAGGTGTCTGCTTTAAATTACGGAGATCTTGTAAAGTTTGCGTTTTCTGAAAACAAGTATTCCTCTAAATTTTCATTTTATGGAAAGGTAACAACAAACTTAATAACTTTTTTGTTTCAATTTTTTGTGTGTAGCGCATACATTAGAATAACAGCAGAAACAATCAATGATTTGATTACAATAGTTCTTGGAACGTCGTCACATATTCCTCTTTGGGCTCTAATTTTCCTAATGGAATTGCCATTTGGTGCAATAGCAGTTGTAAGAAATATGCGAATAATTTCAATTTTTTCCGGATTCGCGGTATTGCTATTAACAATCAGTCTTGTTAGTATTTTCACTGAAATTAGCATTGATGTGCCATCTCCCAGTGGTCTTCCTCTCTATACAAACTTCTGGATGACTGCTCTTCTTATGGGAAGGACAATTTATTCCATGGAAAGCATTGCCACCATTCTCCCGATTGAAAACAAGATGAAACGTCCAGAACATTTCCGCTTAGTAATGAATTCAGCATTTATAGCAATAACTCTCATCTACCTTGCATTTGCTTTAATTGGATTTATGAAGTACAGATTTGAGGTTGCCGATGTGATCACGGAAAATCTTCCAGATACCGTGTTCTTTAAGATTATTAGAGTGTTATTTGGAATTACAATTCTCTTTACATATTCAATTCAATTCTACGCCATGAACTTAGTAGTGATTCCGTTAGTTGAGAAATACCTGCATTTCAAAAGTTCCATATTCTTTACAGTTCTGCTTCTAGTAACTGCTCAGGTTCTTATTGCAGGGATTTTCCCTAATGTTGACCTTGCATTATCGTTGATTGGAGGTAGCTTAGGTGCGATCCTATTCGTTGTATTTCCACCTATAGTTGGGATTCTAGTGAAGGAAAATGATAAATCTTCATTAACTAGTGGAATAGCCTTATACAAAAGTTTTTGTTTTCTAATTCTCGTGTTTGGCTGTTTCATAACATTGACTTCAACTGCAGCAGCAATTGCTGAAATTTACCAATCGGTAAGGCATTGAAGAAGTGAACGACTTTGGAAATTATTGAAGCACCCAATGTTAATTGTTCAGAATATTACTAAAAAATTTTAGTCAATGCTTAATTGAGATTTTTGTTTTGTTACAAAGCCAATAGTAAGATTTAACGGCTATACTGTAGCCATTTTCTGACTCATACTTATATTATGTAAATGCATGTAACGTCTTTGTCAAAATGTGCAATATTGCATAGCAATTTATAAGATACAGTAGTAATTTATTCCAAAAACAAAAAGCCGATCCTCTTTGATAGCAATTAACTTGTCAATTGTCGTGAAATTTAATGACATTGTGACCCAAAAATTCATTGGTTATTTCATTGTAATATACTTTTCAATACCTATATCTATATGTAATGTTGACGTTTATCCAAAATAGGAGGCGGTAGGAGATTTGTTCTTTGCCATAGTTCACCAATATTCGCTAGAAAGTATATCGTGTAATTGTCATAAATATGAGATATTTATAAACTTAAATCTTCAAATTTCTAGATTTTGTTTTTGAAAAATTTCATGATGACATAATGGTTTTGCATATTATTTAAGCAGAAATCTTCTCCAGACTAATAGTTTAACTAACTAATTGCTAATTATACGAATTACAATAATACATTTTTAGAGTAAAATTTTCATGCCTTTCCGGAATTATAATAGTCACTTATCGCTGTATTGCATTAAAATGTAGCTGTTTTTTTGCAATAATATTTCTAAAACAAAGATTTGTATTTTGCAAATCTGCATTAGTATTCGCAATTTAGAGCGTCTAGTTATTCTTTTGCCCAGATGTGTGATTGTGTCAAAATTTACTGAACCATATCCACAATATTCCCTTGTAGTTAGAAGATTGAAGGCACAAACACGTGCGAAAATATTTGCACCTCAATACAGTTAGATACATGTTTCTACTGATTTATAATTTTAAAAATTGCGAATGTTCTCCATTATACATACAGGAGTGTGGCTGTTTACAATTAGTGGCATTAATAACTTACTGAAGATGTAATTTAAATTGTAGGATCTACTAAGCATTTGCGCTAAGGTGTTAAAATTATGTATTTTTCACAAAACAAGAAATCAATCGCATATGTTTGTAAACGTCCAAGCGGAAATGGTTATTTGTTTGATTGAAATTGATTACACCAATTTGTTTAAAGCATTGTTTATCGAAATTTCATATTGTTTATAGTAAATTTATTTCAATCGTATAGGTTGCAATGGATAATAGTTGTAACGGTAGTAATATTAGAAACGGTTATAAGCTATATTCCTTAATTTTACAATAAAGTGAAATTTTTACACATACAAGGTATGAACTGTGCTTTCCTTCTTTCAGTTTTCAATTTTTCCTATGCGTATATTTTAGAGTAAAAAATGTTTTGCCCTGTTATATTTTACAGAAAATGAGAAATGCAACTAAGAACAACATTCTTGATGTGTCCATCATTAACATTTATTGTAATTGCAAAGGAATAAAAATTTAGCATTTGTACTAAATATACATAAACATTCAACTAAATATATAAACATTAAATAATTTCACACCCATGCATAACAGATTATTACAAAAACGATGTAATGCCATGATATCANTGCGCTAAGGTGTTAAAATTATGTATTTTTCACAAAACAAGAAATCAATCGCATATGTTTGTAAACGTCCAAGCGGAAATGGTTATTTGTTTGATTGAAATTGATTACACCAATTTGTTTAAAGCATTGTTTATCGAAATTTCATATTGTTTATAGTAAATTTATTTCAATCGTATAGGTTGCAATGGATAATAGTTGTAACGGTAGTAATATTAGAAACGGTTATAAGCTATATTCCTTAATTTTACAATAAATTGAAATTTTTACACATATAAGGTATGAACTGTGCTTTCCTTCTTTCAGTTTTCAATTTTCCTATGCGTATATTTTAGAGTAAAAAATGTTTTGCCGTGTTATATTTTACAGAAAATGACAACTGCAACTAAGAACAACATTCTTGATGTGTCCATCATTAATATTTATTGTAATTGCAAAGGACTAAAAATTTAGCATTTGTACTAAATATACATAAACATTAAACTAAATATATAAACATTAAATAATTTCACACCCATGCATAACAGATTATTACAAAAACGATGTAATGCCATGATATCAGAATTTACAAAGGACATTTCGATTGAGGAACATTAACGTAGTAAATAATACTGACGAGAGAATAGGGATGGAAGTGGGGCGGGACAGGTCGGGGCAAATATGAGGCAAATTTCTTTTAAAGTGGGCACCCATGGCGCAAGATTTCACTTGATTTGCAAAAACGGAGCCAAAAAATTTAGAGATTTTAAAGTAAGTTTTTGATACATCACTGTTGTCTATTTTATAATATTTGAATATAGTTGGAACTTAGTCTCATTTTGAAAGAATAATCATCATGCAATCATACTAGAAAGAATGCGAGTGCTACTACCCTACCCTTGCTTAAAAATATTCCGTAAAATATTGACCATATGAAATGATTTTTTAACTTTAAAATGTGTGGTGTCCATTTATACGAACAAATGGTTTTCTCACACTTGCAAAATAATCTTCCAAGCCCATTTGCAATTTTGGAAATCACGGAGAGATTTATCCAACTGTTGGTAAACGCGTTTCAACATAATGTTGAAAATTTCTACTAAATTGCATTGCTAAGCATAAATTATTTGAAAATGTTTTTTGAAAATTCAGATTTTTAAAATATATTTAAATTTTTTCGAAATCTAATGTTCATGCAAATATAAAGTTTACAGTAAATGAGATCAACAGCGAACTTTAACTGTTTCTTAATATGTAAATAGATTTCCCAAACCCCATTGTGGTGAGCTGTGCACAGAGTTAGAGTTTGTGGAGCACGACTCAATGGTTCGCGGCTTAGGAGCGAAAATTAAATATCAGCCAGTAAGTTATCTTGTGGGAACTTTAAATTGTGGACACCTTCATTAGTTTTTGAGTTTTTTCCATGATGGCGAAGGTTAAAGGATGTTTAAGGTTAAAGCGAATATGAAATTTCATTTTACTTTCATGATTTTTTACTATGTTTAAAACATTATAGTTAGTAGATTTCTATTGATAGCAGTATATAGGTAAAATTTGAAAAATGATTTTGTATCTTCTAAGCAATTAATAAGAATGCAAATAATTGTAGTGGTAGTGTAGTGTTTTTTATTAATAAAATGGTCGTGAAACAAGTGTATGAAAATAGAATATAGTTTTTTGAGAAAGTTTTTTTTCAGTGGGGCAGTACATAAAAAAGCGTGTGCCAACATGAGCAAAGGTGAACAGGTGAATATGGGACAAGGTATAAAGTCTCTGAAGTGGGATGAGGCAAAAATCTGCCCCTCTTCCATCTCTGCATGAGAATATATCGGAGTATGGTCTTTCTAGTATTACAGAAGCAATGTGTAGAGTTGATAATCTAGGGCATACTTTCCAATCTGCTTCAGCCAATTAGAGTTGATGTCTTTTTTTAAAACAAAGCTGTTTTTTTGCCGCAGAATGTCTCTTATTATTTTACTCAGCTCGTCACGTCAATTCTGAATTGGGATAAACATTCTATCTAGTGGGCTTCTTAATTATCAAGTAAATATAATGTTGAAAAACTCTGTACAGTTCAAGATTAAATTTTAGCAGAAATGTATCCATATCACTTTAGTTTGCCTGCCCAATGCGCATCTAAACCATAAAATAGTTTTGGCCGGTGGGAGCTCCATAAGAATGTTTTGATGTATACACAAGAACCAAAACTTAGTAAAAAGTTTTCTATTTTATCATCCTACTCTTACAAAAACCTATTCTTTAGTTTCAATTAATGTTGCAAATTGTCCCTTTTTCTCCGATTAAACCAAATATATCAGGACAGGACCAAACCATACAACTTATTATTTAAACTGTAAAAATGTGGACCGTTTTGACCACTTGATGAACACGCTAAAAAGGCAACCCTTAATTGTTTTGCTGTCAAGAAAAAAGCAGTTTGAGAAATATACATGTACATATAATTATTATGATTACAAGGGCGACTATTTTTTGAGCTAAATATTTAGCCGTTTACCGTAAAAATTATCAAAAACCAAAAAAAATGGACCAAATAATAAAATTAATACCGTTCACATTGATTATGCTTTTGCTAAAACGTGTAATGAAGTGCTGTTTGTCAATAACAAAATATGTTTACGATTTTATACAGAAAAAAAGTCTTTGCTACAAGTTTGCGCAGATGTCAAAAAATTTGTTAATGAATGGCACCAAGACATTTAAGCCATGGAGAAAAAATCCTTTTCACTTTGGCCTGAACAGGCTCGTACGTGAAGCAATTTCCGTGCTAACCTTTTCCATAACGGGAAGGCAAATTTTTGTTTCCAGAAATCCAAAGGGTTTGAGAATAACTTTGAGAGGGGCATTAATGAATATCGAATGTATTCGGATGTGGCATTTCCATCAGCTTCAGTATTTTCAGCAGTCCGAAAATCACCAAAAAATCTCCATTTTAGGTAGACACGGAATCATTGTTAGTTGATGCAATAGCCAAATATGGTGTTTAAATCCATATTTTTATATCATGCGTCAAGTCACTTTTAAATTGCCCAACTAGTATGAAGGAAAAGTTCTTAAATAAAGTATCTAGGAATGTTGCTACCCTGCCATGAGCACTCTGTGATTAAGTCATCACTATGCTGTTATTCGCAATTCCTCTATATTAATGGCAATATATTTGATTGAATAATTTGCATCTAATATTATTTGAGTAGGAGGCTTGAAACGTAATAATATTTAAAAGAAACGAATAGGACTGATTATTTGCATATACTACAGACCGGACAGCGGTCCGACTGGACCATTTCCAACTCTGGTTTCATGTATATAAACAAGCCAAGTAATTTTGGATATACATAAAGGATTTTGAAAAAACATATTTCCAAAATGCTGCAGGTGCATTTGTTCCAACCAATCAGAAACGATTTACTTTGAAATACTTTTGATATCAACCGTTGAAGTTTAAAAAACTATATTTGAGTACAATCATAAGGAATGAGGAATTGCTTTCCTGTAAATGAAAATCGTGGGTTAGCTCATGAGTTGTAGAATCATAATGTGAACTAATGCAAAATATATACTTTGTAGGTGATATTAAAACTGCAAATAATTATTACGGTTGGAAATCTACAAGTTTTAAATAAAATAGTATGGCTGTTAGGGGAACAATAGCAACGTTGTACTTTAATTACATCACTCAAATACCAACCTGCTCCACTCTCCCCTATTCGACAAATTATTCCAGTCTCTAAATTATTGATTTTGTTGAATTTTTCATACATGTTCTCTATTTTTTCTAGTTCTTTTGTTGCTGTTAAAGTAACATCCTGATTTTCTGACTAAATTATGCCGGTTAACAACAGGCTAAGGTGATGCAAATGCGGGTCGCAAGTTGGGCTGGTCCAGGCCGGTTTTTGAAAAACTACATGGGCTGTGATCTGTCCAGGGAAAATTTATAAGATGTGTGCTTTAGGATGGACCGCGTTGGGTTATAGTAATAGCGGCTGACTTCCATCCCTGAGCTGACCTAACCGTGGACAATAATTTTTTTTCACTATATTCAGAGGTTAATTCGAATTGAACAAAGATAAACACTTTCAAAGCAATAAAATCGATATTTGAATTAAACGGATGTTAGCGTTTAAATATACAGGTCGTTGCAGTTCCTGGTAGTTGAATTAAAAACAATGACAAGCAATAACGATTTACGAAATGTGTATGATTCGATTCATTGGTGGGAAGCGTTTTTCAACGTCTTCAAAAGCCCCATCGGCACCGGTATTTTGACTCTGCCAGAGGCCTTTTTAACCGCTGGAATGGTTTCAGGCTCGATTGGTCTCGTCTTTGTTGCAACAGTCTGTATACTTTCTTTGAACTTATTGCTCGATGCCAACAAATGGGCATGCAAAAAACTGGAGGTTTCTGCCTTAAGCTATGGAGATTTGGTGGAGTTTGCATTTTCAGAAAATAGCGTTTTCCGAAGAATTTCACATTTAGGAAAGTTTGTTGCAAATCTCATTATTTTTATGTTCCAGTTTCTGGTATGTTGCGCTTACATTAGAATCACAGCTGAAACATTTAATGATTTTATTGTAAGTGTTTTCGGAACGACTGCAAAAATTCCCTTTTGGACTCTCATTTTGTTAATGGAGCTACCGTTTGGAGCGATCGCTGTTGTAAGAAATATGAGAATTGTGTCCGTATTTTCTGGCATGGCTTTACTGTTATTAGCTATTTGCCTCCTAAGTATTTTTACTGAAATAACCACTAATTTACATTCGCCAAAAGGCCTTCCTCTTTACACAAACTTCTGGATGACTGCGCTTCTCATAGGCAGAGTAATTTATTCTATGGAGAGCATTGCCACAATTCTTCCTATTGAGAACAAAATGAAACGTCCAGAACACTTTCGTATGGTTTTGAACGTTTCATTCATATTAATTACTTTCATCTACCTTGCTTTCGCACTAATTGGGTTCATTAAGTACAGATTCAAAGTCGCAGACGTCGTTACTGTTAAACTACCACATAATTTGTTTTTTATAATGATTCGAGGTTTATTTGGTGTAACGATTTTATTGACCTACTCAATTCAATTTTATGCGGTTATTATGGTAATGACCCCTGTCATAGTCAAGTATGTGAACGGTAATAACGCCCTGTATGTTGCAAGTTTCATAACAGCGACTGTTCAGGTAGTTGTCGCTGGACTGCTGCCAAATATAGGTCTTGCTCTTTCTTTTATTGGAGGTAGTTGCGGGGCTGTAATGTATGTTATATTTCCACCTCTAGTAGCTTTTTTAATGAAGCTAAGTGATGCAAGCTCATCCACATTAGGTAAAATTTTCTACCTAAGTTATTGTGGTATCATTTTTGTTTTTGGATGCTTTATAACATATTTTTCTACATATGTCGCAGTTGCTGAATTCTAACCAAAATTTGGGACTGGGAAAGTGTTTTGAAAGTAGAATTCAAGGTATTTGTATAGATTAATAATTCAATATTTTGTATTGTTTGTCTTCCAAATTTGGTAAAATCGCTTGATAAACATGGCCATTTTGAATAATATCTTGACCATGAATAATAAATATAAGATTAATCCACACTATAAATACAAATATACATACAGAGGCTCTAAACATATGTATATTCGCGCTAAATACTATGTAAAATTAAATTTGTGCAATACTATAGCGCGAATTTTTAATGTCCTCTCATAATTTGATCGAATTTTGGTTTTGAACAAACAACAAGCTATGGATCAGTTTTTAAAAGGGCTTAGTAATGATATTTAGGATGCCATGCGTGTTTAGACAATTTTGCACTTTTTTTTCAAAAAGTAAAAAATATGGATATTCGCATACTGCATTTTAAGAAATATTTATATTTGCACTAAGTATTAAAGTATTGACATGAGTAATGTATGTATATGAAAATTTGGTTTTAATAAATCAATTATCATTAATAAACAAGATATAACTGAAATGGAATTTGGTGTTCTATAGTAATTTTCAATTATTAAATTTTAGATTATCCAATGCTTTGCTCGTATCACGGCCATTTTAATAGATGGCAGTACTCGTATACAATTCTTATAAGATAAGATAAGATAAGAGATTCTATATTCAGATAAATTTTTACAATTCAATAACTGATAATTTATCTGAATAGCGTCATAAATTAGAAAAAAGTAACCAATCTAAAAATCAACATACATTACAAAAAGTAACAATTCTTACAGGCTATGGATGAATTACTTTATATTGCTATTTTAATGACGAGTTATCGTATAGTCATTGTTGTAAAATTTAAATCCTAACCATGATGTACCTAAAATATATTTTTGCTTAAGGAAGATTTTTAAACGCTTTTTAAAAGGTTTCAATTTTTCAATGCTTTTAATTTCTTTAGGTAGCGAATTCCAGGTTCGAATTGCGACATTAATGAAATACATAAATTTTGCATCAAATGATACCCGGTGTAGGTGAAAGCTTGGATAAAATCGAGTTAATGCTTGTCTTGACTACACTATATATATAAACAATGTTGGGTGAATGGAATAAATTTCCATCTTAACTACACAATTTAATCGGGCCGATTAAGTAGGGTCGATGAAATCGTGTAGTTAAGACAGGCCTTTATTTATATACATGTATATAGTTATAAAGATATTAACTACATACTGTAGGTTTTCACATGGATTTAAGCTTATGCCTACATTTAATATTAGAGGGATAGATATGCATCCAAGTGTCGAATGGCAAGTAATCTAACAATTATATTACAAAATAATGTACATAATTTTACAATATCCTTTGTTTTTGAAAAAAATCTTTTATCAGCAAGTTGTATTTCCAGCAGAGCATTGTTTAACAACTACAAAGCTAGGAAATGCAAAATTTATTGCTACCGTCGACATTTCATTTGCAATAACAAATAACTGTAAGGAATGGATTACAACTCAATAAAATGGTGGAATTGATGTTGCATACACTGAATGCAAGAGCACAACATGGCATTGACCACGAAATGATATTAATATTGTGTGCTTGAATATTGTTTGTATTTGCATGTAATTTAGTGACATGCAGAACGCTTGTTGTGATACAAGATGAAAACTTTCACATTTGCAAACAATACATTCATTGTAAATTCTTATTTTATTGAATATCAAAATTTGACAATTGTTCGGGTTTCTTTGTTCTCATTGTAAAAATGCAAACGCAAATGTCTGATTCGATTGTGGTGAAGACACGATAACGCAGTAGAAGCGCTGCTAGTAAAACTACTACTCTTGCATGGGTTATGAGTCTGCTAGTAAAACTACTACTCTTGCATGGGTTATGAGTCTCATTGGACAAATATGTAAAAGATAACTCTTTCTTCTGGTCAAGAGCCAGCGTTTGCTGTGCTTGTCTGAAAGAGCTTTGCTGTGTCCCAGCGGTATTTAGATAACAGCAGGTGCTCATGAAATTACCAACGATTAGTAGCTTTGGTTGGGCAAAGCGGTGAGAGACTCCAATTTCAACGTAGAAGTTCGGTCTTTGACTTCACAATGGTGGTCAAACTCAACACAAATCCGACCTTAGTTTTCGTAACTCTAGGGGTTAAGATCTCGAACCGGATCATTATCCAGCCTTTCGATTGCCATGCTGAATCTTTTCCACAGAATCCTTCTTCTTCTGACCCTTACTCAAAGGGGCTAATCTTTTTACTAGCTTATGTTGATGACAATATTTCCATCATTTTTCTTCTTAGTTTCTATAATACAACAGTTGTATATGTGATTAGAATTTCATATTACTAAAATCAATTTAAGTTTGGCAAGCACACTACTACATGTTTAGTGATATCTCTATTGACCTCCTAAGATACTAATATTTTTTTTACAACAAAAACAATAAAACTTTTTATAGTAAGTCCAAACTAGAAAAGGACCATAGTGATCAGGAGCCCTTCTTTCCCTTACTGGATATGATTCTGAGTTAGAATCTTGTCCTCTTACACTCGAATTTGGCTCCCGTGGAACCCAGATGGGCTGATAATGGGCATTTCTGTTCAGTTGTTTGATAATTCCACTTATTGACATAGTGGGAAATCCTCTTCTAATTCTTCTTGCAAGGCTAGTTCCTCATTCATTGGAGTGGGATCACTAATAGTCAAAGGTTCTTGATATGGCTTTAGCTTATTTACATGTACAATTAACATTTTTTTCTTAGGGAACTTCAAATTTTTTATTTGAATAGTTACGTCACTGAATTATTTTTATAACTTAATTAGGACCTGTGTAAAGCTGACTTAATTTCTTGACTAACCCAGGTTTTATATCTGAATGATACAACCATACTTTGTCCCCTATTTTAAATTCTTGAAATCAAACGTTTTTATAATAAAAATCTCTTGTGGTAGACCCGTTTTTTCTATCCTATACTTTTGCGTAATACTTTTGTTTATAGTAATAAGATCTAAGATATACTGATGAATATTCTCATATCATAACTGTATTTTGCTCCTCTGATTCAGAAAGTAATAATTAAACTGGTACTCTTGCTTTACATCCTAACATTGTCTGAAATGGAGAAAATCCCATCGTTTGATGTTGGTTAGTATTATAGGCAAAACATGCGTTTTCTAAGTGTGTGCCTCAATCACTTTGATCGTTCTCAACATATTTGGATATTATATTAGAGTTTGATTCCACATTTCCGTTTTTCCATTGAATTGAGAATGAAAGGTAGTGTTCGGCGGCCTTGGCTTAGCTGTTAGCTGGCTATAGCCGCAGCCAATGGCCATCTGCAGCCAAACATTTTGTTGTACAGACAAAATAATGGCTAAGATTCCTTTCTGAACATTATGATGAACAATTTATTTCCATGAATTTTATTTGTATTTTTGTTTTTAAAAACTTAGTCAATTTGGCCATTTTCCTTAATTATTCGAACTATGAACATGTTTTGATCTTTCCATTGAAAATTGCAGCATTTCCCTTAGTAGTAAAAACAAAAAAGCACAGCTAACGTCTCGCTACAGCTAAAGCATTATGGGCAAAGGCCAAGCTAGGGCCAAAGACTTACAGCCAAAGACCGGCTAAGGTGAAAATTTATTTTGAATGGACAGCTACGGCCAAGAAAACTGCTTTGGCCACAGAATACTAATAACTAGATTAATCAAAAAACAAAATTATTTGTTAATCAACGTTTAATAACATAACCATCAAATAATGAACACAAGTACAAATGAGTTTCAAAAAAAGCGCATGTTAAAACCAATATCAAGAGGCTTTGTTTTCTACAGGAATATATGAGGCAACTTCCAATTCATCAGTTAATTCCACAATGCCAACATTAAAACCATCTTAAACTTGATTTAAAATCACAGCATCTTTAGGCTAGAAACGAATGTGATTGGCAATCATTTACTTCAATAACTACCGACACATGCAACCCCTTTTTAGCCAAATATGTCTTCTCTACTTCTTTTCTCATCAGAAAACCACTGAATATTATCCGCGATCAATTGTAGATTAGCACAACCTGAACAAGTCGCAATGACAACACCTTCGACATAAACCTGTCTAGAAATTACAACAAAGTAAAGATTTCGTCCATGCGTTTTTGTTTATCTAAAGTCCCTAGTACACAAGCGGCATTATGTTGAATAATTATCGATGTTATTGATTGATACAGAAATTCTTTTGCTCGTTTATCGCCAGATATATTTACAAGTTTGTCTCCTAGATCTTTCAAAAAACTTTTCGTCGAAGGTCCGCAATTTCCTTGAGTATCGAAAGCAAGGGGTTAGAACAAGTAGCCGCTATTGGATATTTCAGTATACTTTGCAGCTTTGCGTTCCTCGGCCTCTTTGATATGATTAACGTCCCGACAAATGCGACTAGGCGCCAGTGAATCCACAACGGTGACGTCCCACACGAGAGATTGTCCGCGAGACCAGGGTATTAAGGTCATTCCGTCTGGTTGTTTCCCATCGCTCCAGCCAATCATTTTGAAAAGGTGAGTCACAGGGTTAAACAGTGGAGGTCACTTGGTTTTGCAATGCACGGACGGCTGAATTAGAATAAATGTCGGGAAGTGACTTGCCATGGAATATATTGCTTATTAGCTTGAAAGATCCAGTCACAGACGCTAAATAAGCTGAAGGAGCAATATTTACAACGGAGGGGATGCCCATTCCACTAAGACGTACGGGTAGCTGTATTTGCATGGAGGCGAGAGAATTTAACCCAATGTTGCATGTCTTTTTCAAACATTCAATTAGACATTGATCAAATTTAATTAAAATTTCCTTTTTAAGAAAACAAGGAGCAGTCCTAAAAAAATAGGTCATCTTAGGCACATGCAAACAATTTTTTAAAAGAAAAAAAGCATAATGTGTGTCAATTTTTTTCAAATTTTTAGCCATGTTAGAGAAAGTATTAAGTTTCTCTGATAAACATTTCTCAACAGCTTGTCTCCAATTGGTGCCCCAAGGATAACTAAGTCCTATATTTCGGTTTCACTTAGGCCAGGGCATATTTCGTCGAATTCTTGCATGATTTTTTTCTTTTTTACATTAACAGGTGAACCTAAAAAGGCAATTTCACACTTGCTAGGGTTAACAGATAGACCAATTTTTTCCGCTTCCGTTTTGAGATAACTGTACGTAGCAATGACTTTCTGATAATTGTCTGCAAAGTTGCCGTCATCAAGGTAGCAAACGTTTAAATCACAAGAAAAATTTTGTATAATAGGATTTATTATATCCGAAAAAGAGGAGGACCTTCAGGATCTCCTTGCTGAGCTCCTACACTAGATAAAATTATTTGATCACCGAAAAACAGGTATATGAATTTTGCTCATAAGCATTGTTTGTATAATTAAAAATAGCAGGATACTTTTCGTAAATGGTTAGCAGCAATTTTTCACGGTCAATACAATTAAAAGCATTTTTGAAATCAACTTTGAAAGGCACAAAATTATTGTCATCAATTGAGTTTATGTAATTCCGAACGGCTGATTCACATCCTTTCGGCACTCCATATCCAAGTTGCACATTCTTGTAGCTTGCAATACGTTCATTTTTTACTAAAAAGCCAGCACATTTAGACGCTAGGCGTCTGAAAGTGTTTCCCACGGCAATAGGTCGAACTCCTCCGTCCTTTTTNCATTTAGACGCTAGGCGTCTGAAAGTGTTTTCCACGGCAATAGGTCGAAGTCCTCCGTCCTTTTTATTCAAAGCAGTTAAATTAGCACCAAAAAACACTGGTGGCACACAAACAGGCACATTATCATGAAGAATGATATTTACAAAATCAGTTAGTTTTTGTATCAAAATTGATGCTACTTCGCCATTTTTTTCGTGGATAAGATCTTTCAAAATTTGGGGCTTCAAGCCGTCAGGGCCACCTGCAGAACCAGGAGGAGAAGAGTTAATATAATTTTTAACAGCCCCAAAATTTATTTCTGCAGAAGTTTCTAAATTTTTAAAAACCCTAACTGAATTTTTTTGAGAGTGCTTACTGAGGAGCTTTTTGTAAAAACATCCACGTTACACTCAGCAACAGAATCATCACTGCTAATAATACGAACAGCCCCTTTAATATCACCACTTTCAATTTTGTTTGAAATCAGTCGATTTTGCGAAATATTTTTTGATTTCTTTGGCTTATATTTGTTTAAAGTTTCATTAACATCCACAGAGAAGGTGAAATTCTTTATTCTTTTATTCAAAATATTAGTTAAATTTGCTTTATTTTTTCCGGAACGCTCGGGTAATTTCAGTACCTTCTTAGATAAAGACATTAACTTTTGCCAATGTTCCTCAGAGTCGGGTGTTTTCAAAATATCGTTTAGGCATTTTATGAAAAGTTCAGCCAGGCATTTCCGAGAACCTTTTGGTACTCTATTTAAGGTGGGCACACGGGGTTTTATGAAGGTCAAAACATTGTTATTAATATTTCGTTCAGAAATACTTAGCTTTGTAAGATGTGTTATCAGAGAGAGATCAGATAATTGCTGTGTGAGTCCCGTACTGCTCAGATCCAATGTTGGATTGGCTGTGTGACTCCCGTACTGCCCATAACTCATCTTTGTAGGATGTGTTGTCGGAGAGAGATCGGATAACTGCTGTGTTACATTATCATCCCTGCTTATTCTCTTTATAAAATTTCCATTTTCATCTAAACCAATTATTTCTTTTTTTTAAAATTTTCTGATTGTTATTCTATTAAATCAACGTTTAATAACAAGCATCAAATAATGAACACATAAGTACAAATGAGTTTCAAAAAAAGCGCATGTAAAAACCAATATCAAGAGGCTTTGTTTTCTACAGGAATATATGAGGCAACTTCATATTCATCAGTTAATTCCACAATGCTAACATTAAAACGATCTTAAACTTGATTTAAAATCACAGCATCTTCAGGCTAGAAACGAATGTGATTGGCAATCATTTACTACAATAACTACCGACACATGCAACCCCTTTTTAGCCAAATATGTCTTCTATACTTCTTTTCTCATCAGAAAACCACTGAATGTTATCCGCGATCAAATGTCGATTAGCACAACCTGAACAAGTCGCAATGACAACACCTTCGACAATTATTTCTTTTTTGTTTTCATATTTATTCTATATCATAGCTATCTTTTGTGATGTAAAGATTTTCAAACCATATAAGTTCCCACCAATCATCTTGTTGATGAATTTCACATCATTTGAGGATCTCAACAGAGCACTGTGGTAAAATCAATGCCCTGAAGACCTAGAGATCTTGCTGAAAGTTAGGAGTATGTGTGTAAAATATAGAAAATGAGTTATAAAAACTTATAATTGTCATCTAATAAAAGATTTTTAGCATTATGCAAGTTTGTTCACTGAATGTTTTGCTTACTTTTATGCCTGCTGCAATAAAAATCTATTTTACACATTTGGTAATATAGGTGATCTGCAACAACCGTAACAACAAGCATTACAATTCACTCCACACCATGTGAGGGATTTTGCTCCAATGCACAAGCCAGAAACGAAATCAAAATTAACTAGTGTTGATGCATAAAGCATATATAACAGAACTAGGGTGGGAAACAGTAAAAAAATGTGTAATTCCACTGATCTCTATTGCTTATATACATGTATGTTGGTTTCTATAACTCCAGTAACAAAGCCGTTTAAGTTTCTACTAATTTTTTTGAGGAAAATAAAAATCCACAAGCCCTGAATCAATGAATCATATTTATTTACATTATTCAGATATTTCTTAAAATTTGAAGTAAAATTTTAAGTCCGATTCGTGGCAAGCTATCGACGATAAACAAGCTTAACCCTTTCACTGCGTTTCATGAATTTTCAGAAATTCTCAAAAAATGTCATTTTGACACAAAAAAATGAAAATCAATTTTTTCTTAAAAAAACACTATTATACTGAATTACATGGAATTACACCAGATTTTGAACATTTTATGAGAAAAAACAAGAGAGATGTGGACTGAAGTCAAATTTCGCAGTCAGACAATGTTGGCCGTGTGACTAAAGTCAAATTTCGCAGTAAAAGAGTTAAAGAACTACTGAATTGGAAAATGTAACTCAAACAAATAAAAAGGCTCTTTTAAGAGCCAACAAAACATCAAAAGTCCATTACTATCAAATTCTTTCCGTAAAATTTGCTTATTATTGCCGTAAATATGCAAATTAGGTATCTTCGCGAGATGTTTTTCAAGTGTTTCCGTAGATAAGCCGCACCCCCACTTTGGGAACAATTCCTCGTGGAAAAAGGTGCGGCTTATACACGGGTAAATACGGTACATAAGCGTTCCATAAAATTTGATTGTTAACTAATTTATTTGTATTAGCTTAGTTTGCCTTCAAAATAAAGCCTAATCATTTACTATTTCTTTAATACTAACAATTCATATTCTATTTTATTTGTAGTTTTTTGCGGAGAGGTGGGAGGTCTAGTTAAAAAAATTAGAGGAAAGGGGCCCACGGGTAAAAAAGGCGGAGAACCACTGATCTAAAGTAAAATTTTTTAGTGGGTTTTGACAAATATTTGATGTCATTATGTGAATTGCATTGATTTGGGCCGTTGTCGAAATGTTCCAGAAAAAACTACTGTTAGACTATCAATGTTAGACGAAGGAAAGAGGAAAACTAGAAGAAATATATTGATAAAAACATAATCCTGATTAAAATAATCTATTATAAAATCCATTAATAGAACATTGCACAATTCGATAAGTATTCATAAACAAAATTTCAACAAACGACCACTGAGAATATTTACAATTCAACTAACACTAGAATGTTTGCGAATTTGTTGAAAATTTGTAATAAATATAGTTGCAAGGTGACATCCGAAAGTACTACGAAATCTTTGATGAATCTAAAAAGAAATAAGCTCAACATTATAATAAGCAATACAGTAAAACAATGTTATCATGACAAGCGAAAAATGTAAAATTTGTCTGTAAAACAAACCCTTCCAACGCCACTTAAACAGCAAGATTGTTAAATCAAAGCTCTTTGAGCTGAGTAGACCGGCTTGTGAGACAAAGCAAATCGACAAGTAAACAGATAAATTGTCAATGCCTATCGCAATAGTCAGCAACAGCTTATGATAAGTTTCAATTTAAGCTACTAGACTTGCAGTCCGAAATTAAGTTGAAACAGCCATTTCAAAGTGAAGGTATTCTCGAATTTTGAAGCAGAATTATCCCAACTTGATGTACAATGTCCTTAAAACCTTGAAATTTGGGTCAACATAAATATACAAAGCACTTTTTTTTAGAAAAATTGTCAAAATAAAAATCATTATCTGACAACAATCTGAAACAGCTTCTACATAATACATCCTCTAGTATTACACCTCGTTTTCACGCACTTGTAGAAAATCAAATTCAGTGTCAAATTTCATATTAACATTTTTTCTATTTTCTTGTAAATTGTTACTTTCTTGAATAAAGTTTTTTATAACTAGACTGGGTTTTCATGCGGCTCTCTGCAATTATTAGACTTGAAATTTGGCTCTACTAAAAAAAACAAACCGTTTCTTTATTGACTGTACCTGTTCTAACAATAATTGAAAATCACGTTAATAATAATTCGTTTTAAGTTTTTTTAATTTATGAATGAGTTCTGTTAGACGTCAGTACACACGAAATGACGTACACGAAACGTGCAAAATTTTGCCCAAATACACAATCCACGAAATACATGGTTTTTATATGTGCACGAAAATACATGCGCACAAAAATTATGAAATACACACCAGATACGCGAATAAGGCGACCCCGCCAATTGCCTGGCTGTTTCTGTCACACAGTATTTAGATGCCCAAGGTGTATAAGAAAGCTCAACCATGAAAATTACAGGCAGGCGTTGTTAGCAAAAGTTGCTGAAGCGCTCAGGGGTGGAAACCTGCAGTTATCGGCTGGTGTAAAAGAGTTTAAAGGTGGTACTTCGAAAACAAGCTGGTGTTAAACCTGCCAAAGAATATTTCTCCAGCTAATGACAACCTCTAAAGGAAGTCAGAGTAAATAAATTTTTTATCGAAATTGTAAAACTTGGCCCCATTTGAATTTAGAATTGTGATAAAGCAGCTAAATTTACAATACGCTCGAATGTTATTTAAAACAGTCTCTGTGCTTTGAATGTCTACGTCAAGTTTTAGGGAGCCGATTCTTAGAACATAAAAAACAGATATGCTACTTAATTAGTGCTATTTTCTTTCTAGCTTACAATGATAAATCAACAAATTTTTCATAAAAAATTGAAAAATTTAAAATCTAGGATCGTGAAATGCATTTTTAGAATCTATTTTCTCAGTATTTTCAAAAAATTTTCGCGGGGCTTTGCCCCGGATTGGGTAATGACGTATGCTCCTGACATATTATAGTGAAGCGGAAGGAAAACATTGAATAGTCAAAAATCATTATGAAAAACGTGAAACATATTCCCATTTTAAGGCTTTTTTGTGCATATTTTCAAAAATTACCTTAATCTGCAAATCTTTGCAAATTGATAATTAAGGTATATTTAACCCTTTGAGGCCCAATGTCCACATATGAGGACAGATAATTAATGGATGTGCATTATTACTACATAGCTTGTATTCTTTCCATATAAGCCTGGTGTCCTTATTTGAGGACTGATAAATAACTAAATAGCCCCACCACTTACAGGTTTCAGCTNCTTTCAATCCATGGTTTGAAAATATTTCTTGCAATAAACATTATATTGACTTACCTTAAGTATCCAAGGCTTAGATGTTATTGGAGTTCTAATTCTGCAATGAACTTAAGCATTGTATCAAACCACATGTCCAGAAACACTTTTGAAAAAATCAAAAGGTATATTCATTTTGCCAACAATGATGACAAACCCGATGATTGTGAAGATCGTTATTACAAACTGAGACCTGTGCTGGACGCGTTGTCAAAGACATTTGCAGAAAGTGCCATCCCTGGAGAGCACCAATCGGTTGATGAGATGTTGATTCCTTTCAAAGGACGATCAACACTGAAACAATATCTACCAAAGAAACCTAAGAAGTGGGGATTTAAATTCTGGGGCAGAGCTGATGTTTGTGGATATCTTCATCAGTTTGAAGCGTATCAAGGTAAAAGTGGTGGTCGTGGAAAACCATCCCCACTTGGGGTTGGTGGGGATGTAGTTGTGCGCCTTACAGAGGATCTACAAGGCAAGAATCACAAGGTATTTACTGATAGATTCTTTTCATCTGTACCACTCTTTGAAGCATTGGAGAAGAATAAAATTTATGCTGTTGGGACATGCGATGTTAATCGTTTGCGCGGAGGAAAGGATTACCTGAAAGCAGAGAAGGACTTGAAGAAAGAGGAACGTGGCTCAATGACTTATGCTTCAACTGAAAAAGTTACTGTTGTTCGATGGTATGACAACAGGTCGGTGGTTTTGTTGTCAAACTTTGCAGGGGTTGAGCCAACAGACAACGCTAAACGCTGGTGTAAAAAAGAAAAGAAGGATATTTTAGTTCCACGACCCCATGTTGTGAAGCTGTACAACAAATACATGGGGGGAGTGGACCTTGTAGATTACATGGTTGCCATATATCGCCACACACTGAAAAACAAACGGTGGTACATGCGAATTTTCTACCACATGCTAAATGTAGCAATTTCCAATGGCTGGATGCTGTATCGCAACATGCTAGGCGATAAGCAGGCAGAAGACTTGTTATCTTTCAAAAGTCAGATAGCCGAAGGATTGATTGCCACTGGCTTCGCAAAACTAAATGGCAGAAAGAGAAGATCAAATGACATCCCACCAGCAAAGAAACAAAGACCAGTAGCAAGATGCCCATCAGCTCTTCGATTTGATGGGGATGGTCATTGGCCAGAAAAAACAGACAAGCCTAATGCAGCAAGATGTCATGACTCCAGGTGCACTAGGAAAACAAGATATCAATGCCTGAAATGCAGGGAACCACTTTGTCCGGAATGCTTCAAAAATTTCCATACAAAATTTTAGATATCCACAAACGCTGTGCATTGTATATATGACTAACTGTCCACCACCAAGTGTTGTTAAAACTGGATGTATATAGGCAAAATAAAAGAAAAAGGGAATATTCTGCCCATTTTACATACTGTTATTTCTTATTGGGCCTTAAGAATTAAGTTTTGTTTAAAATTATAATGTCCTCATTTGAGGACATTTGTACATTTTTTTATCACAGAGACCCAACGTCCACATATGAGGACATTTTTATGCTAATGAGACGAAAAATAATATCCGAAAAAAAAACATACATATGTCTTTCTTATGATCTACAGAGTCAAATAATGTTTAAATAAGTTGAAAAAGTTGCTTATTTATTGTACTGGTCCAGAAAGGGTTAATCGAATTGATGTCATTTCTACTTTTTATCATATTGAATGGAGTTCGAGTTAATTATTAATGATGAAAACAAATCAGCTTGTGAGGAGTTCTACAAATATGCCCTTACTGATTACCATGGCTTTAACACAGAGATTGAGCTTTGGGCTTTCAACTGGAAAGACAAATCAATCGCACTCAGTGATGCTGTATCAGCACTCGATTCTGCCAACCCATCATTTTTTCCAAATATTGCTACGCTCCTTAAAATATTTGCTACCCTTCCAGTAACCACGTGTACAGCTGAACGGACATTTTCAGTTTTGCGTTTATTAAAGTCGTACTTGCGTTAATCTATGGGAAGCGAGCGGTTAACAGGCTTGGCCTCTTGTACATACACAAAACACTAAGTATGGACATAAATGATGTTATTGATCGATTTGGTAGAAAAAATAGGCGATTAAATTCTACAGCATAGTTTTACTTGGCATTATATTTACTTATATTATCATTTTACGCTAGAATTTTGTTGACGAAAATTGCCCAGTGTACCCCCATTCTAAAAATTGTAAAGCCGCGCCTGTTCAATCCCACATTTTTTTGATTGGAAATTTCGTCACCTGGCTGTTGACTATTGCGTGATTAACAATATCATGGGTGTATCTGGCACTCTACTTTAGAAATCGTCTCCAGGCGATGGACACCCACTTCAAAATGAACTTCTAAAAAGTTTTTGGAGCTCCGAAGTTCGAACATTTTTAACAATGAGCGGCAAAGTTATGTTGCTGTCCACGACTTATCTCATCATTATGATGTTCAAATAGGACGATGCCGATAAATGATTTGGATCAATTACAGCTTGTTTCTACTGCAAAATTCTAAAAGATTTCGCGACTTAGAGTGGTGCCGGTCTTTCAACTTCGAGTCGTGAAGGGAATGAGGAGTAAAATATTCATTTTTTGCTGTTTCCAAATACGCTTTCAAGCCTCAATATTACCCAATCAAAAATTTGGTGGCTATAGTAAAAATACTTTAAGATAATATGTCGCAACTGTCATATATTGAAGTGGGTTTCCTGAGATATGCTTTTACGAAAAAATTCTTTCGTTAACACAAAAATGTAAAAATAGCCAAATTAACACAGACTCAATCTCAATTATGTCAAAAAAGCATATCAGTATTAATAAACAAATTTTCAAATTATATGGATTTGGGAGAGTGGAATTATATCGTTTCTCGAACAAATTAATATGCACAGTGTGCTTTTATGACATTTATGGGGGAATAAATTTATGGCCTAATCCTAGTTTGACAAAAGAGTTAAAATAGGATAAGCGTATTTTATTAAATACAACATCCTAATCCAATTTGCTTAAAGACAACTTCGGACAAGTTAAAGCTAATGCTCCATTCTAAAAGAATTCGTAATCGTAGCTTTAATTCGGCTTCTCGACTTGACGGAATGTTCACCTAAAACCACCATGAAAAAAACATTTTGACTCATGGAAAAGGTCCATGGAAATGTAGATATATATGTGCTATAATTGAACAGAAAACTTTTAATGATAAAACAATAACCAATGCTAATTTTATAGTCCGCATATTTAACATTTTTAAGAACGTAAGGCTATTTGAAGGTCATAGATTTGCTTTTTGAAATATTTCAATGCTCAATCGCTATGAAAAACTTGATTTTCCAGTTGTAAGAATAATAACACCGAGTAAAAACCGAGTGATTTGCTAACTTTGCTTTCAAAAATGGCAACACTCGATTACAATTATTTGTGAAATTTCTGCTGAAACTTTTGGGAAAAACTACACCCTACAAACCTAATTTAGGGTAAGAATTTCAGGAATTGCTAAAGTTGCTGAAATTCTCAATGCAACCACGAAAATAATGGTTTAATGCTGCCATGTCATAATTTTTTCTAAAATCCGAAAATACATTTTTATTGTGATTCAGTAAAATGTGCAGCATCGAAATTCATTTTGGAAAATAAACGCTCCTACCAGCAAAACAATGAAATTTGGAACAAACATTAAGCAGTTATCTCTATTATTGCATATCATACAGCTATCAAAAGCGAATATCCAAGGCAATTGGCGTTGATCCTAGATGTCAAGTGGAAGGTTCCGCATTTTTACTCTCCATTATTCTTTTCGAAAATAAATATTCGTTTAATGGGCCAAAAACAGATTTCGCATAAATGCATGGTGATTTTTAACAAAATAGATATTCAACCAACCAACTTAGAAATCTAGTAACAGTAATTACATATATAATTGACAGACAACTAAAATTGAATAACGCAAACTTTCTGTGCATTAATAGCTCATAGTGAAAGAGACGTCTAACGTCATTGCAAAGTTCATATTAGTAGAAATTAAATTCTAAAAGCTATTTCTCATTTAATATGTTTGCAAAAATAGGGAACTTACCAGTAATGACATTGTCTATGGAGTTTCTGGCTGGATTTGATCTTGTTTTAGCCGTTTTGCGTGAAGGAGAATGTTTTATCCCTAAAGCATCACTGATTAATGATAAAAAGTTAAAAAAAGAGCAATTTGAAGAACCCGAGACCCACAAAGAGTGAGACCCAAGGTGCGAAACATGTGCGATGCGATGATTTGTAAATAGAATGAATTATAAACTACCTCTGTTCATTAGAGAATTCATCATTTATGTCAACAAGTGGCGCTGAAATGCATGTTGGTTAGTTAGCTGAAATGAAAACTTTTTAAGCTATACACAATTAGAAACACCAATTACAATATGGAATGTTTTAAACGAAATTTTAAAATAACAAAATAGTCCAAAATATGTGGTAAATATAGACAAGACAGAAAAGTAATAATACCTTCTAGAAACAATTGACATTGACTAGTATAACGTATTATTACCAACTGTACCATAAGTACGTCATAATACACTTATTTTTATAAGAAACATTGTATAAGAACTCGAGGCCGAAATAGACAAAAAAACGAAGAACATTTTAAAAAACATAAACGAACCTCATGGTTGGAAGTTCATTAGAATTCAATATATTGTTATAGAACATTTCCAGTTAAGAAATCTTCATAAATAACCCACGTGGGAAGCAGTGCCTAGTCATAGTTCAAAGCAACTGAAATCAGAAGAAGCATGAACTGAAACACACACGCGAACGCATGTCTGAATAAGCAAAAGATTAAGAAGCGGTGGGACTCTATGCACACTTAAGTCTCATTTCCGCTTTGTTCGAAAAAACAATTAGCATATCAATGGTGCTGTTTATTATAAATAAATGATTATTATAAATTTTCAATTTATTCTAACATCTTGTTTAATCAATTGCTTTAAAACAAGATTTCTGCGTAATTTTATATATATATATATATATATATATATATTATATTAGAGTTGGGCGTCAGCCGGCTGAGCCAACGCCGGCATATTTTAGGTCAGCCAGTCGCCGGAAAATTAAGACGACTGAGCCGATTGATTACTAAAACTATATTAAGACAAAAAAACGAAATTTCGTAAAAAGGAAACCGCATTTAATGTCTTTGATGTGGTAGTGATGCTTGACATTGATTAGGTTATCTTGTTAATCAGATTGCCTGTAAGCATATGATGAACCTTTTTGAAGATTGTTTCACAATACTGCATCAATTACGGTTTTTACAGGGCTATAGGTCTTACAGGGTTTCTATATAGAATATTATTCAGTCTAATCTAGTTCTATAGATGTCGCTCAGCCAATAGTAGTTGGCTGACGGCGGCGCTCACCTCTAATTATATATATATATATATATATATATATATATATATATAAGAAATAAAAATTCACACACATATATTGGACAGATTTCGATAGATATCATCAGCAAAAATGGTGGTAGGAAAATATGTTTAATAATTATAATTAATGACCTTAGAATAATTTGTCTATTCAATAGTTTACGTTTATCTGATGCTTCATTGATAGAAATCAGTGTGTTGTCCACGATACACGATAAAATACACAAGTATTTGGCCTAAAATATCGGTGCCAACTACTTCCTCTA
>CABFPE010000088.1:679751-698250 GCA_900660155.1 Hofstenia miamia
TATATATATATATATATATATATATATATATGAAAAATGACTCAAAGGAGCGCGAATTGTTAAAGTTATGTATTGATTATAGCATAGTTGCAACCGGGTCACAAAATATGACCCGGTGATTCGTGCGACACTGATAGTATTTGTCTGCATATGCATTGAAGTAAAGCAGCTCATCACGCTAGTTTTCACTTGCATTTGAATACTTCACCTCATTATAGAGACGAAAATACATTTAAGAATAAAGTTATAGTATCTCATATAATTTTGAATGTGAATTATTACAATTGAAATATTTGTTATGAAACAAAAAAAGCCAGCAAATTCAAAATCCTAAGTTTAACTTCAACTTCTTATGATATAAAATATCAGTCTGTAAATATTCTCCTATTTGCGTAATATTTTATTAAATGTTCTAACAAAGCTTTAGATTTGGTTTAAACTAGAATTGCAATTATAGACACAAAACGAAAATCAACTAGAAAACTACTGAAATCATTAAAACTAAATAAAGCACACGTGGCATTTGCGTTACTCAATGTTTACATAAAAATAAAACCTGAGTTGATGAAGATAATCCCATTTATGCAAAGTTAATTCTTGCAATTATTAGAAGCGTGACTCTGTGATCAAGAAACCCGGAATCTTTCGGAAAAAAAATTGACCCGGTGACCCGCCCACAAATCCCTGACCCGGTTGCAACTCTAGTACATAGGTCTTAAATATATTGCAGTATGTTAAATTAAGAAATGCTCGAACACAGTGTAATATTAAATAATAAATAGAGTAGATTAGAAATCAATGAGAACAAACAATACCAAGAAATATTAAAGGAGCGACTCAAACATAGCCAATCAAAAGAAACTAACCAGCACTAAGGCAATATTAAAAATTGACACAAATCACAGTTAATTAATAATGTTTGACACGAAGACAGATAGCAATTACAAAATGCGATATGAAAATTAATCGCTATTTTATCTCGATGTTTAAATATGTTCATTTGAAGGAAAGAAAAATTGCAGAATAGATGAGGATGCAACTTCCAAATATTGTCGAGTGATGTAATTATAGAAGCGCTTTGTTTGATATCACTTCTACAACTTTGGTTATATATGCTACTTATCACAATCAGTTTTATATTGAAAAAAGTAATTCATTATTTCAACATAGAGAACATTTAGCAGTTTGCGATATATAATAAAATAATAATGGCATCTCAATTCTAAACACAGCTAATGTGTGAAAATCGAAAGTGTTGATTAGTATCAATCTTGTAATTTAACACTAGAACTCCGAAAATTTAATACACCCTTTAATTCCTAATCCGGTCATAAATGACTAGTATTTGTGTAGCATTTATTACAGTGAGATTTATACAGGCATTCAGGTTCATATTTAATAAACACTGCTACTGCTATCTGATGCAATATCCCACATAATTTGATAAGAGCCAGTTTTGCTGCTCCTCTTGCCATTAATTTTTAACTAAAACGATCAAAACTGTTAAATACATGCTCAATATAAAGTATATTACTGAATAAATATAACTACACAAACGCATGCATGAAATGTTTAGTCTGGGTCACAAATGATCGGTTTTCGGAGTTTAAGGGGTATTAATGATTTTTAATATCTAAATCTGTCTGTTTTCCCAAAATGTCATCAATTCGTACTTTACAGCAGAATTAGTGAATATAGGTGTAAACTTGTAAAAATTTTTACATGTAGGGAAGTAGTTGTTTAACAATTGCATCAAAAACGGTCACAAATGACCGGTTCGGAGTTCTAGTGTTAAGTATGTGAGTGAAATACCCACAAATTACTATATTCAATACCCAAGGTATGCAAAGCTACTAAATACCAAATTCAAATGAAATGAAAGAACAAAGAAATATATAAGCAAACACAAAATTAAACACTCAACCTGCCAAAACCCATATACGGCAATGACAACAAATTTACGGAATAACCTGTTAAAGAATGTCAGAAACGTAAAGAACGCAAACTTAAAAGGCATTTAAAAGAACATCTATTAATAAAAATTTACTAAGAACATCCAAAACATTTCATATATGACACATATTTGTAAATAATGTATAAATTCTATATATTTTAAGTAGTGGTGCAAACCAATAAATGCCATTATTAAACGTTACATTGTGCGTTATATACTGCAAAAATTGTGTGAACATATCAAATTGTTCTACACTACAATTTATTGGATAAAGTAGCGCGTGTAAAAGTATTCAACATCAACTATGTACTTCCTAACACATGTGCAGTCAAACCGCTTGTTACAAGCCTAATTAAAAAATTCTACAAAAAATAACTCAAAAATTGGGTGATAAAAAATTTTCAAATCAACTTCTTCCAATTTTTAATTTGTAGGTGTTATTATTAAACGCGATAGCATCATTGAATTTATATCACTTACACACAAGTAAAGTTACAAATTAAAACTTACTGTCGAGGATTACTGTAAACTTTTGATTGGCGGCGATTGTCTGTTTGTGAAACACCAGCGATTGCTTCCATTGGCGTAGAAAATGCAGCAATTCGTGGCTTAATCGGTTGGTCTTCATCACCAGCCGCACCATCAATAGTTTGTTGCCGGGTTAGTTTTCCGGGAGGGTCAGATGTGGATGACTCCGACTCGATCCTTTTTATACCCAATAGAAGACTGTAATCCATGATTTTGAAGCTGCGAAGCACCTAAAATTGTGTAAGAAAATTGAATATTGAAAAAGTTATTGTTTTTGGAAAAGTACTGTGAAATAGCAGCGTAATTAACTTTTTATGAACTTGTGTAAGTCAAGTAAGTTTAGAAATTTAGTCTTTAAAACATATCACAGATAAACAAGGGATAAAAACAACAGAAAACAGTAAACAATTGTTCTTTTATCCATGCGAATACTCAACGTCTGCAGTCATCTCATACATTCCATTGACAAACGCTTTAGAGGACTTTAACAGGAATGATTTAAAAATATCGAAACATGGTGAGCGAGTTTCTACAAAACGAAAAGCAGAGTATGGAAGTATAAGATATCCATGTATATATGAACACAGATTAAGCAACGATTTTAGATAATATTTTGTGTCAGAGGTTCATAAAAACACAATAATGCGTTTGAGAACAATAAAATATCTTCCTGTCATTTCCCCTTCAATTGATACATTAAAGTATTTAACTGCTAATCAATTACTATTTCGCAATAGTGTTGAATGTACAAAACTTATAGGTATGTTATGAAGGAATAAAAACTAACAAGTCACAATAGTTAATGTGGTGTACGCACAGGGCCAACTCTGTGCGAGCCAAGACCCTGCTTACGCATGATTGTAAACAACAAAGATAAAAACAATTTTGTATTTGCATAAACTTGCAAACAATCTTACAGAAATTGGAGATTGTTTCGAATAGAAATCCATAAAGAGATAAATATGTAACAACAAAATACAACATCAAACTATTCTTGTCAAACGCATGAGGATAAATAGCAATACCATAGAGTGATAGCCAATAGCGGAACTTACAGATTGTGAAAAACTTTGTCATTTTACCTAAAGAACCGAAAGTGATGCAGAGAAAACGATTTAAGAGAAACAGACAACACATTTTTTGCAAGTCATTTATGAATAGAGATAAAATGCATTTCAGACAATATTGAAAAATTATATTACCAAGAGCTTATATAGATTTTTAATAACACCTTCGTTCAAAAAATTGTTATGTCTACACGAATATATAGATTTACCAACTCATCAAGGAAGAAAAACTACGTCGCAGATAGAAATATTAAAAACTCCTTATATTACAATAGAGCTCTTTACATTTACGGAAATAAACAATACTGTTATATGAAACATATCTGCAATCTAGCGATAACAAGGATAATAGGGGTGTGACTATTATTTTCTAAATTTTTATATCAGCATGGGATTTTAGTTTGAGGTTTTGGACATAACTTTAAAAAATATAATAGTTGTGGTTTTCTTTTAAAACGAGTTACAGTATGAATACATTCTATGATTTCACGTTCCATACAATACTTCTTGTATGCATATAGACTTAGAAAAACGTTAATTAATTGGTTAAAAAATTGATGATTTTAAGCACAGTCTAGTCATGTTGAAAAATCCCTACACGAGAAGTATGACTAAAAGTTTTAATCTTAGAAAACCAGAAAACAGTAACAATGTTGATGCCATAGCTGCTGTATGATTTATGGAATTCCATTGATGTTATTATATCCAATGCAAAAATAGAAATACAGGCAAATTTGAAGGAATTTTTTCAAAATACAGGAAATGATGAAAAGCATGAATATTGAGAAATCAATAGATGTCAACATTTCTTTGACATTGAACTGAGTCAGAGCATGGATTACCGTTCTGATGGTAGTACCAGCAGCTCGGGAAAGCAACTACCTATGATTCTACTCACGTAGTTATTTTATCTTTAATACCTGAAATCAAAAAATATTTCAAGTAATTATTCACTTCTGTGTGGGGTGAGTTGGAACAGATGAACTCCAATCGGCCCCATTGGAATATATTTAACAACAATTCCTATATTCTTTCTATGATTCATAACCTCAAAAGTAAAATTTAAAGACTTGCACAAATTTTTAGTATTAAGCAATTACTTGTTCTTGTTAGGCATATGAAGGATACATGGGCAATGAAATTTTCCCCATGACTATTTTTAAGTCAAAAAGGACTTTTTATGATGAGTCTGAATAATTTTACAATATATTATTTATATTTTCTACTAATCATATTATTTATGTATAACTTGTCTTGAAAAATAATAGCTTGTTTCAACCAGGCCTAATAGTTTGAGGCAGGTTAGAACACCATAAGAATTTTTATCCTTAATTACAAAATCCAAAGCTTAATATAATTTTTTCTAATTATCACCTTATTCTTAAAAAAGAACAATCTTTTGTTTCACGTATTCAAACAAACTACATATTTTTGAGCTTCACATATAAGGCTGTTTAAGAAACCGTTTTAGCCAGCTCTCCCTTATATTTTTTATGCTGGATTAAAGCGTGAATTTTTTTAAAGTTCTTCATTTTTATTATTATTTTCGCTTATAATATGCAAAAAGTCGTCCTAAAACTGCATGCCAATATCAGATTACAAAATAGTCACATCCCTATTGGATAATATCTTACATAAATAAAAAATGAATTAGATAGAGCTAAGCTTACTGTAACATCACGCTTTAATGTCTGAGTGAGATGATCATAAATGACTGGCTCTAAAAAAATGCCATCAGGAAATATCTCCATAAAATCAAGATCTTTTAAGGTAGGGGATGACTTGGCTCTTTCCTTTGATGACGCTTTTCTCTTGTACTTCGAACCTAAGTTGTTAATCACATAAGGTGGTGAATTCAAATAAAATCAATAGAAAATGAATATATGATGCATTCTACAAATATTGGATATGCATAATGTTATGCTACTAACAATTTTTGTTTGAAACACTGCGAAATTTTCAAAGATTCCATTTATTTAGTGAATGCACCATTGACAAGCAAACTAGTTGCAAACCTTTTAAATCAAACTTCCAACTTAATTGTTGAGCAGGTAATAGATTATTCATGACAACTATTCTAATATTTTTTCCTAAAGACTGATAACAATATAGACCATAAAATTTTGGAAGCAATGTTCTGACGTTCTGATTAAGATTCTAAACAAGTTGTTGAATTCATTTCTAAGTGTGAATTATTACAAACCAAATAGTACCCAGGTAACAGTTCCTGTAAAAACTGTGCTTCTTTGTGTTGTACAGTTTTAAGAATGAATTCACCGTTTTTACTGAGGAAAAACAAACTACCACTGGCACCAGGATTGCTCAATTCAATCAATTCATTGATTGCAACTGATTCCTAAAATTAAACGATTACTGAATACATTTACAGATGTCCAATAGATCGCAATAAATTAATTACAATATGTATATATATATATATAAGCTGAGTAGGTTAATTATTAAAGGTTTCGATATACAAAAATTTTCCCATACATTTTGTACACATCGTAAAAGTTTTTACAAGATGAAAATATCTATTTTTTGGGTATACTTAGCGCGTATATATATATATATATATATATATATATATATATATATATATCTGATTATTTTTATATATATATATACAGGGTGACAAACAAAATGAGACAAATTTTAAACACGCACACACAGTGCACAAATTACATTAATACGTCAGCCAATCAGCACACTGATAGATAAGAGATAAGAGAATAATGCTGCACATTGTCAATTTTCTATAGCATTGCTATTGCGACATGCCATCATTTGAATTTTGTACCTCAATAATTTCATCTCTTATGAATAAGCAATTGCCACATGCTGAGATTGTTAAACAAGCCATGCAACATGGAACCAAACGAGCGACAGCGCACAGCCGCATCAAAAGTTTGGCTAATAAAGGTTGCATCACTGATCAACGTGGCAGACGAATACCTCGAAGGGTTTGTACATCACGCCTTATGAAAGCAGTGAAGGCTCGCATACATCGGAATTGCAAACGATCGTTAAGGAAGATGGCCCAGGAAATGAAGGTTAACCGAAAGTCAATGCGGCGCATGGTGGTAAAAGACCTAAACCTTAAGCCTCTCAAAATGAGGAAGACGCATATGTTAAGTCAAAGACTTAAAGTGGCACGCCTTGAAAAATGCAAAATACTCCGTCAGCGGTACGATGCTGCAGCATGTAAACGCATCCTTTTGTCTGATGAGAAAATTTTTAATGTTGGGGTTAAATGGAACCGTCAAAATGATCGAGTGCTCTGTCCATTGGTGGCCGCGGTCCCACCAGGTGTTAATCAGCGACAAACAACACAACATCCTGCATCAGTAATGGTTTGGGCTTGAGTGTCATATGAAAAGAAGACACCATTTGTTTTCATCCCTGAAGGAGTAAAAGTGAACAAGGAAATTTATGTTGCATCCATCCTGGAGCAATATGTGAAACCTCTCTCATACCATGTTTGGTGGAAACGGTTGGACTTTCCAGCAGGACTCTGCGCCATCTCATCGGGTAAAAACAACACAATTGCGGTGTCAACAAAATCTTCCTGATTTTATCTCGACTGCTGATTGGCCCGCCTCAAGCCCAGACCTCAACCCATTGGATTACGCCTTGTGGTCTGTCCTAGAGCAGAAGGCTTGTACTATTAATCACCGCATTGTCAATCATCTGAAGGCCAGTTTAAATAATGCATGGGCTTCAATTCCTCAGGATGTTGTGCGTGCCACAATCGATCAATGAAGAGACAGATTGGCAGCCTGTATAAAAAATAAAGGTGGTCATTTTGAGATTTGACTACAGTAACATGTTCTTTAATATGTGCTTTTTTCTTGTTAGGCTGTTTATTCCATAGTTATTTTTCAATATATACGTTTTGTTGAATTGAAGTTGTCTCATTTTGTTTGTGTCACCCTGTATATAATATAATTTATATGATTTTGCAATAATTCTAAGCAATGACAAAAAATGAGTCAATTCTAATTTAATAATTAGATAATTGTATTTCTTAGAAACTTCTCGCACAGTGACTCACTTTACAAAAACGTTGCATTCACTTGTATAATCGAGAATGTGAAAACTGGATATATATATATATATATATATATTAATGAATATGAGAAGGAAGTATAATGCATGGGCTTTTATTTAAAATTCGATATAGGCGCCTTTATTTAGCACCAGCTTCTCAAATCGACCAGGAATCGCATCAACTGATTTCGCAAGAAACTCTTGCGGGATGGAAATCATAACTTCTCGTATTCGCCCTTCAAGTTCTTCCAAATTTCTTGATTTGGTTGAGTAGACTTGCTCTTTCAGCCAACCCCAGAGAAAAAAGTCGCAGGGTGTTAAGTCAGGACTTCTGGCCGGCCATTCGTGTGAACCGCAACGACCCATCCATCTTCCAGGAAATTGAGCATTTAGCCATTCACGAATAACAATAGTAAAGTGTGGAGGAGCTCCATCTTGCATGAAAATCACATCTTCAAGATAATTGATAATTGGCCAAATTTCATCTTTCAACATAGGTATCTTTCGGCATTCATGGTTACGCGAAGAATGAAAGGATCAACAATTCTATCAAAAGTATCAGCCTGTGGTCATAAATTTTTTATGACTATTCTTGATCGTCTTCGGGTCAATTTGGGCATGTTTTCACTTAATAGTTCTCCACCATCTTTGCACTTGAACAATGCATCCCCAAACTTCGTAACGCGCGGCTATCTGGGCACGTTCCTGTAGAGTAAGACGTCCAGCCGTTTTTGGATGGTTTTGAAATAAACTAAATTTGAAAAGATTGAAATTAAAAAATATTTAAACAAATCTGAAAGGAAAACAAGAACATAAATTAAATTGCCATACATTAAGTAATATACACACAAAAATTGAGAAACATGATATAGCATTTGAATAAATTGTATTTATTTTAAAATAGGGAGTTACTTTTCAATCACCCTCTATATATATATATATATATATATATATATATATAGGCTATTGATATTATGGCGTTTGTATCCAGCGCCAAGCAGCAGTGTCCAAAATTTTTTAGATTGCGAATGCGTAATAGAGGTTGCAAAAATTTTTTAAACAGTATTCAGCGCCTTCTACCAGTGTATCTAGCGCTCGTATATAATTTTTTTGTATCCATAGCTCTGTAGATATTTGACAATTTTTTATCCAGCTCCCAAATATGAAATATACAAGTACATACATAGAAATACAAAATCTAAAGACGTGTAACTGTATCGTCAGTATTTTATTTAAAACCTTCGACAAGTGCACTTTCTGTCCTAATCTATAATGTTAATGTTAAATGGCGCCTTATTAAAAGTCTGACAATTATAAAAAGCTACATAATGGTGCAACATGTAAACAGAAGTTATGCGATTTAATTGATTGACAGTATTTAACGGAAATAAGATGCCATTTAAATTACAACTGACGCACAGTAAAAGAAAAATTCAATCATATTATACAAGTACTATACTTAATTAGATCTGCCGGAAGTAAATTTGCTAAATTATACATTCAACAATGATTTTCGAACTGATTCGTCAGGGATTTAGAAATGTTTATAAGTCCTAAACCAAATCACAAATATATATATATATATATATATATATATATATATTAGGTTGTATGAAAAAAACGGTAATTATGTTCTGTACTTAAAAACATTAAAGCTATTTACTTTTCTTTTAAATTTCAGAAAATATCAGCATTGAGGCCTTTGCATGTAAATTTTGATGAAGATTATTTGATAAATGACGTCTACAGGCACAAGACCAGCTCCAGCTGAACCACAAGAAAACGACTTGCGAAAGACATTAAATATGCTATAAACTTTTTGGTACGAGATTGTTGGAAAGGTGCAAACATCTCAAAAAAGATTTCCGATGATTATGGGGACCAGGCACTCTCTCAGAGTCAGGTTCTCAAGCTAGTTTCAAGGGTTTCGAAGGATTGGTCTGCAGCAGTCCGTTTACCTGGTTCCGGTCGTCCTGTATCGCCTACTATGCAAGAAAATGTGAATAAAATTGAGTCTATGATACATGAAGATCGCGGAATATCAATTAGGGACATTGCCAAGGAGATTTTCATTAGTTTAGAACGTGTAATTCACACTATATATGTGCTACGCTTGGCTTTAAAAAGTGTGCGGAAGCTTGGGTACCAAAAGACCTGACAGGCACGAATTAATATCTGTAACACTCACTTGGAATTGATCGAGGATCAAGGAGATACTTATCTAAGGAATGTGGTGACAAGTGATGAGTCTTGGCTCTACTACCGCGATCCTCCCACTCAAAAAGCTCGTCATTACCGCCATAATTGTTCACCATTGTTAGTTGTGGTATTATCACTGTTTTTGGTGTGGACGGTTCAATTTCTACAGCATTCTTGCCACAGGGACCCACCATGGAGAGTTAACCATATATTGACATCATTCGAACACGTGTGATCCGTAAGATCAAAGAGAAATGGCAAAAATTAAGCATAGGTGGGGGCGGAATTTTTGGGTGTTGCATCTAGACAATGGCAGACCCTATAAATCGACATATACTCGACAGTGGCTTGCTGCAAACGGCATTTCTGTAATGGAACACCCTTCCTAAAGCTCAGACTTGACTCCATGTGATTTTTGGCTATTTCTGAAGCTCAAAAAAGATCTTAGTGGCATCGTATTTGAAACAGAAAACGAGTTAACACAAGTTGCACTGGCCTCTGTAAACACTAGAAACGACTTTGCAGAATGCTATAAGTACTGGGTTTCAAGAATGAGGCGCTGTGTGAATGCGCAAGGAGGCGATTTCAAATTCAACATAACATGTAAATGGTTCACTATAAAACCTAATATAATCTAAAAATAAAAATTGGTGGCATTTTATAATAATATTGACCCACTTTTTATTCAAATATGTAGTTTATAACAACAGCGATATTAAGGTCAATGGCAGAAAACTATGGAAACATATACTAGTATTATGAGCCTTATCGTGCACGGGTCAGGCATACAGGGCATATTAAACCAGGCCTATCAGTAAAATTCAAGCATTCTGAGACAGAAAACAAATCAGATGTGAACTTAAAATACATATTAGGGTAGACATTTTTAAAATAATATTTCATGAAATATATATATATATATATATATATATATATATATATTGAACAGAAAAGGCCGGCAAATGGATGATGTAATGAATTACCAAAGATGCGTCTATGATACACAATAGGCATAGTGCATTACTAAACACAGGTCTACAAAATTGTAAAGTACTTTAGTGATTTAATTGATTTTAAGAAGTCTTAAGACTAAAATTTATTTGGATGCAGCTTTAAAACAACTTAGGGCTAATATTTATATCTAAAATGCAAGACGCTCGATGGATAGTACAATACATATATTTCCAGCATATTCTGGGCTCTACCCTACATTATAGACCAAATTCAAATTATTTGTTGTTGAGCACAACTTCGAATTATCGAGGGCGATTCCCAGAATTTCATTGACTATCATAGAGTTAAATTTGACGTTCATTAATTTATAATGAAGAATTGATAGCATAAATTAAAAGATTGAATAAAACACAATTATACAAAACTTTTAAAAATTAAAACGAAACAGCATATAAATAAAACAAACTTACAAGATAAACATCGGAATGTATGTGAAAAAGATCCCGAAAAAACTTAAAAGCTTCAGGTGAATATGATTTAAATCTGAATTCATTAAAATTGTGGGCAGGAGTTGGATTTGTATTGCTTCCAGTTCTAAAATAACAAATATTGATATTATTAGATGTCGACAGTTACCATGCTTGCGAAAACCTTAAAGCTGAGATATGTATGAGTTGGTCAACAAAGATTAGAAATTACATAACAATGCCGTCGAATCTCACCCTTGTATAAGAAAACATTCTGAAGTAATCCGAAATGTAAAAATCCCAAAAATGAAAAATTTTCAAAAAATCCGATTTTCATTCTCCACTAGCTACCGTAAATGATCAGTATTAGGAAATGAAGTAATTACTGGATTCAATATTAGAAAAATTCCAAGAATTTTCAATAAAAACATAAGCATTCTTAGGATATTACATCAATTTAACACTAGAACAGCGATTACTCTGAGAATACATTTATATCAGATATTATAAATGCGAAAATTATGGATAAATATTTAAGTAACCAAAAACAGCTTGGAGGTAATTTTGAGATATTGTCAATTTTTTCGTGTTAATGTAAAGTCCTATTTTTAGAATACGTTTCTGAGTAATTTAATTTAAGTTTTTAACAATAACTTAACTTTAACCTTAATTTATAATTAAAGCAGACCTTTTAAAAGGGGTAAGATAATCAATGCTTCTAATCTGTAAAAATTGGATACTTTGAACAACAACAATCCAAATATATTTTTTGACAGAATAATCTGATTGCCTATGTCTAATAATTTAACGATGTTAAAACTCGAGTTTTGCACATAGCTCTCAAAACACAAATGACTAATGTTGAAATATATCAACCTTTTTTACACATGCTACTTTCTATTTCTGTGAATCAAAACATAGATCGTTACCTGAAAAAACACATTTTGAAAACGATATTGGAACTCAAGAAATCTCAAGCAAGCACTATTGCATTTTCAACAACGGGCAATCAGTGGTCTGAGTAAACCATTATATTTAGAAGAAACCAACTGATTTTATGTCGTTTAAAATAATTCAAAAATTACGAAAACAATATTAACATAACTATTAACTGATAGTGAAATGTCTTTCTTTTTGTTCAATGTATTTCTCGAAGAAAACATTTTCATCAAAGTATTTTTCTAGCTTTGTATTGAGGCAGAATGGTTAGGATTTTAATACAAACAATGCTTTGAATGAGATTTTGATCCGAGCAGAATATATAAGGCACAATCTTTAGGAAAGTATTGGCCTGTAATAAATGACCTGTGTACAAAACATTTTAACTTATGGTTAGCGATAGACAGTGAGATTATTAACATTTCATCATACATATTTGCAGCTTTATATATAAGAAATGTCTAATTGTTCTATTAATAACCTTACTTTGGAAAAACTAAACTCTGAACTGTTTCAAAATCTTGCATAAGCAAATCTCTTTGCTCATGTTTGGTAATGTTTCCAACAATGTTACTAATTCCAAGCTGTATTGCAGCAATTAGTTCATTAGTTGGTGTCTAAATAGATTTAAAAAAAAGTTATTGTAGCAAGAATACCTTCTTGAAAGTTACTTGACCTGCCTGGTCAACACGTCTGTGACCTAGCTTCTTCTCAGGCTAAAAATAAAGCAAAATAAGCAAAACTATTAGAGCACAAAAAGTTAATAAAGGAAATGCAAATGTGCAAAAGACTAAAAATATTGTTCTATAAGTATCCCTGCAAAAAAAGTTTACTAATTATTAGGAAATATTAAGTTGCAAAAATAATGTTTAATGTTAGAAAGTCGATACCATGTTAGCATGTGAAAAAGAGACCAAAACTACTTTAGAAAAATAAGATATAACAGCTTATTTGTTGTGAAACAATTGAGCCGTGGAGAGTAGTTCAAAATTGTTTAATTCCCAAATCTGTTCATGATTGTTGTAGGCTAACTGCATACAAGATACCCTAATAAATTTAAAAACATTAAAACGCTCAAGGAAATAAAATGCTAACAAATTTTAAAAAAAATAACAAGCTTCCTGACAGACGACAACAATTATTTGCAGCAAACAGACTTACATTAATTGATTAAATAATAAACATTCCTATTAATGTAGAAAACAAATGGGTTAAAAATGTCAATTCCAGAAAACAAAAGAATGCCTCAAAACGAATAAATTATTTTTTTGTTTCTAATGCATTACTGGAATTAACGATGTGTAGAAAATGAAGCGTTGCTTCGACTAAAGAAAGTGATATCATGTCTAGAAATTTCTACTACATACCCAACTTGTCTCCAATTCATCAATAGACTATATAGAACAATGAAAAAACACAATAACTTAATAACTACCTCTTTTCTTTTTGTAGCTTTACTTGTAGACATTTGGGAAACTAAACAAAATATGTTATACTATCGAATATATCAATAATTAACGTGCATCAAAATAATCGTTGCGGGATTACATTATACTTTCTCAAAAAAATCACGCTTATTCTAATTTTGCAAGACAGATACATGTATATTAAAGTGACCAAGAATCAATGCCGCGATTGAATAAAAAAACACGATTTGAATAATATAAGAGGCTTCTTCAACGGTTTTAAGGGTTATATGCGAAGGCATTCTGTTCCCTAATGAGAAAACTTTTAACATAAATGTGAAATGGAATGCTCAAAATCACACAGTCCTTTTTTCAGTAGATAAAGCTCAATTAAGTGAAAACAAAAGTAGTAGGAATCCGCACAATATCATCAAGGCAAAAGTCAATCATTTGTAATGCCATCAATATATTTCGAACAATATATCAACTGCTAGTACGCCAGTCTCAAACCCACAAATAAATTATTCAGACTATAGACTATAAACTAAGCGGAACTGCAGATTAAGTTATGCATAGCAATATAATTCTAAGTGACACGTTATATTAACTGAGGAAACGCCTAGCAGTCTGAATGAAATCGAATAGAGGGCATTTTTAAATTAGAGAACCGTAAGTTCCTTGTTATATTAACTCTTATACAAAACTTCTAGTTCATATTGACTTAAATTTTCACGTTTTATTTGGATCACAATGTATAATTAGTATTTTCTCCTATATATGACAAAAATTTGAATTGTGAGGACAGAGAAATTGCAAATTTATAATATTTTTGATTAATGCATGCACTTTCAAATAAATAAGCAAAATTTATTAATATATTACAGTAAACAATTAAATGCATAACGTATTATTTTTAAAAAGGAAACTTTTGATTGCTTACAAACGCCCAGTTCACTAATAACTAAGGCAATTGATAACAGCACATTTTATAATGACTATCTTATGTATATTATTATTTGAAGTTAAAGTTAAGCACATTACAAAAGGTAAAGCAATTCTATGCGTTAGTCTTACAGATAATAAATTGAAAATATAAAATTGTATTTCTTTTTTCAATGTTTGCAAATTATTCCTTCAAAATTTCTATAGGCAATAAGTGTTTAAATTGTTTTAAAATCAAATTGGTTAGAAGATACAAACAAAATTCATATAGACTTGTTTGCGGCAGAAATAATTTTTTCTTTTTATGATAAGCTCAAATAACATGTATTAATGTCACTCTGTGAATTAAGCATTATACTACTACTACTACATATTACACTTAAAATAGAAAAACATCATTTCTCACATTTTTCCAGTTCATTTACTTAATTGCAGTTAGTTGCTGGTTGCTTCGAATAATTTGCTCAACATTGGAAAATTGAATGATTGTATTCAAGTTAGTACATTCCGAAATAATTTTTGTGTAAAACAAAATTTAATGTAGAAAAATAACAGCAAAGCAAAATTCACAATAAACGAAATTTCAAAAAAGAAAGATATGAAAAACGGTAACACTGAATAGAATCATATTTATATGTGATACAATTGTCTAAAAAATGCAATATAAAACCCTATTTAAAATCAAAATATTAAAATAGATAATTTATGTTTGAAACAATAAGTAAAAATACATCAGTGTTGCAACGACCTTTTTTGGGTTCTATAAAACTTTCTTCAAATTCAGAGAATCTTTCTTCAATTTGCATTTTATCATTATTTGCATTATGACAGATCTAATAAATAATCATAGCAAACTATGCTAAACCATTTTTAAACGTCTCTTCTTGCTAAGAAATTTATGTAATAATTATGTAAAATTCCTTTGAGCTAAATTAACTTTGTCAATTCGGCATAATACGTTTTATATAAAAGGACACGACTATTTTCCAGAATTTTGTGCTTTGGTAGTTTGGTTTGATAGACTTGTAAACAAATGCGGTGAATAGTGATTTCGTTCTAATTTTTATAAATTCTGTAAAAAAGTTAGAATTTGTTTGTTTGAAATCATTTTGCGGTCGCCAATTATAATGATATTGATATAATGATTTTGATATCTTTCAATATATAAAAATTTTCTTCGTTGACATTTTTTCAAGTGCAGGTTAGTTATTGTAATGTTCTGCAAAAATACAATTGGATAGGTTGATTCTCACCATGGTCAGAGCAGTATTAAACTTTGCGGGGCCTTTGCCATTTAAAATTGCGAGCCCCCTTCATAATAAATTTAAATATAATAATGATTTTTCAAAATAATTATACAATGATTGTTACTATCCACATAATCATAGAATATGGATAGATAAGATTTAATTTCTTATAACATAAATTTATATTAAACTACAAATAATGAATGCAACAACTGTTTTCTATTTATTAATTGAACTTAATAATATTTATTATAATTAGAGCACTTTTTCTAGCTTTACATTTTGAGAAAATTATCTACGACTTCATAAATCAATGGCCACTAGAGACAAATTTCACAATTAATCTTTACTAAAGGAAGATATTAAATAATTTTTGTTCTTTATTTTATATTTTTTATTTGTTTCTAATGTGCTATTTTGGTTAGCTTTCGAATAAATAATCCTAAACAGAAAAATATCGTTCTCCTTGAATATTAGCAACAGGTAGCGTTGAATAAATTTGGCATAAAATGTAAATATTTGGAAAACTTGTCAAGAACTACCTCCATTCATAGACCATAAATAACATAAAATTATATTGGGAGAGGCCATATCATTAAGATTATATAAAAACTGTGAAACTGAATTAATTCAGTAGGAAAGAAATCCACATTATCGAGACCTAAGAGATGCTTTTTATTCAAATATTTTTCTGCTTCTGCAATTTGAGCATTGTTATTGCTATTTTATACATAATTCTAAATTTGATATTTTGATTGTAAATTACTAATTTAGCAATTATAAAATCCAAAACTATTTCCAACTCTAACTTGCTCATTTTCTGAAAATACATGACCATTCTCATTTTCTATATCAGCAACGTTTTGCTTTCTTTATCGAAAGAATAGCTATGATCACTTACTAGTATTTTGGCTTGCTTCTCAATCTTAAATTTGTTTTTGTTGAATTTAATCAAGCAGACTAGGCTCTTGTACAAAAATTCATTTAAAATTAATGCGTTGATTGAAAAGATTTCCTTGTTGCAATAAATTGAACAAGTAATGAATGTAAGGAAATGTTGCTTCAAAATTTTCATTTTAGAATACAGTGAAAATGATTCATTTCCTGTGACTTTTGGAATTTTCACTGTTGCCAATGCTGAGCAAATTTCTCATTTAATGTGCATATGCATGGCATCGAGCAGGGCGTCACGTAATTGATAACGGCATTTCCACAGTTCCTTTCATTTTTGTTGGTACCAGTAGCCCTCATTTTTATGTAGATGATGAAAACTAGTGTAGCATTTTTTATCAAAGGAAAAATATAAAGCAGCACCTAAGCAGCATTTGCAAAATTCAAAGAATGTCGAACAGGGAGCAAAATCGACAGCAGAATTATTTTCAGAATTTTTTACTTCTTGCTTGACCACCACAGTACTTCCCTGACAAATTTCTGGCATTTCTACAGTATTATACTCTGTAGTCAGTTTGTGTAGCCCTATCGTAACCAAAAATTATAATAAAAAATTTATAACCGGGTCACAAAGAGATATCTTAGTTTGAATACTCACGTTTAATAATGTAAACTTGACTAAATAAGTAAGTTTTATGTTGTAGAAGATACATATGGAACTACTCCTTTACAATATTCCCTCAAGCAAGATAAATGATTTTCCAGAATTTGGATCAAATTGTACCAAACGTCGAATATATTCGTGCAAAGTTTCATTTTGATTTGTGAATATTATTTCATTTTCACCTATAAAAAGTAGTCCTTTGTACAAAAAAATTATTGCAGCTAAAGCATGTATGCTGTTTTCAAACAAAACAAAATTTTCTTTGGTTAATACTTCATGTATCAAAAACCAAGTTCTATGGTTTAGTCTTCATATATGTTGATAATTTAATAGAATTTTACATATAATATAAACATTGGTTTTTCAAATAATTATCTTGCAAGTTTTACTATAAATTTGTAGTGTTTAATTACTAACAACTGTGAGAAAATGTGTATAGCTCATTTTCATTCACGTGTGGGGCCCTTTACCATGGCCCATTTTGCTCATGCGGTAGTATGGTACTGTCCATGTTATCTCATTACCAGTAAAACTGATATTACACAGATTAATTAGATTCAGCTATGCCCCCAATTTCGCTGTCCAACCTCAAAAATTTGAGCGATGCCCAGTTTGCCTCCTTCCATGTTGTCTGCGATCAAGAGTCTCATCGTGCACTCATGAATCCTGATGTGTGGTCTGAAGGCGTCTTGATTCGTTATTACCGACTCTCTAACGATGAGCGCAAATCTTTTGGCCTTCGTCCCCGCCGCCGTAATCCGCCTCGCCGTGACTGACTATCTCACTATGATCTTCCGTATTGCTTGCCAATGCCCACAGTCTTGTATCTTTGAATCGTCGTTTCAGCTTTTACAATTTCTTCTTGCAGTCTCCTGTTGACTTCATTTTCATCACTGAAACCTGGCTTGATCCTGCCATTGCTGATAGTGTTGTTTTTCCCAACTCTACTCTTAAAGTTCTTTCTCGTATGGATCGATCCAGTGGTCGCCATGGTGGTGTTCTCATTGCCTTTCGTCTTCCTAACCTTGACATCCGTCCCATTTCTTTCGATTCATTATCCTTCGATTTCTGTTGTGGCTGTGCTGTTGTTCTCAGTGACCACATTGTTTCTCTGCTCTGTGTTTACAACCCTCCTTCGAAAAGTGCCTTTCGCATTCCCATTGCTGATTTATCATCTATGTTCGAGTCTTT
>CABFPE010000088.1:736598-756938 GCA_900660155.1 Hofstenia miamia
AAAAAACAGTTTCTATTAACAAACCTTCAGAATTTTGTAATTGTTTTTTCTTAAATCATCCTTTTTAGAACTCTAATTAAAATGTAAATTTATACATATTCATATTAACTAAAATCCTATTAGTTTCTAAAAAACTAAAAAATTAACTAACTTACAGTAAGATTGGCATTTGGTAATGCGGCAATCCATCGAGCCTTTTCTGTTAAAGACTTGGGGAAACCGAAGGTCTTTACATTAGTGTTGCATTTGGCATAATTGCTGTTCAGCCATAAACGGAGCATTTGCGAGGCATTGATAAAGCAAGCTTCACGCTGAGACTGATTTTATGCAAATAAATGTGTGGTGAATCATCTTCGTGTGTAACATTGGCCTATCAGCTTTCTCTCACTAAAGGACTGGTTTCGCGTCCTGGTAATTAAGTTGTCCTTGTAATGAGTATAGCAAAAAGTTTACATTAACTTATATACACATGTATATTAATATGCAACGCATGCAAGGGTATGTTTGAAAATTGAAAGCGCGTGATTGCTTTATGAAGGAACAATATTAGACGTTGGTACACCTTTTCTTTATAATGAGAATAGAAAAAATTTTGCATTTAACTCGGATATTTTTAAAAAAACCAAAAACATGGTTTTTAAATAATTCACATTCTTTCTAAGTGTTGTATATTAAATTAATTCTTTTATTATTCGCTCTAGTATTGTATTTTTTTCTCAAATACATTAGTAAGAAGGAATTGTTACCCAGTAATTACCACTTCATTTTAGTGTGTGCGACCCTCCCTAATAATATCAAATTGTTATAAAATATTTATTTGCTATATATTTTGTTTAACTAAGTTTTAAAATTTAATAGAAATTTAGTTTTAATTGATAAATTTTTTTATTTATTTTCAATTGTCATTTTGAAAAGAAACCATATGAAATACTATTCTAATTTCCATTGTTTTAAAGATATATACATATAGTTATATATTCTGTGTGAAGTAGTTATAAAATTTTTTAAACATTATGAATTTATCGCATGCTTCTTCTTAAATCGTTTTGTTTTTTGTTTCACTATCGACTACTGTTTATGTTATCAGATAAAAATAGAAAATCATTGTTACATATATTTATTCTTTATTCTAAAATTACACACTAAATCTCAGTATAGTTTGTGTTTTGCCTCCAGGATATAATGCTGGTTTATCTTTACCACGTTGAATTCTAAGTCCAATAAGCATCTTGTATTTCCCGCCTCTAGTTTTTTCCGCATATCGCTTTGGTAAGAAAAAACAATTACCATCTTCCAGTATAATTTTTACTGCTGGACCATACTTTGTCTGGATACAGAATGCGCCAATTTTTAATTCATTAATGGGAATGTATTTAATTTGACGCTCCTCCGAGATTTCATTCAGTTCGCCAATCACCTCAGGTTGAATTACTTTGCCAATAGCCTCTACGGAATACATGGTTGTGGGTAATATTGGCTTCATAACGTATTTTTTGGGTTGCAAGAGAACGTCTTGTTTGCTCTTCCCAACTTTGGTAGATTTTTGAGCACAAGATTTGTTAGCAACTTTTGAAGTCATCGCCGAATTTAAAATTGAAAAATGTTCAAAGTATGTGCTATTTATTACAAACTTTTAGCATATAAACCAATCAAAAATAACTTAATTCATTCATCCAATCATCAACTAGAGTTTACATAAATGCGTGGTAAAGATCCTTACAATTAGCAGCCAAGTGTAATTTAATTTACTTCAATATTAGAAATATTCGTATAATTTCAATTTTGATTATTATCTGCATGGCGTAATTATTCCCATTTAATTTTGTGAATACATAACATTTACACCAATGTATTTCTATTTTCACCAAGCACGTTTTTGTTTTAAAACGATTTTTATATTTTAATAGTTTATACACCTATATACGCGTTTCAAGTTTATTACATTTAGATCAAATGCATCCCACGTAAATCAAATGAAGTTGAAAAAACATGTAATAGTCAACAAAGCAGTGAAAGTTGGAAAACCCATGTAATGTATGCAACCATATAACATTATAAAAAGTTGATAAAAGCAGTGAAAGCCAGAAAACCCATGTAAATATATGGAAGTCGTGTAAAGTCACCAAAACAAATAAATGTGAAAAACATGGAAAAGAAAACAATCATATAAAAGTTGATGCAATGTGTAATGACTCCTACAGTGTATAATTATATTTGAAAATGTACGTATATTATTAATAAATAAGTTTGCATGCATGATATTTAGCTAGCAAATTTCGATTTTTTACATAGCTTGTGTTTTTACTCTTTCCGAAATAATTTTTTTAACTAACAATGCGAATTACACATTTATGTTTTTTGTTTCAAATTATTTTTGCGATTGATTGAGTTGACTAATGAGAATTATTTAGACGCAATAATTTTTTAAATTGTATTGCGAATTATGAATTTAAGTTCTTTGTAAGCGTTTTTGCTATTGAAATTAACATACATCTCACTATACACGTTTCAAGTTTATTACATTTAGATCAAATGAAGAATTTTGCGATATAATACATTGGAAGAGTTGAACACCATGTGACGCATACAATCATGTAAACAAAAGCCTGTAAATCAAATAAAGTTGAACAATGGTGCGTAAGTCAATAACAGATGAATCAGTCACCAAATGTATACAAAAGTGAACAATGGTGTGTAAGTTGATAAAAAGATGAATCAGTCACCAAGCATACACAACCTGTAAAAACATGGAAAAATTGGTAAAAGATGTAATAATCTGCAAGCGTGTATAATTATTTTTTGATAAATGTATATGAGTGTGTATAAATTATATTAATAAATAAGATTGCATGCAGCATTTTTAGGAGGCGAATTTCGGTACTCTTTCNTACTATACTCTGATATTGACGCATTAATGATTAAGTGGAATTCTCTGTTATGGTGAAAATTAGTGTTAAAAATTATTCCTTTGCTTGAAGTACATAAGAAATATAAATCCGATTTTTGCCAAAAGTTTCAAATTCTTCCCATACCTAGTGTTCATTTAATTAAATAGTCTAGAACGCAAGACAACTAGCTTCAACTATCTTTTTCTGCACATAAATCCCCCAAGTGATGAAAATGAAATGGGAGGCGATTTCCTATCCAGTGGCGTTTTCAAATTTTAGTATTTAGTGAGTTATCAGAATTTGAAAAATGTTATAAACATGATATGAAATTTTAAAAAAAATTCCTGAGTTGCTAAAAGTTAAAATGCGCATAATGTGGAATGAAAAGCCTAACTGTACCCACAAGCACTCGATAATGTGCACCTACCCTTATGTATGAGTATTAACGAGTAAAACCAGTTAACCCCATACTCGCACATCACTAATATATATATATATTATATATATATATATATGTATATATTTATATCTCCCGCTAAATGTTTTTTAAAAAACTCATCTCTGCGTTTCCAAACATAAATCTTTGAAATTTCGCAAGGTAGTGGCTCTTTAATTTACCTACCATCATGGTAAATATATTTAAGTTCGAGTGAATACTGCGGGAGCAATGGCCAAAAAATAGGGTTTTGGGGAAAAAGTGTGATTTCCGCTAAATGCCTTAAAAATTTCGGACCGTTTCCCGCCAAATGCAAGGTTTTTGCATTTTCCATAGCAAAAAGCGGGAATTATAAATAAATAAACAAATAAATAAATATACTATATATACATATAATTTTAATAATAAAATTTATTTTTAACATTAATAAATACTAAAATAATACAAGAAAAATACAAATTTATAAAAACAAATACACTCACGACAATTTAAACAAACAAATTAATGATTTTGAGTTGTTGTTATAATATAATACAAATTTTTTACAAAAATATTCTTTGATGATCTTAAACCAGATCTTGAAGGAACATACAAGGACAGGTTGTTTAAAAGATTGAATTCGCTATGTTCATTTAAAATCTTGTTTAATAAATTCTATCAATTGTAATTTATAAGAAATATGTAAAGTTTTTAAGATTTTCAGCCTTTCAAAATATTGTTGCTCTGAATATATCCAGCGATTACATCTACGTTAAAATCTTTCAAGCTTATCAAGCATAAACAGGTTTGAATATCATACTACAGAAGCATACATAATTGATGGCAATATCATAGAATTATATAATTGCAATTTCATTTTCCAGTGAGTATAGAATAATATCAATCGTTTTAACTTCAATAAAATATTTGTACACAATTTTATTTTAAAATTAAGGTGATCTTTCCAAGATAAATCATTAGAAACGATAATCCCAAAGTCTTTTACTTTCAGTGAAAAGCAAATCTAATGATCTAAGAACTGTAAAATTGTGTCTTTATTAAGATATGACAATTCAAATAGTTGAACTTTTTTAATATTAAGAGAAAGCTCGTTTTCAGCAGACCTGTCTTAAAGAAGTGTAAAATCATCTAAAAGTGAATCATTTGCAAATATAAAAGGCATAACTTGTCGACAAATATTAGGTAAATCATTAATAAAAATTATAAAAAGAAGAGACCTAAATTAGACCCTTGAAGAGCTCCACTTGTGATAGGTATGTATTTCGAATTGTGATCATTAACTGTAACTCTTTGCCACCTATCACTTAAATACGATTGCAATAGTTTCAACAGATTATCTCCAATACCAAACTGTTCGTATATCAATTTAAAAAGATAAAGGTTGAGTAACTGTTGAAAGTTTTTTTCGAAAGCCATGTTGATAAATTGATAATTTTAATGAAACAAATTTATATATATAATTGAGAAGTATGCGTTCAAACCAAATTGACAACTTAGGCAAAATACTAATAGGTCTATAATTTTCAACTTTGTTTAATGCTCCATTCTTATGTATAGGAATTATGTTTGATAATTTCCAAATAAAAGGATATGATCCAGTATTCATGCAATAACTGTAGAACATGAGGTGCAAGAGCATTTCCAATAATTTTCAAAAAAATTTACTTTGTAATCTATCACTACCACAGCCAGTATCACCACAGTGTGAAAGCATTTTAAGAACATCCTCTATTGTAAATTCAATATAATTTTATTGACCATTATTAAATTCGCATTTAAAATTAGCAGTAAAAGTAAGTACGTTTGCTATATCAGTATTATTATATGTTACATCATCTTTCAATGACATTGGATTTGGTAATTTTAAGTGCTGTAAGTAATTTATAAGTTTATAACAAGCATTTATGTTTAATTTATCAGCAAATTGTTCTATGTAAGTAATTCTATTAAATTCAAGGGAAGTTATTAGGTTACTAAATTTATTGAATTTGATATGTTGAAGAACGATGTAAATTAGTCTTGATAATATAGGATGATAAAACATTATATAGGTCTACTGAGTGTGAGGAAAAGTACTTTGGAAATATTTTCTTTGTAGATTGTTTGAGAGATGTATGCTTAGCAATTATTGTAAATAATCTGTTGTAATCTTCAACATAACATTCAATGTTATTGCTTGATAGTTCTAGCTCAATATTTTCTGAATATCCATGACTTTTGTATCCTTTTCGATACATAAGTTATACCAAGTCTTTTATTGAAATCCAAACATGCAATTGTAGATAACAGCATAATCATTGAATGATCAGACGGCATGTCACAAGATGAACAACACGGAAGATTTGAGTTAGAGATGCATTACAAGAGATTAAATCTAAAATATTTCCATTTGTGTGCGTTCGAAATTTGACTATTTGATTAAAATTTGAAAAAAAGTCTAAGAGATCATTATCAAATTCATTAATTGAATACCAGCATTCCTAATCAACACCAGGCATATTAAAATCACCAAGGATTATTTTTGGAGATACAATATTGAGGGATGCAATTATTATTCCAAAAATTATTGAATTAATTAATTGAAAAAAATAAATTTTCAACAAAAGAATCAAAGCTGCATCTAAATTTTCTTGTTGAAGGAGGGTTATATATAACAATTACTAAAAATGCAGAAAATTCCAACTTAAAAATGGCACCACTCTTAAAGTCAACTTTATCAAAACAAGGAATTTCAATAGAAATAAGTTATATATATATATATATATATATATATATATGTACAGACAAGATTTGATATTTAGATTTNAGTTATAAAGTCATAAAAAGTTATATTTTTGTTTTTTGAAAAATGCAGTAACATTTGTGGCTGAAATGTCATAAAAGTAATATTTTGACACATAGTTTCTTTAAATTGAGAAAAAACTTAATTTATACTGGATTGTGACTTCTTTAAATCATTTGAACTAATATATATATATATATATATATATATATGTACAGACAAGATTTGATATTTAGATTTGGGTGACACCTGTTTATCAAGTCTTGATTGCGCATCTTTCTATTCTTGTGTGATGATGGAATTTGTAAACTCCTATGCACATCGAATGCTTTCGATTATTTGCAAATTGTATATTATTCCCTAGTTTTGATTGCTCCATGCATTGTCGCAATAATTATTGCTCTCTACATTAATTGTAGCAGGGTTTTCGAGTACTCGGAATGTTAAGAACTCGAACTCGAATAAGCTCGCAAAACTCGATCAGAAAAACTCGGAAGAGAAATCATCAAAACTCGAACTCGCTCGAAAATCCACTCGAAAATAGCGTAAAAATTAAATTTCTTTAACTATCAATTTTCTTTACAATCAAAAAATTTTTTTTATCTTAGAATTATTGTAAAATAAATGTTTTTTACTCTAAAACACTCGGAATTAGAAAAAAACTCGATTGAACTCGGAATTTCATTTAAAAAATTACTCGAACTCGAACTCGAAACGTAAAAACTCGAACTCGGCCCGAATAACTCGAACTCGACTCGAAAACCCTGAATTGTAGAGCTAAGAAAAGGACTGCAGCTACTGACGAATAATCTGCATCTCCTCCAGCATCTCTTCCAGGTTGATTTTATAAATAGTAATATTGTGAAGTATGGAAAAATGATTAGTAACCTTGGGTGAATCAATAAGAGCGAGCAGGTTAAATTGATATTGAACTTCATCCTCAAGCAGTGCTTTTAGAGATAATTTTCTGGTAACAATCACTAACTAAGGTTTTACAACAACATCAGGGTTTGAAATGTGCGAATGACAGATATTTTTATAAATGCATTTTTTAAGAAATCATGTTTGAATGCATGCTTATGAAATGCATGTTTATACCCTTACGTGATGCAGAGCGTAATTCTATTTCTTAACAAAAAATTTGATTCCCTTTTTAAGGTCTCGTACAATAATATAAAGTATAAGTAGTCAACCCTATCGTGTGTTAGTTGTTTGAGGTTTACCCATATACTCAGCCTAACGCTTAAAATTAGTTCAATGCCATTGTTATGCACTCAAAATGTTTTCAGAAAACGCAAAGCATATTTGTATTACACAAACAGCTTAGGATTTTGATTAATTGCAAATATGGTAGTTTCAAAATGCAATTATAGAATGAAAAATTCATTAAGTTTAATCAACTCAATAATGCAAGAATTTTAAAAAGCATTATTCTTTTTCAGAAAAGCAAAATTAGAATTTAAACTTAGTCTAAGACTATTATTGGTAATGATTGTAATGAACAAAAAATAAAAATCCCACCACTTTGTTTCTTTAAAGCTTTGTTGTATAGACTGAATTAGTAGTGAATGCATGAATGTTGGGCTTAGTAAAAGAATTTTCTAATTAATATTTGCGCACTATTATTTTACGGATGCTTCTAAGAACATATTGGGAATATAAAGCTAAACTTGCTGGATGAAGTTTTTTGTGAGCAAGATTTTCAAATATAGTGCTTTACGCCTGAGGAACTTTTTGTTCTAATGCATATGATTTAGTGCAAAAACCTATAGTGTATTGAATACTTTCACATGTTTACCTCCATTTTAGATGCCTTTGGAAAATTCGAGCAAAAAATTGCAAGAAAGCAAATTCATTGTGACAGTTATAACAAACTCATTTTGTAAATGGGTTCTTGTATAAATTTTATTAAGGCCATTGCAAAACACGCATTGTGAATAAATTCCTTATTCAGCGCATGCAAGTTATGTAAAGTTTCAAAATCCAGAAGAATGCCAAAATCCTAATCCAGAATAATTTTACATAAGCCGTGCTAACAGCAAACTTTTCTTCCGAAACAGAGTAGCAAAATGATATTAAATCATTAGAAGAATTAAGAGTCAACATTTTACTACACTTACACATTCTTAAATTTGATAACTAAGGTCTATATTTCAATACTTTAAAAGTTTCCTGGGATTATTTTTGTAAATATTGATCAATGCACAACTTGTCTCAATATTAAATACATTTTTCTCAAATAAATTTTAAAGTTACACAGTAATATTTGTTACTGATACTATAATATGTGTTAAGAAGAAAAGCCATATGACATTTGTAATAATTAGGATTGTAGAACACAAACACGTTTAAGGAACAATTTAAGTAGTCAAGCATTTCATTTATATATATATATATACAATTCTTAAAGATTTCAATTATTTTTGGATATTTATTGATTTCGCATTGTTCTTATTGATACCTTAATCTTAAAACATTTTGTGCGTGCTTCTTTGTAACATATTTCCCACTCTGCCTTCTGTGGTGAAGTTTAATTAAGTTATCTGTTTAATGTTAAACTGCTAGAAATTTCTTATTGTTTTTTGAAATTAATTTTTACAAGCATTTTACTTTCATACTAATAGAAATATCCAAAATGTAAAAGTGTAGAATCATGCCAACTCGCTGTGATGGCCGTACTTAGAGAAAACTGTTACTTTTCTTAGGTTAAACATAACGCGAGGTTGACATTTTCCAATTTCTCTCCTCTACTATAAATGCGTGGTTCATTAACATATTTAATATACCAGAGCCTTTGTAGCTACTTAGTTAACCAAACTTATTTAGATCAAGCGGAGAGATTAGAGAACAGGATCGACGCTCAAATAGAAGCGGCGCACTCTCAGGAACACACTCGCCAGCTGCATCTTACCAATGTGACTGCCAACGGAGTAAAGAGAACAATAATAGAATGGTGATGTGCATCGTGAACTCAGTGTAACGGTGATTGCAACTACCTAACAATTTAGTGCATTGATTGTTTTTGTTATTACGAGCTAATGCAATAAACGAAATGTCGCAACCATTCTGCTGTGATAGCTTATTATGAGGCCCTACATTTAATAACCCTACATATAGATAAATAAATAACAGCCCTTTGTACATGTAAACAATCAATGCCGTCAGCAAGAAATAAGAAATATAAGTCGGCCGAAGGTCTCCCTTACAGAACATTGAGCAACATGTAACAACTATTAAAGTAATCATATGTAATAATCTATAAAGATACAATCGTAATAGATATTCCAGTATGACTATTGATAAATCATCCATCGTCATGCAACGTCGTAGAGGTGGTGACAAATAACTTAAGTTTAGTAGTAAGATAATTAACATGTAAGACTCGTAGGTCGCGATAACACTATCTGACAAGCAATGACATTTAGGAAAGCTATAACGGCAAAAACTCCTATACCTATTCGTAACCTTAGAGTACAACGTAAACTGGAGGTGGGAGACCACCATACAATTACCCTAGCTTGTATACGTTTAGCTTTCCATTTAAATATACAAAATGACCTGACAATAGAAAACTAATCCAAAGTAGATTTGCTCATCAATTATTACATCCAATGCATTATATTTATAGCACTTTTTGATAAACAATTAAACACTCGACAAGTACCTGCTATTCTTTCTTGTTGACAGTTTTCCCTCGCTTTAATATTTCTGTTAATTTTACGCAACGTCAGCTTTAATTTGACTATGCTGTTTGACCATCTTTTGTTTTGTCAAATACCGTCGAGTATAATTTTAAGTATTAACTGCACAAAACATTTTACAAACTGAATAATCAATCCTATCATGATTTACAATTAATCATTATAATCAATAATAATTTTAGTCTTTGTTTCTTCATTCTTTTCCTCTCATCCTGACCAATCATGATAGTCTTGATAGATTATGTCACAAAAGCACCACATGCAGCACGACATCTGACTTTGCAAATCTCACGCCTCAATGGGTTTTGGGTGCTCTATCTTAAAGGTGAAAGCCGGCCGTGGTTCTTTTGCTCAGCCTGACCCCAGAGCACACAAACTTTCTCAAAAATTGACCCAGCAACACAGTCCAAGTAGTTTTCTAAAAATCGGTCGTGCTCTTCCAGCCCACAATCAGCATGATATTTAGCTTAGCCAGCAGTGGCCCCACAACTTTTTGTCCAATAATTTAAATATAATTATGAGCATGAAATGACTTCTAGAACACAGGCTGCAAAACAAATTGACAATGTACTATTTTTGCAAGATTAGCTTAAAATGATGGTCTTGGTTTCAACCTGCAGTTAATATATTGATGGCCCGACCCATCCCAGCCCATAAATATATAATTTATTCCTGCCCGGCCCACATCCGTTTTGGACTATCTACACAAAAATAGAAATTAACAGTGTTGAGACCATGCCTTGATTTTTCGGCACTCCATGGCACGACAAGGCACCAATTATAAAAAAATTTCAACCACGAGTCCGGCACGCCAAGAAAATCTATAATTTTGTAAAATGCATCAGATTAAACCTCCATGAATGAAATGTTCTTGTCTTCATATGCTTTTAATAGTTAAACAAATTTTTCAAGAAACAAAATCTTCAATGATTTTAATATGCCAATTAATAGATTTATTAATATCAAAATAACAAATATATTCGATATTGTATATCATTTTTAAATAAACTAATCACAAATTAAAAATTAATTAAAAATCTAAATTTCGTTTTGAACGAAATTGCAAGTCTGAAATCTTGCTGCGATAGCAATTAGTTAGTTTCTTTATAACAGGTTGCTCTTCTTCAATCATCTGCTTCATGGTGAGTTTATTAAATAAAGTCTTTAAAAAATTTAGTCTATGATTTTCTATTTCATCTAGAATTGACAGTAGATAAGAGCGTTTTGCCGCCATGGAACGTTTCAGTTTTGAAAAAAAAACGGGAGTTAAAAAAAACAGTTAAACTGAATAATCAGTAGTAGGATCGCCTCCAATGATTAGTTCCTGCCCACCAAGCGTTTCCCGACACCGAGACAGTATGGCCCGAGCATTAGTTTTCATCTGGTGTAGATATCCGTTATCACTTTACTGGAATTGGCATTAGTTTGAGTTGCCAAATGGTACATGTATGCTATCTTGGATAGCGATTTTGAAGCAGCATCGCCTCATTCTCCATAAGTGCTCACAGCGATTGTAACACAGATCCAGTTTAATTCGTTACATTTATTGGAGTTGGCGTTTCTCTTAGTTTCCTCGGCGTGGGCAACTGTTGAACCTACAGTCATACTCGCTGATTGAATATTGTTTGGATTGAGCGGATGAACGACTGTAATATCGAAAGCGGCAGCACGACCAAGTTCCCAATTTGGCAAAAGGATGTCGGCGGGCCTTGTAGCTCGAGCCTCGTGGCTTAAACCTACTCCGGCCTCTAATTGAGGACTAATCAGAGCTCTCCTGGAATAATTGGCAATTTCGTCTCTGAGTTTGTTGTGTCTTGCTGTAACGTCAGACCTCTTTTACATGTAAGGTCATGGTGGCCAAATTTGTCAAGACTAGTACCTGGACAGCGAGGACAAGGGGCGTTTAGCTCAACTGTGGTCTGGCCAAGCCACCACAGAACAAGAGTCCTCATCTCGTTAGGGGTGAAAGAGAGACCATTGCCTATAGAAGGCGTTGCTTTAAGCCAAAAGTTGACCCTAGAGGCAGATATAGAAAGAAGACGGTCTTCAACAGAGCTATTGTTTTAAAGAAGTTTGAAGTCATTCTCGTCAATGGCAGCTAAGAGGTCCTTTTGTTTCAGACAAAGTGAACTATCAAGACCGGGTGGCCATTTCTCTGACATGATGCCTGAATTGAAATTTTCGATTGGTCTCCTGTAATTGTTGAAGATCGTTATTCTCATTATGCATGGCATTTGAGTAAGACCCAATGAAAGCAGCAGCGGCATGTTTGGCAAAACTGCGGAGCCCGAGACCACCTAATCGATGAATCAGCTGTGCTTGACTCCAAGACCTATTGGTGGTCTCTGTAGCGAAACTTTGCTCAAAGCAAGATCTTATGTCATTATCGAACTCCTGTAGGGCGCCAATTGAGCTGTTAATGGGCGTTGTATGGGCCAGATGACTGAGTTTACAAAAACCAGCACAGGTACGGAGAAGTTGAAGTGAAATCTGTGGATCTCCCAGATTTCCAATTTCCTTGAGTAAGGGGGCAGCAGCTTTACGTTTCTTGCGAATGTATTTTTCGCAGAAATCTTTGTCACCTATTGGGGCACCAAGCATTTCGAATGAAGGCGTGTCTGACTTGAACATATTGGTAAGAAAGTCATTCAGGGATTGACAGCTGAACAATTCGCACTTTTCCAGTTTGATTTCCAAACCTAATGTAGCCTGTGAAGAGGAAAGGACACTGAGTACGTGTTTTATGGTGGATTTGGAGCCAGCAAAGACGCCACCATCCAAGTACCAGGAATGGAACTTCAACTCATTGTTTGGGTCCAACGAAGAAATGATAGAATTAAGAGCAAGCGCGAAAAGAAAAGGACCAAGCGGGTCGCCCTGTTGGACTCCTGTTTCAGAACTTAAGCAACCTAGAGTGTGGAGGAGTATCGGGTGCTGCCCATAGCAGAACTTGGTCCATGGCAAAAGCTCGGGGAAGTGCTGGTGACATTCATCAATGACTTTCTGTCTAGAGACACAATTAAATGCGTTTTTCATATCAATTTTTAGAATTACAAAATCCAAGTCGTTCAAGTGGGTGTTAACACAGTGTCGCAGACGGTGGGCTACTTTTTCGACACCACCTGAGCAGAATATCCCAAACTGCAGGGGTTTGAAGAAAATGGAGGTTTTCTCGGTAAGGATAGCGCAAGCACATTTACTGGCTAGCCTATGTAGGACCTCACCCACTGCTATCGGACGAATATCGGTTACCTTCTTTTGGAGGGCAGTGATACTAGCACCAGCGACAAAAGGGGCAATTTCTAGAGGCGCTTTTCCGGAAAGCAAGATGTTGATAACATGGCGTAGGGTAGTATTCAAATGTGTTTGCAGAGTTGCCTCGCTCGCATCTATGAAATGTTGAATCCGCATGCAGGAAGGCCCGCAAGCCGTGTCTTTGGCAAACGAACAAATGGCCTGAGATATGTCGAAACTACCAGGAATGAAAATGCTTTGCTCGGTTGGCTGAGCAGGCAAAACAGGACAAGACGCACTAGGATGCTCCTCTTTCAGGAGGCGCCAGGTATGGTCATTGTTGGGGGCCAGGCCACTGGGAGTGAGTACACGGGATGCTTTCCCAAATAACCCATCTCTAGTAAAAGAAACAGCAGCTTCCCGTTTGAGTTCTTGTTTTCTGCTTGTTGAATTCACTTGTTTGGTCCTTTGTGGCTTATACGTAGTGGCTTTGGCCCTTTACCAGAGTTCCATGTGTTTACTATTTGCCCAGTACTCGTTAATGATAGGCAGTTTGTGTCTTTTACCAGCTCGTTTCGTTGAGGGTAGAGCACACTTGGGGAGCATGAACAACCGGTCCAAGCTTTGATACTATTGGTAAACTGAACATCCTGAGAGCATCTGAAAAGATTTTCGCATATTTTTGTCTAGAGTTTTGTGGAATGACTTTTAGGGTGGTCTTATTAAGAGAAAACACTTCAGCCAGTGTTGGCATCTTAAAGGTTTCCTGAGTGTTATCCAATAGTACGACTGGGGAATTATTAGCAATGCAGTTTTCTTTTTTCTTAGATTTTTTTCTTAACATATTAGCAATTTTTGGGATTCTCTGAGATAGATTCTTTGGATGATTTACTTGTGTGATAAATTGTTTGATACGTATTTTAATTTAAGCACGAGAACTGCACGGACACGAAATGTTCTGTAAAATTCGGCAATGCACAAGCATGACAGGGCACAGCACGGCACTGTTCCAACGCTGGAAATATATATATGGTCAAAATTTAAAACTTATATATAAATCTCAATTTTCAACGAAAAATAATTTTCAACATTACATTCAAGCGCATTGCCCAATAGATGTGTATGTTTCTCAAGATTCCAAATTTCACATTAGACTTGGAAAAGATTGTTTGGGAATGCCGTTTGATCTTTGAAAAGGACATAAACAGCTTATTACGGTTCAAATTTGATAATTAAAATAGCACAAATTGTGAAAGCTTCCACAAACCTAGCCCCCAGGATGTTGTAGCTTTTTATAGCTACCCATTAAAGATAACTTAAAAAGTTCACTGTAAGGAATTCAACATTTACAGAAGATAATGATCGGCACTTAATAAGTAGAACATGAAAGAAAGTATATAATTCTAAACATTTAAGGTTCACTTCCACCACTAAATAATAAGACAAGTTGCGCAATAGTTAATTATAAAAATCAAATTGTAACACAGTTGCACACCGACTGGACGGTCTGCAGGATCTACATGCCTTACTGGCGCAAAAAAAGAATTAAGTTATTTCAAAAACATGTAGCCCTTCATAAAATGGACTTCATGTTTTTTTAGAAAATTAATACTTTTATTGTTATTAATATAAACACTTCCTTGCTTATGTTTCTTTCAATTACATATTAACTTTTCAGATTAATGTAAATACTGTAACTAAAGTAGCTACTGTAAGTAATCTTATAGTAAAAGTGAATCCAGTCAAGAAGAAATGTCTCTTCCTAGCTGCATGACGTACTTTGCAAACTACATAGGAAATAAATCGTAGTAAGGAAACAACTACCACACGTAACAGGCCTCTACCGGCCGTAAAATATATGACCTCAGGCCGCCAAAATCTTCCCGACCCGTGCAACACTGAATCCTAACACTACTATTGGAATAATACGAATTGCAGAAAAATTATATCTTATTAAAAAAATGTATCTACAACCGTTGCATTTCTTGACTTTACTAAGCCATTCAATTAAATGAATTTTCAAATGCCATAGTATAAATTTCATATTCTACAATAAGCAAAATATATTTGGTTTAATTAATTGTAAATAATTTTGGGAAAGCGTATCAATTTGAATATTTTCGGAAACCATACAATGACGTCATAAATTGTTTTATTTTGGACATGTTTCTGATACTCATCTTTGAATATATAATTCTACAAACAAACAAGATACATTATGCAAATTGAAGAGAAATATAATAGTGAGAAATGTATTCAAACCACGGCGTACTTCACTACAGGCCTCTGCAACGTGCAACTGGAGGCATCGACTGGAGGCGAACGAATTACATGCTATTGGGGGATTTTTCATATTCTTATTACTTTTTTTATATAAATAACACCATTAAAGACAATTGTATTAAAAAACTCAGTATCAAAATTCAAAATTTATGAGAAATAAATATAATTTACCCTTCGCTTTTCATAAGTTATTTACATTATAGGGAATAAATTAATGAACAACAAGAAAATGATAATCTATTATTTACTGAAATAAAGTAAATACTGTATATAGGAATGCAATCAAGATAACTTTAGCACTTTTTGTTTTGGCTCTCTGCTTGATCTTGGAGTAGCAAAAGATGTGTAGTTGTTCAGAAAGATGTTTGAAAGAATCTTAGCACATCGTTTGTCAATTTCACAGTGATAGCAGTCCTTCAAACACGTAAGAACGTTTGACAAAGATGTATAGCACACTTGTGTTTTCACTTCTCCAAATAACACGCACGCAAAGAATGTAAATTGGCAGAGAGTATCATTTGGTATCCTTAATTTACCACGGTTGAGTTCATTTTTAAGTGTACCAAACTCTTCAAAGTAAATGTAGGTGTCCTCGATCGATTCTGCTTCAGTCTTAAAAGCAAGATACCCAGCAATGTATACCAAAGTTTCATTGACAGAATTCGGGATGCTATCTTCTAAGATTTCTATCTCTTCAAAGATGTTCAGGAAACCCTCATTCATGTTGAAGCTGCAAAGATCGCACTTATGTCCCGATTTTGCCTCAATTTCGAAGAAGTTTTGGTCACATTTGAGCATGATATTAGTTTGATGAATAGCAAATTTTTCTAATACTTGACGAACATTAATAAAATATGCTCCACCAACTCCTTGTCTTAACCTACCGAACATCTTTTCAAATGGATCAGTTGTAAATAAGCCAAACAGTACATACTCGTGTGTAGAAATCAAAAGTTGCTTAGCAATGTCAACCAATCCTCGACATGTTACAGAAAGAGCTTTAGCTGTGTCTTTGCTAAGACATTTGAATCTTTTTCCTCTTTGTTCTTCCATATTGTCTATAACTGGCTCGTTGACTTTTTTTTAATAAAAGACAACTGTGTTATTACCAGCAATGATTGCACCCCTTATGCAGAAGTTAATCGCGGCATACCTCAAGGGACGGTATTAGGCCCCATCTTATTCTCCCTTTTTGTTGATGATTTACAGACTATTTATCCTTACAACAATATTTTTAAATATGCAGATGATGCAACATTAACTGTGCCAGTCTTCAAAAATAAAAATGACCTTTCTCAAATAGAAATTTCCAATATTCAGAAATGGTGTACAGATAATAAGATGCTTCTCAATATCTCGAAGACAAAAGAGATGGTTTGCAGTTTCTCTTCCATTAAAGACCCTCCTGCTCCAATCTCTGGCATTGAGCAAGTTTGTACCTCAACTATACTTGGCGTTACTTTCCAGAATAACCTTCGTCCTCGAAATCATATTATCACGCTGATTAGCGAATATTCAAAACGCCTATATCTGATTAACCAACTCAAGCAATCAAAACTCGGTGTTGATGGTCTTAAATTGCTTTTCGATTCGTTGATAATGAGTAAAGTAAGATATTGCATATCTGTGTATGGGAATTTCAACAACGATGAAAGCAAAGGCATGGTACGATTTTTCAAACGAGCAGAAAGAATGAATATTAGAAAAATTGGCTGTCTGGAGGAGATAGTTGCAGAATCTGACAAAACGGTCCCAAGGCAAATGAATTCTAATGTCGATCATCTTCTTTTAGACTTGTTGCCACCCCGAAGAGAGCAGAACAACCGACGTGCAAGGGCCAAGAAATCTGTCTATTATCTGTCTATTATCTACCTAAGATAAGGACAGATTCGTTTAAAAGAGTATTTCCAAATCGACTGCTGTTTAATGCATGAAACTTTTTAGTTCCCATTTATCTAAGCGTTTTGTTTTTAGATTTATAATAAATTCTAATTCTAATTCTAATATTTGCGAAGTTCAACAGAAAATTTAACCTCTGATCTGAAGCATCTTTTATTGGAGCCATGTCGGGGTCATTGAATCTTTTGTCACCGTATGGGTTTTTGCAGTTGACGATTTTCCAAAATCGAATAAATATTTCAAGAAAATAAACTGTTCCTTCATTATTGTGAACTGCTGCATTAGATTTTAAATCTGCAATTGTGTCATCTGAAAAGATATTGAGACATGTTGCTACTCTTTGACGTTCAATTGGTTTAGGGAAGAAACTGACTTCTTTGAGACGTGACGGCCGGAACATGTCTTTTTTCTCGACATTAAATAAGTCCACAATGTCACTCCATTTAGCTGTATGATGCTGATCTCCGTCAGTAAACTCAATTACCTGCTGTTTCTCTGTTATCCAATTATTTCGAGCAGACTTTACGAGGTGTACGAAGTCAAACAGCAGATATAAACCATTTTCTGTTAGCCAGCGTTTTGTAACTTGACATTTGAATTTAGAATAGAAAGACTAATTAGTTCTGTTGTTGTCGAATATGATACCAAAGAGATTACTACCTGCCTTTTCTATGCAATTCCAAATAATCATGAATTGTTCAAACAAAAATGCAGCATCAAGACATTTAACTGGTAACATCTTATATGGAATAGTTGGACAACCAAAGAAAGTGACAATTTGAAAAGCAAGCCTTGTGTTTGCTAATTCATCTGGTCTATTAACTGCTCTACCAAATATGGAGCCTGCAAGCAAAAGTAGAGCTGGTTTAACATGCACTTCATCAATCAACAGTAAACAAGTCGTTTGACGATTTTTACACAACTAAAAACCTTGTAGGATTTGATTATCTTTCACATTATTACATTTAGATGATAGACGAGTAAGAGTGGCAATACTTGGTAAATGATAATCTTCAAGGAAACGTTTGTACAAAGCTCCGCTTGTGGCAAAATATTCAAATGCTCGTACTAGTGTTTCAGGCGAATATTTCCTTTGACTTACATTACATGAAGATGAAGTTGATGAGATCTGATCGATAAGAACTTTTTCCTTCCCAGTAACATTCATATTACAGAGAAATGAAATAGCTTCTTCGACAGCTGACCATGAGATGAGACGAGTGATGCGGTTCACTGACAATGGCTTGATGGTCCAACGACTGCCATAGTGATATGCTGTAAACGAAAAGTCTTCACGAATTTGTAGCAAAAACTTTGGAATACAGGTAGGAGTGACATATTCCAACGATTGAATTGTAATACCATTATTTGCAGCAAAAGTACTCAATTGGAATCTGCTCAAAAAAGCTTTTCCTCGGTTGATAATGCCCAATTTCAATTGATCGAAACTTCTGATGCGATCTCCTTCAATAAAATTCTGTAACTCGTCAGGCTGAAGACGTCTTACCGCAGCACTGCTTCGCTTTGTAGAACGCAGTTTTGCTGGAGTTGAAGGCCAGAGACTTGCAGGTAATCGGTTAAATACACATGGGGGATTTTTTGGCCGCAGTTTTCCATGAGCAGTTATTGTTTCATACCCGGGCGGCCAGTGTCTTTCACATACAACTGTAGAATTAGATGTGGGAAGATTGGTTCTCGGGATAGCTTTTCTCCATGCTTCCTTTTCTTCGTTCTTAATAGGAAATCTGAACACTTTTTCTTTATTTTCTTCATTACTATTTCCATTGCACTTTAGAACACAGCACCTTCTTACCATTGTTTTTAATTGCAATATAAATCACGAAAAATGAAAAACGCGTATGTATTATCAACCGTGTTTCCCACCAAGCGCGTAGTCATATTTATCTAGAGTATCCTTGGTTATAATAATAAAACAATAAACTCACTTCATAATTGAACATAAATTAAATTTTCAACAATCTTATCGTTCGCCTCCAGTTGCACATTGCAGAGGCCTGTAGTGAACTACGGCATGATTCACATTAATTCGAATAAAATTTTGTATTCCAGAGTTAGTGTTTTGGATGCTAACCTCCATTGTACGCATTGACTTTGTTATCGTGAATGATGTATTATCCTAGATAAGCTACAATTGTACGTGCAGAATAACCTGAGGGACTCGGGTGTTTAAGCCCGCCGTAGCCAGGTAGTTGTTCTACCATCAGCAAATATATGTTAAAGAAAAAATCGTTGTTTTTTAGCATGCTAACATATACCAAAAAGTATAAAAGCTAATTTAAGACGACGGCTTTCAATACAAAATCTGTCTATAACAATGTTTATTAAAGTAGCACTAACACGAGATTTATGAACATATAGAATTAAGAAAGTCGACATGATCGCCATTCATGTCAAACTCTTTCAGTTTGGTGAACTTTTTGCATTGTTAGAAATTTAGGATTCTCTACAAATCTTTCTTCAATTTTCTGAATCAAACCATCCAAATTTGGAAATACCATAGTGTACCTAAAGTACAGTATTACAGAAAATTGCAAGTTGGTTGGTTAGGACCGGTCCACAAGATGAACGACGTATTATTTGTAGTGTCTTTTCAAACCATTTGGAACAAGAAACCTTGAATATGTTTTGTAGACTTAAGCAGTGTGCACAAAATTGTCGCCATTTTCCGGAAAGTTTATTCAAAACTTCATTATTTTTTTGTATTATTCATAAATTTTCATGTATACACACTTTCCACTAATTTAATATACTTATATCAATAAATATTGTTCATTTTGTAATATCAAAAAAGGGTTTTGCTGCCGTATACTTTACTAAAACACGCATTTTACTCGCATTTCAGAGTTATTATTCAAAAATTTGATAGCCATACATTACAGCTTCTTACTAAAAATAGAATTTTTCTCATTCATATATTTCAGATTAATCCGAATTAAGTTTGCAAACATTGAATTCACATCAAACAGATTTTATTCTCAAAATCTCGATTCTAAGCATCCATACCAATTGCAAACCTAGAGAGGCTTGGCATAAATGGCATTTTATACTAAAAATATACTTGAACCAATATATATATATATATATATATATATATAT
>CABFPE010000088.1:757149-825448 GCA_900660155.1 Hofstenia miamia
TATATATATATATATATATATATATATATATGGTTATTGAATTACAAAGAATATTACGCAAAGAACTTCTTGAGAACACTCACATAACTTTTAAACTTCCGCTTAACCTTAAAAAGCAACTCAAAAAAGTATTTTGTCTAAATGAGTTTGAAAAAAACAGCAACTTTGCAGGGGTTTTACAATATAAAATCTAGCATTTTGATGCTTTGCTCTCAAGTATTTACACTGTGAATATTAGGGAAACTTTCTCTCAAATTTTACTTCTTTCACACATATCATTTAAATGTCCTGAACAAAAACATAATAAAAAACCGCCCGACCACTAATTATTTATAATTATTCAATATATTTTTAAGGCACAATATAATAATTTAGAGGTACATCTAACTATTTTCGTCATCATTTTATCAACTGTTTGTCCAATATATTTAATTGTATTCAGAATTCTAATCCATCTTTGACAAACAGTGGCGTCGCGAAGCGGGGGCCACACTTTGGAATGACATCCACGTGTGCTCCCCATAGCTTCACTTTGAAGAATCATATTTATTATGTTCTGAATGAACTCTTGTAACCTAATCTTAACTAAAGTCTAGTTACTGAACGTTTTAGATTTGCCGCTATTAAATGCGAAATTATATTTTAACCCCTTCTTGTATAGAACTTTTTATTTCAAGCAAGAACCATAAAATTGAAAATATACATGTATTTTAGTATTATTACACACATCTTTGGATTTTTTTACAAAAAAGTTCCTCAACAGCATTATAACGGGGTTTCACAAATGTGGCCACCATGCTCATGTGGGTAGTGCCTGAGAAACAAATACGGTAATGCTAATAAGACCATAGAATAAATGAAAACAGTTACAGAAGCTAAAATACATATTTTTAAAGAATTTATTTCGAACACTTGAACTTGAACATGAACAATTAAAAAAAATTTTTTTAAAAATCTTTTGGGAGATTTATAGGCCTAAACACTGGCAACATATGTAATGGGAATGCAAGAAAGGGTTAATACAGTCATTTGACTCGCATTATAATAACAATGAATATTGTGGCTTTATTGTGATTTTCTTGTCCACCTTTCAGCATTGAAGGATTATGGTTAGAGATTATTGCCTAAAATATTTAACCATTAATAGCTATTGTTTACCGCTGAACATCATTATAATTACTACACTTTGCTCTTAGCAGTCCACTTCATTACATGCATATAATAAATTTGGGACTGGGTATAATTTTAGACTATTTTAGCACCTGAAGCAGTTAGCAGTAAACCAGACAAGCTCATACTGTGTCATGCGCACAACACGCAGCCCTAGTTGAACGTGTTAATATATTATTGGAAAGGGGGCTCATCATTGCTAGACAAAAGCTGTGGAACATGGACATTATTTTATTAATGCCTACGGCCAACAAGAAAAATAGTTTCTTAGTCAGCCTTAATAATTTTTGCATATGGTTAGGTGAGGTATGTACTTTAGAACAAATTTCCCATTGCAAATTTAATTGAGCTGAAACCCCTAATTATACAAATAGAATAAATAATTTGTCTGTTATTCCACGTTTTTTTTAGATTACTAAATAAAAACAATTCCCGGAACGCTGTAATTATGTATTTTCCCTTTATATATATATATATTTGTGTAGTGCGGGAAAAATTTTGCCCTCTGGAGTCTTATGCCTCCTAAATTTTGGGCGCTAGCGAGGCAACTGTTGACAAAGGAACTTCAATCAAATATATTGGGAGAATATTTCTAAGTTGTCAACCTCAAAATTTTTATACTTAGAGAACATGTATATAGATATGCATACTTATGAGTTTTTGCATACATTTAAATGAAATACATAGACAATACCTGCTAGTTAGATAGTGATTTTATTTGAGCCTATTTTTAACTTTAAACGAGTGAATTATTTTAAAGATTTTGCCTTCATTATAACATCATCACTAAAGTTTATAAAATACTTCCATTATGCAATGTTTGAAAAATATTTTCAACTATCTAATTTAGTTTTTGTACCTGAAAAAATCGAAATAATTATTCCATCAGCAGTTTACCAAGGAAATTATAAAATAGCGATAAGTCCAACAAATAAAACTACCTCTTGATTTATTTGTCAAAGCATAAAACATTCTCGATATTGGGATACGGTGCTGAGCATAAGTATTGACACACTTTTCCATTTTTATTATACAATCTTGTATTTCTGTTCAAATCTTGCACAAATTGTAAAAGGAACTTCTATGACATATAAAAGTAGTGTAACTTCAATTACATTGAACTATGTAGGGCATAAATGCATTGCCTGTCTGTGTACACTATTTGGATTGATGCAGCATCTCACCTCAATCAATTAAACTGGCTTGTAATAATACTTCAAAAAATTAAAAATGAAGTAAACAATAACAACACGCAATATTACCAATTTACACAAGCAACAAATTTTAGTACTTTGTTGCATGTCTTTTCTTTGAAATGGCGTCATTGTTGTTAACAGTATTTGAATTTCTTCATCAGGGATGTCATAAAATGCCATCTGAATCGCATCCCAAAAATTTTTCATATTGCCAATAAACTTCTCTGCTAGTTTTTTCTTCATTATCTCCCAAACTCGCTCAAATATATTAAACTCTGGAGATTCAGCTGGCCAATTTTCTAGGAGTTCAGTACCATTTTGGTTGATAAAGTCTATTGTTGAATGACTTCGATGACAAAGTGCATCATTTTGCCGCAAAAGAGAGCTTGGTCGAAGCAAAGGCAATAAATTCTTTTCTAGAATAACACAGTGGTGCTTACTGTTTAGGTTCCCAACTACTTTTACTATCGTTCGAAGTCCACTCCCAAAGATGCATCCCCAAACCATGATTCTTTTCCCCTAAACTTGACTGTCTTTGTTGTGTACTTCGGATTAAATCTGTTGCCCGTTCTTGCAGACCTCCATACAGACATTGATGTGGTATTCAGAGGACAACCTGTCTTCTTTTTGGCATACAAACGTCACTCTTCCTTAATAGTCTTGATCAGGCGTGCCACAGTTCTTTTTGGTCGCTCAACAAGCTTGCTGATCGCTCCAGCACTGATGCCTTGTTGGTGTTTTTGTATGATCAGCTCACGAATAGTATCTGGAGTATAATGCCAAAATTAAAGAGACTTCTTAAAAATCTACTTTCGAGCATAACTGTATAATCAGAACCTGTTGTTATTTGCAACAACACAAATTGCTTAGTGGACAATACTGAGATGCTCAATCATACATATTCTTCAAAAAGAAAATGTAGGCGAAAGCCACACACATAATGTTTTCAATTTCATTGATAATTCCAGTGTGAATGAATCATATGTTCTTGAGCTATCTAAAAATATTTAACAATCTCACAATAAAGTAAAAATAGGTCTGTGTATCATAAGTAGTGTCATAACTGATCCACATGCAATCGAAAACATCAGTAAGTGACATCTTAAGAAATTTGAATCATTTTAATTGCACACCACTAAGCGAAGGAAAACTAAATTGATTTGCTTCAAAATATGTGTTGTGCGATAATTCAATTTGCAAGTTCATTACATGCTTTACAACAAAGTAAAATAGCGCGATTTAAACAAGAAGGCTTAGTCAGCAATAAATCATCATAGATGGTTTTATAGAATAATAGGTTTTGGGGTAAAACGTGTTTGAAATAGACACTGTCAATTTTTCTATTGAAAAATCGACGTCGGGAAGAAAATCTTTAAAAATTCTTCCAAGTTCTTTAAGAGATCAACAACATAATATGCAATAGTGAAATGTCAGACAAAACCTTCCTGACAGGGATTGATCATAGATGCTTTTCTAGATGATAAAGAAACATCAGAATTTATTATTTCATTTTCTCACTATTGTATTAACATAGCAAATTTCATACGTGCAAAAATTCAAGATTATTAAATGAACCTAATTTCTTCCTATGAATGATAAAATACCAGTATTGATCACAAACAAATTAAGATACCATATTTATCTGAGGGACACAGAAACAGAAAGTGTAAAATGATTGCACGTGGTGTTTGATCAACAAAAAACTTGAATGTGAACCCAGTCTCATTTCCCTCAGACTTCCCTAAGCATGTAAATAAACTGGGCTATATCAGTGGAATATTTTTGATCCAACAATCATAGTTTACCTAGTCAATAGCCATTGCACAGTCTTAAAACTGTCAGACAACTCACATAATTTCTTTTACAGAGAATTGTTTTTCAACCCTGTGTAATCAAAGGTTTCCTAAGTAATTTTTGATATATATTAACAAGCTTAATGTATCGACCTTAAAATCAGCATGTNTCTTGAGCTATCTAAAAATATTTAACAATCTCACAATAAAGTAAAAATAGGTCTGTGTATCATAAGTAGTGTCATAACTGATCCACATGCAATCGAAAACATCAGTAAGTGACATCTTAAGAAATTTGAATCATTTTAATTGCACACCACTAAGCGAAGGAAAACTAAATTGATTTGCTTCAAAATATGTGTTGTGCGATAATTCAATTTGCAAGTTCATTACATGCTTTACAACAAAGTAAAATAGCGCGATTTAAACAAGAAGGCTTAGTCAGCAATAAATCATCATAGATGGTTTTATAGAATAATAGGTTTTGGGGTAAAACGTGTTTGAAATAGACACTGTCAATTTTTCTATTGAAAAATCGACGTCGGGAAGAAAATCTTTAAAAATTCTTCCAAGTTCTTTAAGAGATCAACAACATAATATGCAATAGTGAAATGTCAGACAAAACCTTCCTGACAGGGATTGATCATAGATGCTTTTCTAGATGATAAAGAAACATCAGAATTTATTATTTCATTTTCTCACTATTGTATTAACATAGCAAATTTCATACGTGCAAAAATTCAAGATTATTAAATGAACCTAATTTCTTCCTATGAATGATAAAATACCAGTATTGATCACAAACAAATTAAGATACCATATTTATCTGAGGGACACAGAAACAGAAAGTGTAAAATGATTGCACGTGGTGTTTGATCAACAAAAAACTTGAATGTGAACCCAGTCTCATTTCCCTCAGACTTCCCTAAGCATGTAAATAAACTGGGCTATATCAGTGGAATATTTTTGATCCAACAATCATAGTTTACCTAGTCAATAGCCATTGCACAGTCTTAAAACTGTCAGACAACTCACATAATTTCTTTTACAGAGAATTGTTTTTCAACCCTGTGTAATCAAAGGTTTCCTAAGTAATTTTTGATATATATTAACAAGCTTAATGTATCGACCTTAAAATCAGCATGTTCCACCTGAATTAAAAATTCCGAAAACCCAAGGCAAACGGCCAGGCTCAGACCAAGCCCATGTGAACGTAACGTAATAGTATGCGTATTGTAATCAAAGATGGAAGTGTGCAGATTTTTGTTAAATGCCCTGTCCCGCTTGACAGACTTTGTGCCTTGCCCATTTCCACGTGTTGACCACACCACCACTGCCAAATATTTTGAATCTTTTACAGCCTAGAAGATACGGAAATATTTTTCAAATGCTATCTATTACTACCAATAGAAATCTAATAACAAACACAATGCCAATACATATTTAAAACATTATTAATAGCAAAATAAAATTAATTTTAACTCTATAAAGCTTATATTTTATGTAATACATTTATGCAAGGGTAATTGCATACCTTCCAGCTTAATTGCAACCCTTAATAATAACAAAATAAATGAAAAAGATTTTGTTGGTATTATTGATTAGAATCAAATTCCACAATTAGCTAGAAAAGTATGCTAATTGATTTTTCAAAATACGCATAAGTTTCCAAGTACTGGTAAATCAAAATTTTATCAATCAAGGAACTTTGATCTATGAAAATTACTTTAGCAATCCTTAAAATTGGCGATTTTTTGTTCAGTTTTTATGAGCTCAAGAATGTTTTTGCCTCATTTTTGCCCATGAATACCCAATTTTAAAAAATCTTGCCAATGCCCGCTTTGACCTGCCCCATCCCATCCTGTGTGAGACAATGTAATAAAATTTTAATAGTTGTATGGCATATATTTTCTTGAAATAAATCAAATTTCTCTTTGATTCTAGAATGCATACTCGATTAACCAAACATCTCAGTACCGAAAGTTTTTCAGATAATCAAGGATGCTATTTCTGCCCTCGTGTTGAAAAGAAGCGAACAATTGATGCATATCTTTGTAATTTCAGGAAAAATATGATATAAATGAATTCATTTGAGAGCTAGAAATTTCGGGAATGTCGATTTGTCTTCAACTTGTACCTACGCTATTTGAACTATCAAGCAAATGTTTATTTGAAATGTATTATATCGACTTCTTTGGTATGTTGAAAGCATATTCTTATGAAAATTATGTTGTCAGGTTTTTTTCTTCATGGAATTTTCTGAACCGACAAATCAACAAACAATTTCCAGATTTTTCATGATCGTTGACTGAAGAATTTTTAAAACCAGACACTAGTAATGCAAATATAACGCATTGTTAGTAATTTATTTTCTAAATAAATATGCAAATACTATATTAATATTCTCAGAAATACTACAAATAATGAATGCCTGGATATACAAAAAATGATTCACACATGGCAATTGATGTGCATTGTATAGAACTTATTGATATATTTGTTGGGTGTTTTCAGCTTTTATCATAAACAGCAACACCTTTCTGAAAAAAACTTACATTAGTGAGAATAATACAAAAATGAACAATATATATATATATATATATATATATATATACGCCAACCCAGATTTACCATGAAAATTGGACTGCACGAATCCACCAAAAACTTGATCATAAACAATCAAACATATTTTAATTACTATATGATGTTGCGTTGTTGTACTTGCCAATGTGAATCAATTTCTCAACAATGTTTCTTGTTATCCAAACAATCACTATTAGGAATATCAAACAAATTAAGCACATGGACAGATTTCATTTGACATTTGAAATTTACGCACTATAAGTAAGTGTGCATATTTTTATTTTTGTAAATATACATGTATAGTAGTTTGTAGTATTTGTTTGTCTGTTTATTTTAGCAATAAATTTGCTTGACTCTTAAAAAAAATATTTATTGCTGAAATTGAATCTAAAATAAAGCATACCAAAATAACTGATTTCTTGATATTGAACAGCTTGATATCCTTTGAGAAGGACACCATTTTCCACATTTTTAGAAAAATTTTAATCAATTTAGACAGAAGTGAATTATATTATTTTTAATTTATAAGAATTTTTTCAAGAATCATGAAAAATTTAAAAAATTCCTGGCCAGCTTAAGGTTAAAATAATACCTTTGTCTTCTTTTTCCTTAACTTTGTGCTTCATATTATAATAATTTAGATTGGGAATAGTGATACATGTAATAGTGGAACATTTAAAGCTATAATATGCTCAGCCCTTACTAATTACCCACCCTGCTTAACGCCAAAAATGGCCTTTGTACAAAGACTGGGGCTAAATCAATGTTATACTGTATAATGCTTCTTTCTTAGACTTTCATAAGCTATGTAGCAATAGAAAACAAAAACAAAAATGCAATCAAAAAAAGTGTGAAACAAACTAATTATAATTAATGAATCAGCAAAATAAGTAGATGGGCCCTATTTCCCAAAAAAATAAATCAGAATTTCAATATATATATATATATATATATATATATATATTTATATACACTTCAAAGGCATTTTCTGCATCCAAGTTTTCTAGTAGGACATCATCAATTGATTCATACTTTTACTTTCATTATTTTGAACTGGTTTTTTTGGCAAAGATCCGATTTTCAGCAACAGCAACTTTTGAGAATTCTTTATCCAAAAAAGACAAATCCCTATCAAATGAGTAAAAATAGTCCCTTTATAAGGAACTGACATTCGAAGTTGTTTACTAGATATAACTAAAGCCATTCAAACATTATAATCATTGTAAACACCATTAAAAAATATTCTTAATAAAGAAATTAATGTAGAATCAAGGGTTTAATTAGGGGGCAATGCATGACATAATAAATCCAGTAACTTGAATGCTGAATATTGTTCCATAGCTTTAGAAAATTGTAACAAATGAACAATAATTTACCCTAGATTTTGCTTATCCGAAATATAATAGAACAATCAGTAATTAAAAGAACTTTCTTTAGATAGAAAAATGTAACTTCCACCAATTCCACACAGCATCACACTGAATATCCAACACCAAACTTAAATACTTCCTATGAAAATGCTAAATTGGTGCTACCCAATGTGTCTCAGTTTTATAAAAACTAGTTCAAATAAATGCTCATATCACAGGGGATACAGAAAAATGTTTTAGATTGGACCCACTGCAGAATAAAATGCTAACTGCATAATTGGGTACTAGGGAGGCACAAACTATGGAATTTTAAATTTTTAAAATTCATCACGGACTTCACCACTATCTACTAACTTCAAAAGTGGAACCATAGAATTAAAAATTAAAAATGTGATTTGTAATAATTTTGGAATTAGTGGGAAGATTTACAATGATAATGAATATCATTTTAGCGTTTTTCAGACAGATAGCGGGATAATGCATCATTTTAATTTTCTGAACAGAAAGAAGTCAGTGATTTCAGTTTTCATTAGATTTTTATATGATTTTATTATTGCATATACCTAAATCTAAATGTCATCATAGATTTATTACACACATTTGCAGTTTTTTTAAAAACCTCACTGTATCTTTTCAATTGATAAAGAATCTGAAAAGGCATATATAGTAAAGGGAACCATAAGGGCTTTGCCTAAGACATTCCGAAGAGTAACTACTCGCAGTGGTTCCTGGGTAATGCTAATACTCAGTGGGCGCGTCAATGTGCGGAGGGCCGCAACCATATCAAACGTTAAAACCAGGGTAAAGAAGGTGACACCATGTATACTTTGTATATAGTTCGAGAAGCCTGTCTGTTCTAATGTTGTGGAGACAGACGGCACGCAGTAGAAAAACTGTTAGCAAGACTGCTACTGGCACCAGTTAGGGTAGCCTCATAGGGCAGTCATACAGAGAGGAAATTCTATGTCTCTGGCCTATGAGATAGGCCTAGGCCAGCGTTTGCTGTGCCTTCCTGTGAGGCAGCATTGCTGTGTCACAAGTAGTTATGATCCAACCATCTTGCTATCTATTAAGAAGTTGAGCGAGGCTTCTATATTAGCTAAAATGCTTTGCATTTTAGTAAATTCTGCTTCGAAATTATTTTCACGGATCTATTAACAGCTAGCTGGCGCTCTCTTCAGTTACCATCGTTAGTAGTATTGGTTGGCCAAAGCGGGAATGCGCAACCCTCTCAACTGAAGTTCGGCCTTCGGATTTACTTTGCTGATCAGACTCAACACAGGTCAGCACTCTGCATGCCAGTGGTCGCCAGAGGTTTCTTAAGATCAAATGGGCCAGGCACACTTCTAGGGGTATGATCCGGACCCGGATCTTGGTTCCACCCATTGATTTAGTCTGTTGAGTTCTTCAGTAACCCCACGATATAGTAAAATCCCATCTGTTTCTATTCACCCTCATCCAAAAGGGTGAATAGAAATAGTTTTAAAATTTAAAAAAATTCTTGAAAACAATATTCTTATTTTTATTGAAATGTAAAATTCCCTTGCAAAGATTAGTTGAGCAATGCAGGGTTTTCGAGTATTTTGAATGTTAAGCTCACTTGGAACTTGAATAAGCTCGCAAAACTCGATTAGAAAAACTCGGAAGACAAATCATCAAAACTCAAACTCGATCGCAAATACAGCAAAAATTAAATTATTTAAAATTTCAATTTCTTTACCAATCGCAAATAACTATTTTTAGCTTAGAATTATTGTAAAATAAATGTTTTTTACCCTCAAAAACTCGAAATTAGAAAAAAACTCGTTCAGTTTTCTATAAAAAAATACTTAAACTCAAACTCAAAACGTAAGAACTCGAACTTGGTCCAAGTAACTAGAACTCGACTAAAAAACTGAAGCAATGTATAATTAAACAAAGGGACAAATATATTAAATTAACTAATTCACCATATTCATATTTCCAAGATCAAAATTGAGAATGCGCACTTAAAGTAAAGAAATTAATAGAATTAAAAACTAAATAAAAAAGAATAGGTAATAATCCAAGTTCAGGTTTTTATGTTTTGAGTTCTTTTTGAAAAAAATCTGAGTTCAATTGAGTATTATAATATTAACACTATCAACCCACTAGATGATGAATGGATGTCCATTGTAAATGATTTTCAAATTTTTAAATATCTCTCAATATTAAATCCTCATAAGAGTTGGGGAAGTGATGAAGTGCCCACCTGTCTGTGTAAAGCTGGCGCTCATATTTTATGTGAACCTATTACTCACCTTATGAACACTTGTTTAATGAAAAGATATTTCCCTAAGTGTTGGAAAAACTGATGTAATTCCAATTCCCAAATCATCCCCTGTAAAAATAGAAGAATTGCAACCAATTTCTCTTCTCTCAATTCCTGAGAAAATTATCAAAAATATTATATTCAATGATTTAAAACATTTTTTCTACTCAAAGTTGGAAATCAGTCAATATGCATACAGAACGCATTCTTCTACTATGTGCGCATTGAATAACGATTCTACTGGATACCTCTGATATTAAGGGTGTCGTTATTGAATCACACGATTTTTCTAAAGCATTTGATAATGTAATTCATAGTATTCTACTTGAAAAACTAAATGACTCAGGTTTTCCAAAGAATTTTGTTCTCATGGTGAAAGACTAATTAAGTTCTAGGAATTACTAAAAGTAATACTTTACCAATATATAATGGAGTTCCCCAAGGATCAATATTAAGTCCGTGCTTGTTTGTGTTTTATATTTCAAGTCTATAACCTGGTTTCAGTCAAAATATGTTTAAGTATGCCAATGATCCTCAAGCTATCATACTGATAAACAAAGGAAAACCAATATTATCTGAATTCAATAATGTTGCTCAATTTGCTGAACAACATGGACTTAATCTAAATGTAGAATCACTGGGTTGACTATAGCATGAACTGTACCATAGCATTAATGTCAAGGCAGAAGGTTGCTTAGGTGTACATTAACTAGAGCAACTCTGATTCTAACCAAGCAAGTAAAAGCAAGTAACTGTTGTTCTCTTTACAATAAAAAGTATCAACTTATATACAATTTTGCTATTAACATATTTACAAACATGAGAAAACACAAGACTGGCCGATAAATAATGACCAGAACCATCTGACGCTACACTAAATCACAGGAAGTAAGTATTCTGGTATTTTTCTCAAACAAATAAGACAAAAAGAAGACAGAACCAATTCTTTCCATATTGCACTGAATATATTAATGGGCAGATTCTGTAAATTGTAGAATCATCACCCAGGCTTTAGATGTGTAATAACTCAGAGCTATTTAGAGATACTGAACTACAGTTTCATACAAGCAGGGTAATGTCTATCTAGATTAACTATCATTGTCTCATGTACACGTTTCTCTTTATCCAAACTAAACTATATTTAGAGTCCACACGATATTAGAGTAACGTATAACAGCCACTATTTAGGTTACCACATGAGAGATACTCCAGTTAACGATGGGCTCGCTGCCTGAAGCAGTATGTGATCACCAAGAAGCCATCTGCCATTCCGCAACAGAGTAGTGTTCCATCCATCGACAGACTCAGCTCATTCTCACTCGATTTTGTTTTGTTATGTGTACCCTAACTATGTGATAATAAAGAGTAATGCAGGCACTACTCGACTTAATGACTCATTCTCAGATGCAGTGTAATTACTACTAGCGTATTAATGCAACCATTCATTGACACTAACTGCTAATATAAAAATCTAGTTAATAAATAGCGTAGCAATTTCCCACCCTACATGTAATAATAGTAAATACGACTATTGACACTAGCTGCAACAAAGTAAAGAGGAGTTAAAAACCATTGCATTATGCAACAAATAGCAGCTTCCTAAACCTATGACGTTTCTAACATATACAATAACATTTATAGATAAAAGCCATTATTCGTCATTATGAGTCCAAGGTAAATAACAAATTTAGATCTAAAATAAGATAAATAAAGGTAGATAATTCCTAGGGTGGCGATCTCGCCTTATTTCGCATTTGTTACTATATGCAACAACTAAAAGCATTGGTAGCCAGCTAGGTGGTAGTTAAAAACCCCTATACCTAACCCTAACTTATATGCATTGTTTCGATCTAGGCAATAAACCATTCTATCCCTCACAACAGCCTAATGATCGGCACAATGCATGAATCACCTAGCTGCGCATTCTAATTAATAATCAAACCAAGTAAAAACGAGTAGATAATAAGGAGTTCATTCTCCATCAACAACTTTCTTTTGGTTTCACATATTTATAGAAATTTTCATAAACATATTTACTGCTAAACAAGTACCTGTCACCTTTTTAGTTGCCAGCTAGCAGAAATTTCTGCTTTAATATGGCACTTGCAAAATCGACGTGGAGCATAAACGTCCACATGTAATTTGTCAAAAGTTTGAGTAACAAGTAATTGTTTTCACAAATTAATATCGAATTCAAATTGCATGGCTTGGTTTAAGGCTAATCTATCGAAAACACAAAATTAATAAAATCATATAAATTTATAATTCGATCTTGTTCCCCAATTTCAGTTCTTTGTTGTTTTCTGATGGATTATGCTACACGCCTCCCTCAGCTTGCATCAATTTTAAGATTGCTCGCTCTCCGTGGACTAGTGTATCCACTCTTTTTATCAGTGTTTCTGCTTGGGTTTGTTCCCATGTTAGCTGTGCGAATTCTGGTTGTTTTGTTAGCTTTAGTACTGTTTCCTTTTTGGTTGTCGTCATTTCAGCATATCTGATAATTTTCGTTGTTTGGATTGATTCAGTGATTGTTGTTATTTGTCTGAGTTTGTTAAGTTTTTCTTTGAAGAGCAGGTAGAATTTTTTGTATAGTTTTAGACCTTTGATGACGATCATTAATTTCATTAGAGCGTCTGCTCTGCTGGTATGAGTGAGTTCTTCTTTGAGATGAGTGTTTGGATAGAAAAATTTGAATGTGTTTAGAAGGCTCTTTGTATTCTCTACGTCTTTGTAGAAGAAGCTTATACTGTTTAGTATGTCTTCTTCTGTGATTTCGTCTGGCTCGTTTTTGTTCATTCGAATCATTGTGGTAATTTCTATGCATTTTGATACATTGTAGTATCTGTATTCTTTGTTCCATATATCCATCCATACAATGTCATTTACTCCTGAGAATAGTATGATGGTTTTTAGTGATCTGTTTTCTATCTCTGCTCTCAGTTCTTGTAATTGTGTATGAATGGGTTTTCCTTCTTTGTACAGCTCGTATGGGGTTATCATGCCTTCTATGTATATGCATTCCTTGTTGTCTTATTGGAGCATTATTTGTTATGTCTTTTTGTATGCTTCTGTTTGAACTAGTCATTTCGCCTTCTCTTTCGTGTTTGTGTATGTTTTGAATTCGTGTAGGAATCCTTTTGCTATTTTTCTATCCTTTGGCAGTCTCCATCGTGGTAGTATCATCAGTATTGATATTGTTTCTGGTGGAGTGCATTTTAGTATTTTCATCTCGACATTTGCCTCTATTGTTTGATAATCTCCGTTGTTATCAGTGCTGTTGCCATCCCTATTGTTTCTGGATAGTTCATTTTCACTTCATTTATTTTTTCGCAGAAGCACTGTGTCAATCCTTTTTTGCTTAATTTTACTAGAGTGTCTGGTTTCATTTCTATTTTCGACATTATGCACTCCATGTCCACGGCTAATTTGTTATATGGTTTAAGTAGTTTGATGAGTTTGGTTTTCGTGAATGCTTCCATGAACATTAGTTTCATGGTTGCTACTGTGTGGTTTTCCTTTATGATTTGGTAGCTTCTTGCCGTTATTTCTGTTGCTTCTTGATGTATTTTGAATTCTATTAGGTATCATTCGTCTTTGGTATCAATCCATTTGATTGTGCTTGCCAGACTTAAGTTTCCCCACTTTTCCATATTTATTCGATCCATGCACTCTTGTGTCTTTGCTGAGAGTAATATGTTGGAACTTGTTAATAGGTTGTCTTCTGATTCCATTTCAGCTTGTTGTTTTGGTTGTTATATTAAGTATCTCTACCAGTTTGACGCTGCCCTCTTTTGACATTTCTTTTATGATTTTTAAAAATGAACATCTTGGGTTCTCTCTAGTGAAGTGTTGTGTTTCTGACGTTTTGATTTGTTCTATGTTTTTGTCTTTCATGATGTTGACTATTTCTGTTGTTTTTGCTAATCTTCTTTTTATTAACGTTTTGGTGGTTATCCATGGTTGTTCCTCTATTTGTTTCAGTTTTGTGTCGGATGTTGCACTCCAGATGTATTTTTGTGTTGCGTCATCAAATAGTGCGATCTCATTTGGGCATATTCCTGTCTTGTTGGCTATTGATACCATTGTTATTTTACACATAGGGTGTTTATCTGTGATGATTCTTAGTATTCTTTTCTGCACCTTTTGTATGGGTTTTTTATGTTTGTCCAGGGAGACGAACTTCTTGATATTTCCTTTCAGCATCCAGTTTTTTGTTGCTGTGTTTATTGGGGAGAATGCAATTTCATATGTTGCATTCTTGCTTAATTTCATTCTTGTTTTTCTGGAGACAGGAATTTTCAATGTTTCATCTTGTGTTAGGTATATGGCTAGTATCCATATTGTTGTTCTAAATCTTATCTCAGGGGTGTTAATTTCGTCAAACATGTACAATTTAAAGTTTTTCTTGGTGTTGAGCTCGTGCGCCCTATTGATTTCTTGTAACAAGATTTCCACTGATTTGTGGTATCATTTTGATGGGGGTTCTATGTTAGTTTTTGGCCAATCTTCCTCTGACGTTTTGGATACTTTCATGTTGTTCTACGTTTCCTGTATCTGTTTTAGGTGTTCCTGTATTTGGTTAATACTACATTTTATGTGTAGTTGCATGAGTTTTCTGATGTCCATTGCTTTTGTTGTTAATTCTATTGTTTTAGCTTGCTGGTAAAGCTCTACCGCTATCCATGGCCCCACCATTAATCAGTAGGGTAGACCGGGGCGATATGGACACGGGGCGATATGGACACATTTTAATATATTTTAATATTCTCTTTTATTTATTTTTGAATCTCGCAGAGTATATTATATAAATTATCATATATGTTGTTATTTCTCTACATAGATTTTTTTAACTTAAAATTGAAACATTAGCATTTTTAAAAAAATTACAGAAAAATTACTATTAATTTAATTTAATATTAAATTACAAAAAATGTGCAATTATCGACCTAAAAGAAATAATCAACAACCATAATGATTTTCTATGTCCAATATTTCTAGATATCTATTAATTTTAATATTTTTATGTCACGAATTGCTAAGAATAAACCAAAAAATAAAGCCGACAAAGAAATATAATATTTATTAGACGGGGCGATATGGACACTTTTTAATAATACTACTTAAATGCAGAATACACTACCAATTTTTGGAATAAATGTATTATACAGAAATTATAAACAGTTGACTACATATTTTTTAATTCATTTGTTGATCTAAACGTAATTTAAGAAAGTGTCCATATCGCCCCGCTATGTATGTCTATGTACATACCTACACCTATTAACACTTTGAACATAGACATCTTTAAATAGCACCTAGACTGTTAGCTGAGTGAAATTAAGTGAAAAATTTACCAGTTTAGGCCATACAATAACCTTAATCGAAGGCAAAAAATTCAATTTTTTTCATTTAAACAGCTCTAACTTTTGATCTAGACATCCAATCAACTTCATCTTTGGACATGAATTTCTATGTTTTTTTCTTGTGTTAACAGACGTTTCAGTTGAATTAGCAGTCTAAATTACAGTCTAAATTAGCAATAGAATTTATTAGCCTACAGTCAACAGTTTGCAATGGTTCGCAATTACAAAAGAAAAAGTGATAAACGCTTTCAATATGAAAAAGAGAACTTGTTGAATGCAGTTTCTTTGGTAAAACAAGGTACAAAATTGTCAACTGCAGCCAAACAATGCAATGTACCCAGGAATACTCTTCGGCGACATGTAAATTGTGAGACAGTAAAGGTTGGTGGTAAAACAATTCTGACCAAGAATCAAGAGGACATTTTAACAGAAAGAGTGTTGTATATGGCTAAAAGAGGTTTTCCATTAAACATTGCTCATTTTTTAAAAGTAGCGTATTCATATGCTGAAACACTTAGCAGAAGAGGTGAGCTACAAAATAAAATCCCTGACTCGTGGAACTTGAAAATGTGTGCTTCTCAAGATTATTGGCTATCATTCAAGAAAAGGAATCCCCGCTTAGTTCTTCGTAAACCAGAAGGTTTATCCGCTGCTAGGGCGCAAGGATTTAATAAAACCAGAGTTGAAGAATTCTTCGAAAACCTTAGATCAATTTATACTGAATGTGACCTCGAAAATTTCCCGCAACTAATTTACAATGCGGACGAAACTGGTTTGTCAACTGTTCCTAATAAACCAAATCGTGNCATAGTTACCACCATATTACTATTATTACTACTGTATTTTCGTTTTTTCTAAAGTGTCCGTTTCGCCCCGTGCGGTTTTTCTATACATAGTTTTACGTGTATTTTTATAGGATGCATATTTTTTGCTATGTTATATTCTTCAATAAAATTGGAATTGTTTTTGTTAAATAACCTTTTTGTACCTATAACTATAATAAGAGCTTAGAATGTCGCCTTAAACTAAGTTGGGAATTTAACAATAAAGTAAAAAGTGTCCATATCGCCCCGGTCTACCCTATACTGTTCCCCAGTAGTCTATTTGTAAATCGAATTTAATCAACTCTGATACTGTTGTCTCGTCTTGTGTTTTCTCTTTTAGGAATACATTTTGGACTTGCATACTCATTTCATATAAGAATTTTGGTATGTCTTTTTCCATTGTGATTGCGATGATTACGATTTGTACATCATGTAGCTCTGCTAGTTTCAATGTTGTCTGCATTTGTTTTTCCAATTTGTTTGTGTAATCTTTTTCTTTTAGAATGTGAAGTAGTATGAGATTTTCTTTGTCCAGGTTGATTTGTTTGATGTTTGTGATCTTATCTTTTGACATTATTATGTTTTGAACGTTGGCTAGTGTGAAGTTATTGCAGAAGTGAATTGTACTTCTGAAATATGGGCGTTCAAGTGTTTTGTTCATTCTTTGTGGGTAACTTATTATTGTGTTTACCATCAGTCTGTTTTCTTTGTCTAGAATGATTGGAAGGTTTGTTTCTTCCATTTTCATTTGTCTTCGTAGTAAGCTTCGTGTTTCTGGGGATAATTTCTCAAATGCATTGTAAATCATTTTTATCTTTGGTATGAAATATGGGTGCAACTTTTCTCTGTCTATCATTGACATTCTTTTGTTTTGTTCAATTGAGCGCATGGTACTCTTGGACATCATTTTTGTGCTTTCTGAGGGGGCATGTAGCATTTCCTGAGTGAGTATGAGAGGTCTTCTTGCACTGGTGCTAGGTTCATACTCTATTTCTGAACCACTGCTAATGGATTCCAGTTGGTCCCCTTTTGGTTGGTTTGCTTCCAGACATTATCTTAGCATTTGACCAGCTGCGGATTCTGTAGTACTGTCAGCCTCTAGTTGCTTTTGTATTACTACAGTTCTTCCACTGCTTACACCTTCCCCTGGATACTTGTTCCTCCACTTGCCCTCTAGTTGGTGGTGTGGAGTACTTGAAGGAAGGTTGGGACTTTGAGTATGAGCACTTTTTGTCTGCCTGCCCTCTAGTTGGAGGTGTGGAGTACTTGAAGGAAAGTTGGGACTTTGAGTACGAGCACTTTTCGTCCTCCTGCCCTCTAGTTGGAGGTGGGGACTANCCCTGGATACTCATTCCTCCACTTGCCCTCTAGTTGGTGGTGTGGAGTACTTGAAGGAAGGTTGGGACTTTGAGTATGAGCACTTTTCGTCCGCCTGCCCTCTAGTTGGTGGTGGGGACTACTCTGTGTATGAACGTTGTTGCCTTTGGTTGCTCTGCCCTCTAGTTGGCCTTGAGGACTACTAAGCTTTTGATCTTCTACACTACCATTGGTTGCTGTGCCCTCTAGTTGGTGGTGACAACTACTAGGTATTTCTTTTACTTTGTCTCATCATCTAATGTTCTCACAGTCCCTCACTGCTTGGTGTGTTCTTCTCACTCTCTTCCACAGATTGGATTGGCATTGCATTTGATCATGCACTCATTTGGGGGATTGTTGCTTCATTTTCCAATTTCCTAAATTGAGATATTAGGTTTAAGTCCCATGTTTCAGGGTTATAATTTATATTCTCTTTTGCTGCCCTTCTAGGCATTATTTTTTTATTGTATTTCATCTTCCTGTATCTCATGTCTGAATTCTTCCTCGAATTCATCTTCAGGAAGGCTCTCTAGTTCTTCCATTTTGTACCTATTTTCTCCTTCTTTATGTATTAGTTTAAATTCCGCGTTTTCATCTAGGGTTATACCCTCGATGTTGGTAATTGCTCTTTTTAAATTTTGAAAGTGTAGAATTTTTTTCATTGTTTAGCATATACTTGTTATTGTCTAATACTTTTTTAATTGTATAAGGTCCTGACCATACTGTTTTTAGTTTTCATACTTGATTAACGTCGTTTACCTTAATAGGTGTGAATACATAAACCTTATTGCCTTTTTTGTGTGTGTGTCCATATTTTTTTATTACAGTTGTGCTCTTGTCTTGTTACTGACTTTTTTGTATTGTGGCACATTGTCTCGTGAATTGCTGTGATTTGTTGTTTTAGTTGTCTTACAAATTGGTTGTCTAACTTTTGTGAGTAATTTGAGAACTGCATTGATAGTGGTGTTGCTGCCTCTCTCCCATACATCACTTTGAATGGAGTTACTTTTGTTGTTGTGTGTACCGAAGTGTTGTAAAAATATTTGACCATTTGTATGACTTCTTTCCATTTGTTTCCTTCTATTCTTGATGTAGTTATTCTAATGAGTTTTATTGGTGTGTGATTTAGCCTTTCTACTGCTCTGTTCACTTGTGGGTGGTAAGCTGTCATTCTTTCACTATTGATTTCAAGTAATTTAGCAAGTTCTTGAAACAGTGTGCTTTCAAATTGGGGTCCTTTGTTTGTTATTATCTTTTCCATTGGGCCTATTTTTAGTATCCATTCCTTTAGTATGATGTTTGCTGTTTCTTTGGCTGTTGCGTTTTTCATTGGGATCATTTATGCATATTTAGTGAAGTTATCTACCATTACTAATAGATATTGGTACCCCTCTTCATCTTTGGATAGCATTTCTATGTCGATGTGTATGATTTCATTTGGTTTGGTGGACATAATTTTTTCTAGTGATGCTCTTTGTTATGGAAAGTGTTGTGGGTTATTCAGTAGACATGTGCTGCACTTGTTTATGACGTCTTCTGTGACCTTTCTTACCCCTGTTGTAATGTACTTTGAATTGAATGTCATTTTGGTTTGTATAATGCACAAATGTCCTTTTTCATGGGTTTTTCTTATTAAGTCTCTTTTGAAATATTCAGGTATCACTATTTGATTGGTTTTTCCTGCAGTTTAGAGTAATCCGTTGTCATTCATTTTCCATGTATATCAACTGAAATAGCTTTTGGCGGTTTTTGATAGCTCCTTTTCTTGGTCTTTTAGTTTTCCTTTTATTTCTTTTAGTATTATGTCTTGATTTTGTCTCTCTATTATTTCATCTTCTGCTATCTCTTCTTTGATCATGATTGGGATGATTGCTTTTCCTTTTTTGTCAACATTTATATCAGGTAGGTCCTCATATTCATTGTGTGGTATGAACTGAAATTCCGTTTTGTTCCCTTCTTTCTTTTTGAGATCTCTTTTGTACTCTGGTAATGAGGTCCAGAAGTCAGCATTAGAGTGAAGTTTTCCTTTTCTGTGTTCAATTGTAAAATTGAATTCATTGAGATATTCTATCCATTGTGAGACTATCAATGACTTGTCCCCTGAGAATTTTTTAGCCAAGCAAGGCCACTGTTGTCTGTCCTTTTTTATACTTTCTATTAATGCAAGCATCTCTAGTGTTGTGGATCCATAGTTTTCTTTGCTTGTTTTTAGTTTTCTGCTAAAGAATTGTATTGGTGCTTCTTTCCCATCTTTTATTTGACTGATTGTTACTCCTATTGCCAATTTGCTTGTGTCACAATCCAGTATAAATTCTTTTCCATAGTCCAGAGTGTTCAGAGAAAGCAATTTGGATAGTTCATGTTTTATTTTATCTAATTCCTCCTGTTGTTCCCAGGTCCACACAAATGGTACGGATTTTTTCATTAAGTTTGTCATTTTTGCCATCTTTCCTGTGATATTTGGTATGAATGTACTGTAGTAGTTAAAGAAACCCATTATTCTTTGTAGGTCCTACTTTGTGTTTGGTTTTTCGATTTTTCTTATCATTTCTCATGCGTTATCTTTCATGCTGATTTGTCCTTTGCTTATTATTCATCCTAGAAATATTACTTTCTTCTTCAATATATCACATTTATTGCCATTTACTCTTAATCCAGCATCCTTCAATATCTTCAGTGTTCTGTCTAGTTTTTATAGGTGTTGTTCTACCATATTGCTTGTTATGATTATGTCATTGATGTAGGCGTTTATTCCTTCCTTGATTTTATTTTGATTATTTTTCAGAACTTTAGTGATGTAGCATTGAAATGTTGCTGGTGTGTTGCATAATCTGAATGCCATATAAATCCACTCATATAGTCTGTATGGTGTTATGAATGCTGTCTTTTCTACGTCTTTTGGTTCCATTTGTACCTGCCAATAGGATTTGCACAGATCTATTACTGTGAAATATTTGTGCTTGCTTGCCTTGTACAGCATGTCTTCAATTCTTGGTAGTGGAAAGGAGTCTTTTTTTGTTTCCTCATTTAGTTTCCTGAAATCAATGCATAATCTGTATTTTTTTCCTTGTTTGACAAATATGTTTGGTGCTGCATACAGACTTTTGCTTGGTCTTATTATTTTGTTGTTGATTAGTTCATTTAGAATTCTGTTGTATTTGTCTTTCAATTGTTCAGGGACTCTCCTCACTGGTAGCTTTATTGGTTTGTCTGTTGTTGTTACTATTTTGTGTGTTTCACTGATTGCTTGTCCAATGCTTATTTCGCCAAAGTTAAAGATTTGACTGTGTTTTCTTAATAGTTTCTGTAGTTCCTCTCTCTCTCTGGTTTAGGTGTTCATAATCCTCTTCTTTAATGTCTGGTATTTTTTCTTCATCTTCAGTGTTCATCCATGCGTCCTCTAGTTGACCTTGTGGATTACTAACCCTGATGGTATCTTGTGCTTTCATCCACATGCCCTCTAGTTGGCATTGTGGATTACTAACTCCATTGTCTTCTCATTTTGTTCTTTTTTTAATCTTCAGCATTCATCAATGCGTCCTCTAGTTGACTTTGTGGATTACTAACCCCAATGGTTTCTTGTGCTTTCATCCATGCGCCCTCTAGTTGGCATTGTGGATTACTAACTCCATCGTCTTCTATTGGTTTCCAGATCATTCTTATGCTAGATTTCATGTACTTTCCATAAATCTTTACTTTCTTTCAATTTATGTTGACATTTCTGTTCATAGAATTAAGTATTGGTATTTTTCCTTTGCCTTGTTTGATGGCACAGACGCTTGCCAGCATTGAGATTCATTTTGTATTGATTCCTGCTTGCTCATATATCATTATTTCCGCTGTTATATCCTTTTCACATCTGATTGTATGCATCTTCCAGTGGTAAGGTTGTAATTTAATGTCTTCTGTTAGTTTGAATAGCATGTCTCTTTCTTGTTGTTCTTTGTTAATTTCGATTTCTTCCTCTTCAACTCTTATCATTCTGTTTCCATAGTTTATTACACATTTGTTTTTTGATAGGAAGTCGTCGCCAAGTATGATTTCGTAGGGTAGTAGGTTTCTGTGGGTGTCTACTATGATTAGCAATTGCTCGAATGTTTTATTTGCTATTCTTATTCTAACTGCTTCCAGTGTTCCTTTTGTGTTGATGTATTCACCTGATGTGTTTATCAGCCAATTGTGTGATTTTGATAGCTCTTCTCTTGTGAATCCCAATTTTGTTGCACATTCATCCGTGATTATTGATTTAACTGCACCTGTGTCAATCGTAGCTTTAATCATTATGGCGTTTATCACAACTGTAATTGTGTTAACATTGTGTAGATTTGTCAAGATCATAACTGGTGCACGGTTGTTCAGAGTCAGTGCTCCTTTTAGTTTTCTGACTCTTTGTTGATTTCAGTTTCCTCAATGTCTGAGGTGGTTTCGTATTCTGAGTTTATTAGGTCTTCATCATTGAAATACCCTTCTCCTTCTTCTATAATATTTATTGATTTTTTACATTCGGTTTTTCTATGTCCTTTTTGGCCGCAGTTGTAGCAGTGGACATCTCGTTCTTTAAGTCTCTTAGTTTGTCTGTTTTTCGTTTTTATTTTGATTACTTTATCCTCCTTTTTTCCAGAGGTGGTTTGTGGGGTTTTAGTCAGTGTTTGTTCCTTTGTTTTCCAATTCGTTGTGTTTGACGGTTCCAGGTTGCTTTTTCATAGATTCTCATGTTGTTTTCAAGCATTACTTGGATTTTGACTGCTTTTCTTATCATTTTTTCCAGCTTGTCGTCCACATCGCATTTTGTTTTAAACTGTTGTCTTATGTTTTTGGGTAATCCTTTAGTAATGTGTGAGAACAAGTCATATTTTGAATAATAGCCTCCTCTGGAGCTGAGGGTTAACAGTCACTCCACTTGCGACATGTAGTTTCTGATATCGTCAAATTTCTTCATTTTTGTTCCATTTAGTATTAGTTGATACTGATTCTTGAAACTTTCATTTCGATAGTATTCAATGAAGTTTCCTGTAAGTTGTTTGTAGTTTCTTTTTGTCTCCACGTCAAGCATTAAGTAGTGTTGATGCGCGGCTCCCGATAGATAGAGTGGTAGTCTTGCTGCTGCGGCAGTTTGATCCACTTGCCTTTCTTTCATTGTCAGTTCAAATAACTCTAGCCATTCTTTGAACCTTGGAGAATAACTGTCTATTTCCCTGTTAATTTTTGAATTTGTGCTTTGCAGGGTGTTGGTTTGCTTTCTTTTTCCATCAGTATTGTTTTCTCATATGATGGTTTTTTGGAGCCTTCTATGCTCTCTGTTGATATTTGTTTTTTCACCTCTTGGGTTATTTCTCGAATTATCTTTTCTTTTTCTTCTTCCTCTTTGTTTGGTAGGTTTCATGGTTTCTTGTAGTTGTTTTGTATTCTTCTTCTGGGAGCCCCCAGTTTGGCTTCCAGCTCCTCTGATATCAATACGTCTTCCATTCTCATTGTCTCTAACATTTGTTCATCATCTTCTGAAAGTTTTATCATTCACAGATGATCTTTCAACTGCTCGAGTTCTAACTGTCGTGTTTTGTTCTCTTGTAAGTGTTTGTTTTCCGCCTCTAGTTCAGCACACATTGTTTCCCATTTCTCATTTTGGTCTATTACTTTCTGGTTTGCTTTGACCAATTTTTGTGTGAGTAATTTGATTTGTGATTGAAAATGTTTCTTTGGTTTCCAGATCATTCTTATGCTAGTTTTACGTACTTTCTGTAAATCTTTACTTTCTTTTGATTTATGTTGACATTTCTGTTCATAGAATTAAGTATGGGAGTTTTTCCTTTGCCTTCTTTGAAAGCACAGATGCTTGCCAGCATTGAGCTTCATTTTGTGTTGATTCCTGATTGCTCATATATCATTATTTCCACTGTTATATCCTTTTTGCACTTGATTGTATGCATTTTCCAGTGTTAATGGGGTAGTTTGGTTTTTCTTCCTCTTTTTTTTGTAGGTTTCATGGTTTCTTGTAGTTGTTTAGTATTCTTCTTCTGGGAACTCCCAGTTTGGCTTCCAGCTCCTCTGATATAAGTTTTTGTTCCAATAATCAAAATAGAAAAAAAATTTCCATAGGTTAAGGAGTGTTTAAATCCTCCATCATTACACCACAGCTAATCCAGTTGTAGAGTAGAAAACCACAGAAAGAGAGAGAGAGATTTAACCATGTTGTTGTTCAAGTATTACACTGGAGTACATCTCCTAGCATTTAATTTTCACAAGATTCCACAATTTAACACCACATAAGTTAAAGAACAATAAACAGTAAAGAATTAGTGAGCACAGAATGGTAACAGCTTTCTTGGTAATGTATTTGATGTAGAAGAAACACCTATCTTGACTACATCAATAGTATTCCAGATGTTAATAGGAGTTTTGGCGTCTTTTCATTGAATTTACTGTCACCATGTAGGGTCATCTGCATGCATTTAGATATGTAGGGACTAAAAGAATTTAGAGATTGTGTTCTAGAGTATCATGCAAGTGTGGTTTTGTTTATCTTGATTTACTATCTTTGTATCTTGTACATATTTATCTTTATCCAGACTAATCTATATTTTGATTCGAGGTAATATTAGAGTAACATATGATTGCCTAGATCTTTGTAAGTTTTTGTTCCAATAATCAAAATAGAAAAAAAACTTGCATAGGTTAAGCAGTGTTTGATCACCAAGAAGCGCATCTGCCATTCCAGCAACAGAGTAGTGTTCCATCCATCAACAGACTCAGCTCATTCTCACTTGAATTGTTTTGTTATGTGTACCCTAACTATGTGATAATAAAGAGTAATGCAGACACTACTCAACTTAATGACTCATTCTCAGATGCAGTGTAATTACTACTAGCGTATTAATGCAACCATTCATTGACACTAACTGCTTATTTAGAAATGTATTTGATGTAGAAGAAACACCTATCTTGACTACATCAATAATATTCCAGATGTTAATAGGACTTTTGGCGTCCTGTCACTGTCACAATGTAGAGGAGTTAAAAACCATTGCATTATGCAACAAATAGCAGCTTCCTAAACCTACTGAATTTCTAACACATACAAGCGGGGTAACATTTATAGATAAAAGCCATTATAGTCTCATGTACACCTTTCTCTGTATCCAATTTAGATCTAAAATAAGATAAATAAAGGTAGATAATTCCTAGGGTGGTGATCTCGCCTTATTTCACATTTGTTAATATATGCAACAACTGAAAAGCATCAGTAGCCAGCTAAGCGGTAGTTAAACACCAAGAAGCCAACCCCCACTCATCAACAGAGTATTGTTCCATCCATCAACAGACTCAGCTCATTCTCACTTGATTTAGTTTTGTTATGTGTACCCTAACTATGTGATAATAAAGAGTAATGCAGACACTACTCAACTTAATGACTCATTCTCAGATGCAGTGTAATTACTACTAGCGTATTAATGCAACCATTCATTGACACTAACTGCTAATATAAAAATCTAGTTAATAAATAGAGTAGCAGTTTCCTACCCTACATGTAATAATAGTAAATACAACTATTGACACTAGCTGCAACAAAGTAAAGAGGAGTTAAAAACCATTGCATTATGCAACAAATAGCAGCTTCCTAAACCTATGACATTTCTAACACATACAATAACATTTATAGATAAAAGCCATTATCAGTCATTATGAGTCCAAGGTAAATAACGAATTTGGATCTAAAATAAGATAAATAAAGATAGATAATTCCTAGGGTGGTGATCTCGCCTTATTTCACATTTGTTACTATATGCAACAACTGAAAAGCATTGGTAGCCAGCTAGGCGGTAGTTAAAAACCCCTATACCTAACCCTAACTTATATGCATTGTTTTGATCTAGGCAACAAACCATTCTATCCCTCACAACAGCCTAATGATCAGCACAATGCATGAATCACCTAGCTGCGCATTCTATTTAATAATCAAACCAAGTAAAAACGAGTAGCTAATAAGGAGTTTATTCTCCATCAATGATTCTCTTTTGGTTTCACATATTTATAGAAATTTTCATAAACATATTTACTGTTAAACAAGTACCTGTCACCTTTTTAGTTGCCAGCTAGCAGAAATTTCTGCTTTAATATGGCACTTGCAAAATCAATGTGGAGCTTAAACGTCCACATGTAATTTGTCAAAAGTTTGAGTAACAAGTAATTGTTTTCACAAATTAATATCGAATTCAAATTGCATGACTTGGTTTAATGCTAATCTAATAAAATCATATAAATTTATAATTTTGATCTTGTTCCCCAATTTCAGTTCTTTGTTGTTTTCTGATGGATTATGCTACAAAATTATTAACTGGTTTATATAATTACTTGTAAATGTTATTTGATTTTTATAAACACTACTTACTTGAAAACAGAAAAAGAAAAAAACAAGCATGGAAAAAGCATAGGAAAGTCAATTAACAAAAAGCTCTTAATTTATGAATATTGAATTAGTAATTTTTAACCTACTTACTTTTTCTGATTGATTCAAGAAACATGATTCTACTGTATATTTTTATCTAATATTTATCTTACAGTATAATCACTTTTGTATGAGTACTATGATAAAATCAATAGTGTTTTGTGTTAGTTATACAACTAGAATCAAGTTTCTTATATACTATCTTATTTTATTATCAGGCTTAGTATTAATGCATAGCTGCATATAAATGCATATAACTGCATATTTTGCAGTTTTAGGTGAAAATGCATAAATATGAAAGAATGCTTATTTGTCCAAAATTTATATCATACTTGCATATTTCTAAGAAATTCCCAATACAATACTGTTATGTCTGAGAAATGCTTGAGTAAATATTGTAACAGGCAGGCTGCTACTGGTTGCTTGAGCAACTAATCCGTCTTGTAAACATAAATTGACGACCTGTGATCCCTGAATTACTTGTATTTTCAGACTTTTGGAAACAATTGCACTGGTTTAAAGGAAGATGCCTCACTCTAAAGTTGATAAAACTGATCTGAGATCAAGATATGCATCCAAATATGAATGTTTTCAAATTGCTGGTACAAGCTTGGTATGCAATTATTGCAATGATGTTATTTCTTAGAATTGAAAGTCATCTGTTATTCAATATGTGATGACAAAGTCGCACATTGAACACTCTCAGGTCAGTTCATTGGTTACACCAATTGGCGGTTCTTTATCCTCTGATAATGCTTATGTTTATGATATTGCAGAAATGTTTTCTTCTGCAAATATACCTCTCAATAAGTTGAAAAACCCCACTGTCAAGAAAGTCTTATCCAAGTGGACAAAGAAACCAACTCTGGCTGAATCAATGGTTTGTCCTAATTACATACTGTGACTTTTTAATAAGAAATTTGATGAGATGAAGCAAACAATAGCCCTCAAGAAAAAGTGGACATCAGTCAACAAAGCAACTGATTCTTTTGGAAGGTATGTTGCCAACACTATTGTTGGGACTTTTGAACCATCAAGTCCTGTTTATCTCATGAATATGGAGATTCTAGATAGCATCAACCACACCATGATAGCACAATTCATAGAATCTGCTATCAAAAATTTATTGAGTAATACAGATGATTTTTTGGCTTGCATAACTGATGGTGCCTCCTATATGAAGAAGGCAGTGGAAGGTCTTCAGGTTAGGGATGCACAAAATTTTCTGAGTAAAAGTAGATTTAGGATGAGATTTTAGAAAATTGATTTTTTTGTCAAAGCTTGCAATAATTCATTGGGCATCCCTGTCACAGGTTCTCATGCCAAAACTCCTGCATATAACTTGTCAGGCCCACACTATTCATTGAGTTGCCAAGGAAATTAGATTGAAAAAACCCCATTGTGGATGCTCTGCTTGTTGCAGTGAAGAAGATTTTCAAGAAGGCCTCACTGCAGCAGCAAAAATTAGCTGAGAAATGTGTTCCAATGCCTAAAGAAGCTTGTATTACTCTCTGGGGCACTTAGTTAGAATCAGTGGAATATGTTCATGAAAACTTCAAAACATTGAAACAAACTATCAATGGATAGCAGAACCAGTGAATTTATTGATCAAGGGGAAACTATTTTTGCTAAATCTGACATCAAATTAGCACTTGAAAATATAAGACGTCACTACCATCCCATTGTTCTGCTATTAAAAAATCTACAAAAGTGTGAAATTAAACAGATGAAGCAATAGTGGCTATTTACTTGGCAACTGAGTATTTTGAAAACTATGCCAAAGAAAAATTGGACTATGTACTCCAGAAAAACAGTGGTTTGAAATGTATCTTGGAAAATGACCTGAAAATTTATTCACAAGAAGATAAAGAGCTCATAAAAAATCACTGCCCAAGTGCTTCTGTGGATGTAGAACACTCTTTCTCAAAATACAAGATGATTCTAGTGGATAACAGAAAGAGATTTTTGGCAGAAAACCTCTTTCATGCAATGCTTCTTGCTTGTAATTGAGCTTTTCTGATGGAAAGCGTTGTTTTTATTTTGCACATGTAGTTGCATATTTAGGCCAAATTTAGTTGCATACATAGTTGCATAAATAGCAAAAAATAAATGCATATGATGCTAAGCCTGTTTATTATCATTATTTTAATTAGATACAAGCTTAAGTAACTTTGATAATTGGGATTAGTAAGGGTTTTTAGCCTAATTCCCAGCATTGTGACTGATGTTGCTGACTGGGTGATTATGTATTTTAGGTGAAATTGTTGGAGTTTTACATCAATTGCACTATCTGCCTTCTTTACATGTATCAATGTTAGTAAAAAGTATGAATGAATGCTAAGTCATTATATTTATATGTAATGGAAATCATTCCTAGTGAATGGACAGTTTTGATTAATGAAACCAAGGACGTTAATATATTAACATCCTTGATGAAACACAGCTTGAAAGGAGAAACAAATGATTGCTTATTATTCTCTTGTTTCATATTTTAAACCACTTTGAAATGATATTAAAGTTAGTGAAGTTGTTAGAAAACTATAAGGTCCTTTGTATACTTTCACTCTTTGCAACCACACCTGATGCAAATTGGGAAAAATGGGATGTATTTTGCAAAACAAAATTAAAAGTTTGCATTCATATATAATAAAGCAAATTTAAAAATTAACAGTAAATAATAAATTAATGTTGATGCTGCCATAAATTATAATGATGCCATTAATAGCAAAAGAAGGCATAGAATAAGTCCTACAGGAATCCTACACAATAAGGTTGTAAATGATTAAGTTCTACATGATTAATTTCTGCATGAATAAGTGTAAGATTTAAATGAAGGAACAGCACACTGCAAAATTATTCATAGTCACAAATTAAGAACTAAATATAATTCTCATGTGTAAAAATGTAAAATTATTTAACATGTGGCCCATATAATATAGAATCATGGGGGAGCTCTGGCTACTCTAGTGGTACTGGGTAACTCAAGAGTTTAGATCAAAGGTTGCAAAGTCTACCATAGCAGAGAGCAACCCGCATTTCAACAGAAAACATACATCAGTGCTTCACTGATTTTTGGCCTAACAAATAAAGAAATTCCATTCCAAAAAGAACTCCAGCAGTGACAGATTCACATGGTATCATGCTGAAGCCAAATCTTTGAAGCCATCCTTACTTGCCAAGGTGCTAATTGTGTGTCTCAAGTATTAATTTCTAGCTCAATAAACAATTTATCTCAGAGTTCTCTTATCTCAGCTCATGTAAATAAATAATAAATAATAGGCACATAATTGCTGTGCATTCATGTTTGCCAATGACATAGTATATTTGCAAGGTGTAAATTATTAAGTGCATGTATGAACAGATCAAATAAAAGATGTTATTTCCTACACATAGTCATAACATAAAGTGGCCCTGATTTGGGCTGTCATCATTAAAGAGCTATTTGTTGCCCCAGACCTGGTGCAGTTTCCTCCTGAATTGCCACTGGATCTTAAACAGTTATCATTAACAAATCTTTAATCAAAGAATCTAAAGGGGGTTAATAGATAGATAATTGAAAAGACCAAACACAGTAGAAGGAAGCCGAATTTATTGTGTGCTTCACTACAGTGACTCAGATATTTATTACAAAAATCTGTAACTTATTACCTGACTCATTTACAATTTTAAATCACAGTTTCCCTTGCAAAGTTAAAATGAGCAATCACATGTAATTCAAATCAAATACTAACACTATCAAATTAACTACACTTGAAATTCCAAAATCAATTAAAAGCAATTGATACAAATAGATAGCAGCAAATCAAAGAATCAAAACCTCAAAAACACAACATCATTTCAGAGTGCCAAAAATAATAAGTTCAAAAAAAGTGGGCCTGAGTGACTCTACATGCCCCCCATTGCTGGTTAAGTTTGTGGTAGGAGTTTTACTGTGGGACCAGACAGGAGCTTTTGTGTCTCCTCAATCATTTCTGCAGCTAAGATGTACCTGGGTCATGGGGTAATTTGCATAAGAGTCTCCCTCTGTGTAACTTCCTCACTCCTCAAGCAGAAGAACTCAATCTCAGGTAAATGGGCACTGATTGGACAACTTATTCTTAAGTTGTTCAGCCTCTGTATAAACATGTCATAAAACCTCTCATAAAGACAAAGGCCTTTTAACACTGTCATGAGAGTCATGAGTGCATCCATGTCTGAGGTATGGGCATCTTTGGGGCTAATGCAGGTGTTTGGATAGAAGTGGACAAAGACCTCTCTTAATAATCCCATGCATGTGGTGTGATCCATAAGCAGTGAGCAGTATTCATTGACCTGCTGTAATGTCATCTCTTCAGGATCTGCAACTTCTGCTCACAGCATAGTGATTGAGTGAGGGTTTCAACATTATTGCTCCACATTAAATCACCTGACGCCTGAGATAAAATAAGAACACTGGGATCAAATGTCACAATCTTGCTATGAATCTTCATTAGCTGCATAGAGATTGGTTGCCCTTTCTGAAAAATGTCCTTAATTGTGAGCTTTCCATTGATGTAAACACATTCTGGGTTCCCACCCTTGAGTAGGGTGTCTCTGGTGTCATTATACTCCCATGTCTGCATCACTTTGTTAATCTTGGCCACAGTGGAGATGTAATTAATGGAGTTGGAGAGGTGGGCAGAGACTTTCCTTCACCCCTTCTTGGCACGCCATGATGGTAAAATAAGTGGGGTCATTACACATGGTAGAGGGATACAAAGCAATTTGTGTTTCTCCACATGATCTTTGATGTTGTCTAATGCAACTGTCTCTCTTAATTTGGTGGTCCCAATAGTAACTGGATAATTTATCTTAGCATCCTTAATAGAATCCCAGAACTGGCTGCTGAGCCCATGCTCATGGAGTTTGGTAATTTGCGAGTTGGAGATTCAAAGGTGGGATGTGGTACATTCTACATTCCAGGCTATTTGTTGCCCAGGTGATTGTAGAAGTACTAATTCCTCTTTGGTAAACAACTTGGTTAGGCACCATTTCATTAAGTCCAGTACATTGTCATCTTGATTCTGCTCAATGACATAGTTGACTATGGAGAGTATTTTTGGCAAACTCATCCGGATGGTGCTCTGTGGTTAAAATTCATTCATGTTCTGTGATAGACCATGCTGGCATAGGTATGGGAGAGCTTGCAACTCCAGAAAAATTTTGCAGGTTAATGGCTTTGAGGAGCACTTTAGTACGGGTGATACTTTGACAGCAGATGATGCTAACAGTTCCTCCTCATGGTAGAATTGTTCAGCCAAGCACATTGTCTGCTCAATGACTGTGATCAGTATAATTGCACCATCTCTGGCAGCTTGTCTCCATGTCTCTGAGAGCATGTTATATCCGCACTCTGGATAATTCAAACTTCTCTAAGTTATACAGAATTTCCATCTTAGTGTGCACATTATAGTGGCCCACTAATTCCAAGAATTGCTGTGTCACAGTGGATCAGGTGGCTTGTGCAGAGTGGCGCATTGTTGAACTGAAGAGATGGGAATTTTGTTTCAGAGATGGCTACCCACATATTCTTGCAGAAGGTTTCAAAGGTCAGCAAAGGTGACACCCAAACAGTTCATGATCATCTGTGGTGGAAGGTGCCCCAATGGGCTACTAGCCCTGATAAGGCAAGAATAAAACATTTGAATCCTTCCATTGCCTTTTTGGTCTTTCCAGGTGACAAAGGAGCAACCAGTTCTTAATCATCCATGCAGCAGGGCAAATTGCTAGCTCATGCATGCATTTCTTCTCAAGGTACTCTTGGGTGTTTCAGTCAAAAGGCAGCTGGATGTGTGGGTCTTGAGTTAGAAATATAGACAGGACCCAAATGGCTCCATGAGACTGAATGGGTGGCACAAACTTCTTGGAGAACAAGCATTCAGCAAAATTTTGACAATCTTGCAAAGTGTAGGCTATACACAGCTCTATAAGGAGCCTTTTGACGGATCTAGAGTACTGTGAAGTAGGGCTGCAGATAATGATTGAGGGCAAAATGGACTTGGGGTTCCTATCTGCCTTGAGATTGGTCCAGACCTCATTGATTTCTGCTAAAGTCATGGTGCTTTGTGAGAACACAAAACTGACATGCATGTTTGTGACTAAGGCAAGAGGGCGCCAGTTAGCAAAGATGGATTCCAGCATTTGCAACTTGGTAACAGCATCTATAAACCAGCCTTGTGTCAACTGCAAGGCAATGGGTAGGTATTTTCTTACACAAAAGAAGGTCAGTATAAATTAATTTAGTTATTGAAAAGATACTGAACTGGTACATGCTGGTGGGACAATAGTAGTGAGCATAGAGGATCATAAAATTTTCCATCCTAAAGTGGAGATTGATTACTTCCTCAGGTATTTCATCTTGATACTCTTCTTTGACAAACATTGAGAGGCAAATGTTCTCAACCTTTGCTAGCCTGTACACTATTTCCACTTTTTCCATTATCTTAGGCTGGTTGACTTCACCACAGGTGAGTTATATTGAAATCTTCATCAAACAAGGTGTGGACTGTGCTCTGCCAATAGGGTTGCTTTAATCCTCCATGCATTTTAGAGTCATAGCATATGATAGTATTGACCCTTGGCCTATGCTCTGCATCAATGACAAAGGGAATAACATCCACTGCACATGTGAGGTTTTTAGTGTTGTAAGTCCAGTGTAGTTTGTTCTTAGTTTCTTCTGATAGGTTGTTGCACACAAAGCTAAATGCCTTAGGGGTCGCAATGAGGAATGAATGCAAAGTTTCATCTCCTACCTTAGAAATCTTACATTGCCATTCTTTGTTTCTCTGGGACCTAATGCTTGTAGAGGCATGTGACAAAGGGCCTGGACTAAAGGGGGTTATCAAGTCACTATGAGGTGTTTGAATGTTAGTACTTAAGTTAGCAAAAGGCACTCTGTACTTACTTGACTCCTCAGATTCCCAAAGGGTCTATTTGGTGCCCCAAGTAGTAGTCCAATGTCTGCTCCTGAGGGGCTATTTGGCACCCCAAGTAGTCATGGGAATCATGCTCCCAAGGGGCTATTTGGTGCCCCAAGTAGTCATGTGGTCTGCTACTTGAGTCCTCCTGCTCTCCTCTGCTCAATGAGGGGTGTCATCTCAGCTCTGTTCATCACAGGGGTTATTTCTTCACCTCCCTCATCTTCTCATGGGCGGCTGGTTCTTGGTTCTTTTCATCTGATATGGCTTGGTTTCCTAAACATAAAGATTAATTAAGTTCCCAATCTTGGGTATTTAAGTGGTCTAAATACTCTTGGTCCCTAACTTTACATCTAGGCAAAATAAGAGTAGCAGTAATGTTGCTACTATTACTGAGGTTACTTTCATACTCTACCTCAGACAGTTTGTCCTCCTCACATTCAGTGAGGTTGGTATAATTCTCAAGTTCATTCACTCTGTCATCAACAAGTGAAAATTCACTATTAGGGTCAATGACAACATTACTAATATCTTTAATAGTTCATTTGAGTTGTTGGAAATGGGCGACTCTCCCATTATTTAACAGATATCAATGGTGATCTAACACCTTTGTAATGGTAAATGGACCCTGCCAATTTGTGGCAAGCTTCTGCACTTGATTTGCATCAGTCATCTGGGGGGAAAATATGCAAAAACTTTGTCCCCAACCTTGTGAGGTTCACCATACAATTTGTGATTGAAATTCTGCCATTGATGGGTTACAGATTGATTAGTGTTCTGATAGATAGTTAAGTGTACTTCTTGAAATTTATGTAACATAAGATTCACAAAATTATCTAATGTAGTTTCATTATAATCTGGAAACATAATTGAGAGGGGCGTACTTGCCTCTTGGCCAAACATGGTCTTAAAAGGGCTGACCTTAGTAGTTCTGTGCACAGTGGTGTTATAAAAATACTCTACTGCCTCAATGACGCATTTCCAATTCCTGCTGGCTGCATGGGCAAGGGCGACTCAAAATAGTTTGATAACAGTGCAGTTGAGCCTTTCAACAACTCCATTGGCCTGTGGGTGGTACACAGTTGTGAACTCATGGAGTATCTCAAGCTCCTTCATCAAGGTTTCCATAAGGTGGTTTTTGAATTGAGGGCTGTGATCTGAGATTAGACATCAATTGCCCAAACTTGAGGACCCATTCCCTGACCACTTTCTCTTCAATAACCTTGGCAGTGGTGCTGTCAAGGGGGATGGGGGGATTAGTTGAGCATACTTAGTGAAATGGTCAATAAGTATGAGGAGGTACTGTTACCCCTCCTCATCATGAGAGAGTTTCTTGATGTCCATATGTACAACTTCACTTGTGCATTCAGCAGCTCTGCTGTGCAGCTCAGCTCACTGTTCTGGAAAATGTCCTGCTCCCTGCAACAGACAAGTGGTGCATTTGTCAATTATGTCCTGTACAGCAGCTCTAATACCAATAGTAACATATCTTGCATTAAATGTTTGCTTGGTTTGAATGATACCTAAGTGGCCTTTCTTATGAATTTTCCATACTAGATCTCTTCAAAAGTATTTGGGAACTGCCAGTAGACTATTTTGTCTCTGTGTGTAAAGTAGGCCTGCATCAGTAAGTTTCCAATTATAGTGCTGGAAATACCTCTTAACAATGGGACTGAGGATGTAGTTGTCATTTTTCAACTTGGCAATAATCTCACTTAACACTTTATCATGGCATTGGTGATGTACAATTTCCACTTCTGTGATGTCCTCCTTCACCAAAATGGGGAGGATCTCATTTCCATGTCAGTCTGCATTGATCTGGGGCAGACACTCGTAGTTTCTGAACAGGAGAAACCCAAATGGAGTTTTCTCTCCAGGTGGTTTCCAGAGATCACACTCATAGCTCAGGAGAGCTGTACAATAGTCTGTGTTGTTGTGCAGTCTTCCCAGATGATGTTTAATGGAAAAGGTAAAATCATTCAAATACTCTATCCACTGGGCAATGATATTAGATTTGTCACCAGAGAATTTCTTCAGCTATGCCAGTGCTGAGTTGTTGGTCCACACAGTAAACTGGGGTCCCAGTATGAAAAAAAGAAACTTTTTCAGACTCTTGACTAGAGCAAGCATTTCCAACTTGGTCACACCATAATTTACCTTGGCATTTCAGAGCTTGCAGCTGAAATATTGGATGGGGCTCTCTTTCCCATTGATTATCTGACTAAGCACGCCACTGATAGCAATGGAACTGGCATCACAGTCAATAAGGAATTCTTTTGAGTAATCTGGTGCATTTAAGCTGGGAATTCTTCTAAGTTCTTTCTTAACATTATCGAGCTCTTCCTGCTTGATCCAGCTCCATTTAAATTCAATGTTGTGCTGCAATAGGTTGGAGATGTGCTTCATTTTGTTAGCTAACTCCAAGATGAAGGCACCATAGTAATTCAAGAATCCCGTTAGTTGTGGTACAAGAATGGGGAGTTTTGATCTTATCAAGCTGGTCCTTCACAGCATTCTTGATGGAGATATGAACAGGTTCAAGAATTCTTCTGAGAAAGGTGACATGAGGCTGTAACAGAGAACACTTGTTCCCATTGACTTGAAGGCCAGACTCATATAACAAGCTAAGAGTGCTTCCAAGCCTTTCCAGATGCTCTGAGAAAGTATTACCAGCAATGAGAATATCGTCCATATAGGCTGTTATGCCAGGTTTGAGTATGTTGGCACCATTTCTAAGTATGCAGGCAACATAATGCTGGAAAGTCACAGGGGCATTGCAGAGCCCAAAAGCCATATACTTCCATTCAATGAGGCTGTAGGGGGTTATAAAGGCATTCTTCAAAATATCAGAGGGTTTCATTAGCACCTGCCAGTAGGCCTTGCACAGGTTGAGGTAGCTGAATAACTTGTATCAACTAGCATTGTAGAGAACATCCTTGATGTGTAGGAGTGGGTACACATCCTTTATTGTAACATCATTAAGCTTTGATGAGGTTGCTTAAGATCTTCTCTTATTCTTCCTGAAGGTTTTCCAGTACTCTTCTGATGGGCAAGTGAATTGGATGATTGTTCTTGGTTTCAATGGAATGCTGTTCTTCAATGGCCTGGCTGACACTGATTGAACCATAATTATAGACCTCATAATGCTGTCTAAGCAGATAGGAAAGTGACTCATGCTCCTGAGCACTAAGATGCGGATGTGTCTGCTCATTAACAAGGGGGATCTGAATGCTGTCACTCAGCTCTGCTAGATCATGGATGGCCATTAAGATTGGTGAGCAGGCTGTGGCCTGAAATTGCAGACAAACCAGGGTTGCAATGAGCATTAGCTGAGATGGATCTATTGCAACCAAAGAATCAGAACTATTTAACACAGTAACACACATTTTTCCTTTAGAAACAAGACAGAGATCAGGTGAGAAGTTAATTCCATGGAAGCATTTTCCCTTAAATCTAGAAATCATAATGTCTCCAGTATAAGCAGAGTCAGTGGTGACAGGAACATGTTGCCAGTGATGAGGCTCCACAATCACGTATTCAGAAAAACTCAAAGAGATTTCTTGGCTAGGGACAGTGGTGAGCTCTTGCCAACATTTGCTTTCTCTGATGGAGATAGTGTTATTACCATAATCAATGATGCATGAATTCTACTTGAGAAAATCATTTCCCAAAATTATGTCATATGGAAGCAGTTGACTGCAAGTATCAATGACAATTAGATCAACAACAAAAAGTTCCTGCTGAATGCATAACTCTAGGTTTGGTATGTGACCTTTGAGTGAGATGGAATTTCCAGAGGCATCCAGCAGATGCACAGTAGAGGAAAGTAGGTCATTCCATAACAGGCACAGCTTAGAACAACAGGAATCACTGATGATCAAGGCTGAGGGCCTGGTATTGATGGTGACATTTACCAGGGAATCATTTATACTAAATGGGATTACATTTGTATGCAACAGCAAACTGATGACCAGAACATTTTGTGCATGTTTTCTAGGAGGCAGTGCTCTGACTAGTTTGACTGGGTGGCTAAACCAACAGGTGACTCAAGAGAATATTCCTGGTCTCCAGGTTCATCAATAATGAAACCTTCAACATTGGTGACTAGACGAATAACTGCTTGGCACTGAGATTTAGTGTGCCCTTTCTGGCCACAATGGAAACAGCAAGTATGCTCAAATTCTATCTTTACAGTAGAAGTGACAGTGCTCAAAGAGGTAGGAGGCTTTGGTAAAGAAGAACCAGCTTTTAGGTCTCCAGAGTCCTTATCATTATGAGTAGTGTTGTGCAGCATGTATATGATGGTTATGGTTTTGTGGATAATTACACTGAGATTGTCCTCAGAGTCACACTTGAGCTCAAGGCAACTTTGAATGTTAGGTGGGAAGCCTTGGCAGATTTATGAAAAGAGAGTGAGCTTCAAATACTCAGGGGTGAGTTTACTTAGATGAAACAGACTTTCTACTTGTGTGATGTACATGTATGTGTGAATATCATCACCTTTTTTGAACAAGAGGTCACAAAGTAGTGTTTTGTACTGTTTTTTGATGTGGAGGCCTTATAATGGTCCTTGAAATATCCATTAAGAAGCAGATAACTAGTCTTCACATCTTGATCTAACATCATGTACTGATTGTATGTGATACCTTTAAGGTAGCTGGGGAACTGAGCAACAGTGGCGTCTTGGGTAGCTTTGTACTGCTGCATGGTTAACTTGAAGAGAAACAACCACTCTTCAAAAGATTGAGAGATCTCATCAATCTTTCTGGTGAACCAAAAGGTATTTACAGTATGCTTTAGTGCTACATTTGGTTTATACATTACCTGTTTTTCTATTTAAATACTTTGTTATATTTTATATTTTATTGCAGCACCTAAATTGCATGAGCTGTGGCCTGAACTGAGTTTAGGTATACTAGCATATAGGGTACATTTTGCACCCAAGAACTTGTAGGGCTTCTCTCTCTCTTTACTTAAATTAGGGCCCCTGTCTAAAATGACTCTTTCTAATAAGGTTCTCTGTTTCAGGTTGGCCAAGTGTGGCCATGCACTCTTCATTTACCTGATCTCATGTCACCTTTAACTTCTAGTTGGAATAGGCTTGTTTGGCTCTGGAGTCAGGTTGTTAATTATTGAGACATTGGCAAATCCTGGTGTTTAGCTACACAGATTTCCATGCTGATGCCACATTATATTTCTTTGGGATTTTTATTTTTTGGTATTTCAATTTTTGGTCTTCTCTTTCCAAATTATTTGAAGGTTCCTTATGTCAGAAAAAACTACCAACCAATAAAATGGGTTTCTATTTATTATCAATATGAGTTATCTTAAAATCAACAGAGAACTCCTTAGACTAAGCAAAGAAATAACTATAAATAACAATATCATCAGGTCTCCAACTAAATTATGTTATATGCAGGTAAAAAAACTATTCTTTAAACTTGTATTTCCTTCTTGTTTAAATTTCTATCCTGAAATGTTGGTTTAAATGATAGGCAATTAACACTACATTTAATGTCATCAAATACATGTTACATTTGTAACAAAGCTCAGTATTAAAAATAGGCAAAATAAATACAATTCCTTACTTAAGAGAATTTTAGGTAAGTAAATGACTAGGTGATATGCAAGTTTTAGGTTGTTAGAAGCTCCTATCCTTATAAATTTAGCCTAAAAAAGAAGAATAGGCTTAAGTGCTGTTGGCAATGTCTCTAGTGAAAATGGGCATTATTCTTTTATCCAATACCATTTGTCTAAGGATTCTTAAGCTTGCACTTAAAATATTTCAGAACAGTAAAATAAGGATTCATAATGAAAATTCAATATTATGTAAACTATCACCCAGAGTAAAGTACTACTAAGTTATATATAACATGGTTTAAGTTAATTGAATGTACATTGTAAAACTGCTTAAAAACAATTACATACTTTTTGAAAACAGAAGATTTTTCAATTGAAGTAAAAGAAATTCAATATTATGGCATTTTCTATCATACTTGGCATTGTTGTGGTACAAGTGTTTTGTGCCATGCTACATTCTGTAAAGTGGTACATGGTATTGTTTGCTCCTGCAAAAGCATGATTGTATCAAGAACATGAAATCTTGTTTTAGCATGGCATCTTACTAAGAATATAGTAGAAGTAGTCTCCCTAACCTATGTAATAATCATGTGCATATGTGAGTTTAGCTTGGTTATTGGTTGAGAGACCTGATTCTGATGATGAGCTCAAATCCTTCTCCAACTATTACTGTAGAGTCACTCAGGGCCCTTATTTTTGCTTTTATTTATTTAATGGCACTCTCCTTTTATTAATTTGGTGCTAATTTTTGATTTAATTCAGTGATTTTAATGGTTTTTAGTGTTTCAAACTTAAGTTTCAAAGTAGATATTAATTGTCCCCTCAATCAAGTTTAACATGTAATTGCTCATTTGAATTGCAAGGGAATTGAAGCAAATTTTGTAAAATGGTAAATATTTACCTTTTTCTTGTATATAAGTAGGGAAATCATTGTAGCAACTGTCAAATAAATTTTGTCTTGCTGGATACCATTTGCTTTTTATTTACTTAATATCTTTAACCTTTTTAGCTACTGTATTGATGTAATAAGAATGCATTTGTAAGATCTGGCAATAATGCGGGAGGAACTCCTCTGTGCCTGGGGCAACAACTCACTCCTGGACAGATGGTAGCCCATATTGTGGTTGCTTTAGGGCTAAGTATACATATAGGGAATAAAAACTGTTAATATTGATCAGTTCATACATGCACTTAAGAACAACACAATGCAAATATAATATGCCATTGGCAAATGAGAATACATGGTAATTACATGTGATTATATTTTATTAAATGAGCTGAGATAAGAAGAACACTGAGCTAAATTTGTTTATTGAGCTAGAAATTAATACTAGAGAAACACAATTAGCACTTTGCAAGTAAGGTTGATTTCTCATGATTTGGCTTCGGCATGATGCCATGTGAATTGGTCAATATCTGGAATGCCTTCTTGGGGAATGGTTTTGGTTTTTTCTATAGTGAAATTGGCGAACTACCAATGTTCATTTGTTTTGTTGGAATGCATGTCACTCTTGGAGATGGTAAATCTTTTCAACCTTCAGTCTGTACTATGTGTTACCCAGTGCTGCTCAAGCTGTTAGACACAACCCACAATTCTACATGGTGACCCTGATGGGATTCAGAATTGGTGTTTTCTTACTGTATTTGGTTTTGATTTTTCCATTGGGTGTGAGTCAGCTGGGATGGATTTCCCATGACCATGATTTACTTCACCACCAATTGATGCCCATTTTTCCTTATACATAATTCTACACTTTCAATTCTGTGATCTGAAGCTGTTACCAAGCCTAGATTGTTCTTACTCATTCTTATTGCCATATTGGCATTGTCTCATTATTCTAGTAGTTGGAATGATTGCCTTGCTGCTGTCTGTCAGTTGCTTTTTGTTTCCAGTTGGATGTTTCTCCCACATTGTTGGAATTGTGTTTGGAACCTTTTTTCTTATTTAACTTTTACTTACTCTTGTTCTTATGGATATGGATTTTTCTATTTCTTGTAATGGGACCCCCTCTTGGGACATCCCCTGTGTGAGTGTTGGCAGCCTGGATGCTGCCCCTCACACCATTGGATTTGATTCCACTGTTGTTTTACCTACACCTACTCCCACCAAACCTGTTTCTGCTATGTCTACACCCTCTGAAATTTTCCAGCAAGAGATCCCCACTCCTGCTACCTTGTTGAACCTGTTTATTTCATATATGCCATTGTTACCTCCTCCAGAGTTACTGACAACCAAAGTTGAACAGCTTAGAGAAGCCCTTTCTGAGCAGATTTCCCAGTGCTGTTCCTGTGAAGCCTTTCTTGATGCCTTGCAGGCAGAGCTATGACAACAAGCCACTGCAGGTTGGCAGTGTGAAAGATGCTTGCTTGATTTGATTTCTGCATTAGAGCGGCAAGTTCAAGAACCTACCCACATTCTCCACTGATCTCACTAGGAGAACATGCGTACATAACTCATGCCTTCTTGGATAATGCTCTTGATGCTCTCTCTGAAAGATTTTCAAGTATTATATCACAAACATTTTCCACTCACTTTTCTTGTGCAATGATAGCACCTACTACAACTCCAGTGATGCTGCCATTTGTTACCCCCATTACCTACTGTTGGAGGCCCTACATTCACCCAGTCAGCTCTCATGCAAGTCTCAACATTAACCACCATAGCTACGCCAGGCCCTTGTACCATGAGCACAACAGTAGTGCCCACAGCACCTGTCAGTGTCACATTTACCCCAACTGCTACAATCACTTTGCCTCCTCCCCTGAGTAACCCTATCAGGTACGTGACATTTCATTGGCCATGCTTTGCCCAGTTGATCTTACCCACAGAAGCATCTGGAAGTGAATCAGCAAACCTTTTCAATCAACACTCTGTGTTGCCCAAATTTACTGGAAAAATTGACAAGATCTCACAGTTATTTGAAGAGTGGCTCTTCCTCTTTGAGCTCACTATGAAACAATATAAAGCTACACAGTATGCTGCTGCTGCTCAATTCCCCATGTACCTCCAAGGCCTAGTGTACAATCAGTACATGATGTTGGACAGAGAGTTCAAAACAAATTACCAACTACTCATCAGTCATTTTGAGGACCATTACAAGGCGCTGCATATAAAGCAGCAATATAAGACGCTCTTATGTGATCTCTCCTTTAAAAGGGGAGATGATGTCAGAACCTATATCATGCAGGTCAACATACTATTTTGCCTTAGCAAGCTGACACCAGAATACTTGCGACATGATCTCTTTTCATATATCTGTCAGGGGTTCCCCTCCACCATTTGGAGCTGTCTCAAACTCAAGTGTGATCCAAAGGATGACTTGAACTCCATCATGAAAAAGGCAATTAGCATAGTCTACATGTTTCAAAATACAACTCACATTGAAAAAGATGCTGGAGATCTAAGGACATGTCAGACAGCCCCCAAACTGCTGACCTCCTTGAGTTCTGCTGTAGTACAGAAGAAAATTGATAACAAAGTAATGTGATGCAGACAATTAGGTCACATTTGGATTCAGAATGGTGCAGTTATTCATCTAGTGGCTAATGGAGATGGTTTCATTATTGAAGAGCTGTCAACTGAAGTGTGTACTCCCACCCCCATCAAGTCTGTCAGTCATTTAAATTAAATGGAGCACTGCCTCCTGAAAACTGTGCACATGATGTCCTGGTAATCACCTCATTATTGCATACCAATGTCATCCCTGCAGATGTGAACAAACTTTTAATTAATGTCACAATTGATATGGGAGCCTCTGCCTCCATAATAAGTGACACCTGTTGCAACAAGCTTTGCCATCTATAGCATACTTGCTGGATGCTTTAGGAAATACTATCTCATTGAAGGTCAGGTAAATAACCTTGAACTATGAATTCACCAGGAGTGTTTCTGAGTGGATCTCATTGTAATAGACACTTGTGATCAGCCCTTGCCATACAATATCATCCTTGGCAATGATTTTCTCAAAAAGAACGCCTGTGTCATAGACTATGGAAATAATACTATCTTGATCTGTGAAAGCAAGCCTCAGGAGGAGCTTACTGCAATCTGTAACCAAGAAATTTTGCTAAACTATCTGAAAGTATTGTTGTGGAACTCTGGCACTGGTGACAAGTTACTGTCATTACTACTCTCCTTACAAGGGTGACATTATGATCTCTGGACAAAGAGGGAAACGCCTTCTAGGCATACACTTTTCCCTGGACCTCTGCCATGTCTCCTGTGGCAGGACTTGTATCAATGTGCTCAACAGTTCTGCTTGTCTGATCTGAATGGATCCAACCAAGATCTCTATTGTCACAACTCCTGTCTGACTTGAAATGAAAGCCTCAGCTTGTCTTCCTGTTCTCACTGTGATTCAAAATCTGAGTGAACCCAGCAATCCAGTGCAGATCCCAGTGGTCAATGAAAAAAAACTCACAGACACCTGAGTCCCCAAGAACGTGATTCACTCTCTTGCACCAGCACCATGATGTGCTTAACTATGGCTCAATTAGCATTGGTAAGGCTGTTGGGGAACAACACACAATTACAACTAAAAGTGATTGCCCCATTTGGTTGCCAGTTCAGCAAGTGCCAGAAAACCTATGTGCATAGTCTGATAGAGTTCATGTCTCTGGAAAGAACATTGAATTCGTATCAGAGTTTAAGTACTTAGGCTCGATGATCAGCACTGCTGGGACAGCCCTCTCTGAAGCAAGACATTGGTGCAAAAATGTACTTGGCAAGATCATACATTATCAGCAAGTAGCACATCAGAATGGGCTTGGCAAAGCACTCTCCTTCTTACTTCTACAAGGCGTGATGGTACCCACACTAATGTACGCATGTGAAACCTGGGCAGAATCTTGTAGGGAACTTGAGATGCTTGAGGCTTCCATGAATACCTGTAAAAGGGTTTTTTGTGGAGTCTCCTTATGGGAAAAGCTCACAAAGGAACAAGTACACAGACTTATGCCTTTCCAACAAGTGCGCACTATAATAGCACGTAAGCACTTACTTTTTGTAAGCCAGATGCTGGTGCACAGAGAAAGCATAAATTGTGGCGAGTTCCTAGAGCTTAGTATGACAAAAGCATCAATTGTTCCTGAAGGAAATGGCCACATTGTCAGTGCATGCAAGAGTCAGTGTTGGGAGAAACGGCTTGTACTTGATGTGCAGTGGTTAATGGGTGTTACTCTGGGGGAGTCTCAACTGTTTTCCACTTTGACCACATCATGCACTCATTCAAGAAACACGAGAGAGGTTGTCAGCAGCCTAGCAGAGTCAATCAACGGGGACTCAGTGGTGCTATGTGATAGAATTGCTGGGGCGGCTTACGCAGCAGTACTGAGGCTCACACATGCCAGTACAAGACACCTGAGGTGCACGGAGTGTGCGCGTATGTTTTCTGCCCAAAAGGCGTTAAATCGTCATGTCAGAAATGACCATACGCAGAGCTCCACGACTATAGCAGATGCTAATTGCTGGAAGTGTGAAGCAAAGGGATGCTACAAGTCATACAAGAGCAAAGGTTGGTATTTATGGCATATTAAGACCTGTCACCCCAACCTTTGTAATCGAGCATTGATAGGCAACGTAGGAAGACACCAGGCTTCCACCACCAATCTGGGGGCGTTGGAGGGGCTGGTTAGCAGTCCTGCAGGAGTTTGAACTATAATGCTCTTTGTTACTCGATTCCTAGGGCTTCAGGACCAGAACTGGTCAGTACCATCCAGTTCTAAATTTAGGACTGCATTTGGGAGCCCCCACATGTGCATAGTACAAAGGGATACTCAGCAATCTGATAGAGAGTGGTATCATTCAAAGCAGCAACAGCCCCTATGCAGCACCCACAGTGTTTATTCAGCAATGTGAGATGTACTGTCTTTGTATTGATTTTAGAAAGCTAAACAACATCACAATCAAGGATGTGTATCCTTTACTTCACATCAAAGATCTCTTATATGACACCAGCCAATACAGTTTGTTCTCATGCCTAGATCTCTGCAAGGCCTATTTGCAGGTATCCATGAAGCCTGCCAACATCCTGAAAACTGCATTCATAATGCCATATGGCCTTTTGAATGGAAATACATGGCCTTTGGGCTCTGTAATGCTCCAGCCACTTTTCAGTGCTATGTCATGCATGTGTTGCCAAATGAGGCCAATGTCCTTGAACCAGGGATCACAGCAACATCCTTGTTCCTGGACACACATTTACTGATCATCTAGATAAATTGCATTGCACTCTCAAGATCCTGTACAGCTCTGGTCTCTGGTTCAATACAATAAGTGTTCTCTTATTTCACCACATGTTACCTTCTTAGGAAGGGCAATCAAAGCTGGAAGAATTTTATAAAGAATGAAGTGAAAGACCATCTTGACCACATTGAGACTCCATGCTCTTGCAAGGATGTCCAATGCTTAATGGGCTTTCTAAACTACTAATTCTCATTTATTCCTGAGCTGGCTAACCAAACTAAGCATATTTCTAACTTACTCTGGAAAAACACCAAGTTGCTTTGGACCTGGGCTGAGCAAGATAAGCTGGACTCCATGAAGTTAGAACTGAGGTGGATCCCAAGTCTAAACATGCCTGACTACAGCAAAGAATTTTTAGTTGATTGTGATGCAAGCTCTATTGCCATCAGCGGCATTTTAAGTCAAATCATCAGTGGTTGAGAAACCCCTGTTCAGTACTTCAGCTGGAAGCTCCAAAGTGCTGAGTTAAACTATGGGGCCACTAAATCTGAGATGATAGCACTTGTTGAGAGCTTGAAGAAATTTTGCTTCTTCATCCTTGGTCACCAGTTTACTGTACACACTGATAACTATGCACTAGCATGGCTTAAGAAGTTTTCTGGGGAGAAATTGAACATTGTCACCCAGTGGATCAAATATCTGAATGACTTTACCTTTACAATCACCCACTGTCCATGGAGAATCCATCTTAATGCAGACTACTTCACTGCCCTCCCCAGCTACAAGTGAGATCTCAGGAAGCCATCTGGTGAGAAGACTCCATTTGGGTTCATCCTGGCCTGTGAGTATGAGCTCCTTCCCAAAATCAATGCTGATTGGAATGGGAAAGCAATCCTCCCCATCCTTGTGAAGGAAGAAATCTCAGAGAAGGAAATTGCTGTCCATCAGCAGCATGATAAGATCCTGTCAGAAATCATTGCAAAAGTGAATAATCCAAATCATGCTTTAAGCTATGCTGCCAAGAGGTACTTCCAGCACTATAATTGGAAGGTTACCAAAGCTGGGCTCCTGTATGCCCATAGTTGAAACAACTAGCTGGTGATCCCCAAGTATTTCAGGAGGGATCTTGTCCAGAAAATCCATGAGCAAGGTCATCTGGGAATCATCCAGACTGAGAGAACTTTCAATGCTTGCTATGTAACCATCAGCATATGAGCTGCTGTCCAAGACATGATCAACAAATGCAAAGCATGCCTGCTTCAGGGAGCCAGACACTTCCCAGAGCAAAGAACCAAGCTCCACAGCCAAGTTGCTGAATGAACCAACAAAGTAGTCCATATGGACTTAGAAAAATTATTAAGAGATGATGAAGGCTTTCAGCATCTTCTGGTCCTGATTGACCACTTCACCAAGTACATGAGCCTCATCCCACTCAATAGTACTACAGCCAAAGTTATCAAAGAGAATGTTGTGAAGGAGTGGATTTTTAAGTTCAGACCTATGGAGAGGTTAGTCTCTGATCATGGTCCTCAATTCAAAAATAACCTGATTGCCACCCTCATGCAAGAGCTAGAGATTGTACATGATTTCACTACTGCATATCACCTACAGTCAAATGGTGTTTTTTGAGTGATTAAATCACACCATCATTAAGCTAATAAGGGTAGCTCTGGCCCAGGCTGCCAGTTAGCATTGGAAGCAAGTAATAGAGGCATTAGGGTTTTTCTACAATACAGCCATTCACTCTACTACTAAAGTCAGCCCTCTTAAGGCTATGTTTGGCCATGAGGTGAGCATGCTGCTGTCTATAATGTTCCTGGATTACAATGAACCCACACTAGAGAATTTCATGAACTGGATGCTACATGAGTTTCAGGAAGTGCATCTTACCATATGTTGAAATACCAACCAGTCAGTTATTTGCCAAAGAAACTTTAACAAAAAATTGTATGGTGAACTGCACAAGCAGGGAGATTCTGTTTTCACATACTTCCCTCATCAGACTACCAATGCCAATCAAGTGCAGAAGCTTGCCACCAATTGGCAAGGACCTTTTGTGATCTCAAAAGTATTAGACTAAAGTACTAAATAACAGTAAATTCACCCACTTCCAGTGACTTAGGCAAACTATTAAGGATATAAATAATGCAGTCATCAACAATAATAACGAGTTTTCCCTTATTGATGATGAAATTGAGTATTATAACAACCTCACCAAGTGCAAGGAGGATGACCTTATGCAGATTGAGTATGATAGTAACTTTGGTAATAGTAGCAATGTTATAGCTACTTGTATTTTGCCTCAGAGAAAGGCTAGAAACCAGAGATATCTAGATCATTTAAATACCCAGGATTGGGACTTTAACCTTATATCTTTGCTTAGTAACCATGAAATGATCAGAGAACAACCCACCAACCAGACACCACATCTGGGGGAACCCACAAGACAAAACCAGCAGAGCAGCTACACCAAGATGAACAGACAAGAGCACCTCACATAAACAAGAGTGCCCACCAGAGGACTCCAGTAGTAGCAGCTGCCACTATGAGAGGAGAAGAGTGATTCCCACAACACGCATAGAGACAACTCTCTGTGTGGGAGTAGACCTTGGATGACTATGCACAGAGACAACTCTCTGTGCAGGACTCCAAGGAGACTAGAGTGCCCTTTGCTCACATCAGTAATCTAACCCCATTAAGAGTTGACTCAAAACCCCCTCCTAGTCCCAGTCCCTCCTCCTGTGATTCAACCAGTGTTAGATCCAGAAAAGCAGAGGAGAGGAAAGGAAAGACATCAAAGGTTGGAGAAGAGATTTTGCATCTGTATTTTATTGCTATGCAAAAGGCTGTCCATTTGGTCTGAGACAAATTATCTGATGAAACTAAGAATAAGCTTTGATGGATCTTCAACACTAAGGCACTTACATGTTCCATCAATGTCATCCCTTTTATTATTGACTCAGAATGCAGGCAAAAATTAATATCATCATCTGTTATGATTTGAAAATGCAAGGTGGTATGCCATGATCATACCAGAGGAGCACAGTCCATACAATGTTCAATGAAGACTTTAACTTGTCCCACCTATGCCAGTTCCTGAACAGCAAGGAGAAGATCAAAAAGTTGGAATGTGTTAATATCAATTTTGATAATTTACTAATTGTCTATTTCCTTTGGCTGAATGAAGTGACCCACCCCAAAATTATGGAAAGGGTTGAGATTGCTTACAGGCTCACTAAGGTTGAAAATATTTGACTCATTATGTTTCTGAAAGAAGAATACCAGAACAACATTCTGGATGAAGTAGAAAGTTTACATTTCTGCATGGAAAACTTCATGGTTCTCTATAGCAGTTCATACCAGACAAAAAACATGTATAACACCAATGTTATCTCAGCCACAAAGCTTATCTACATGGATCTACTTATGTGTAAAAAGATTCCAACACATTGCCTCACAGTCAACACTCAACTTCTCATAGACACATGCATTCATGCCCAAACACTAGAATCAATCAATATAAATCTGCCCTGCCTCTCCTATGTGTTGGACCTTCATGTAAGTTTCACTTTCTCTCAGAGTGCAGCCACTTTGCAGGAAATGAGCAAAGTCTGGATGAACCTGAAAGCAGACCACTGTCAAGACACAGAATGGCCTACTATCAACATCTACAGCCCAAACTCTCAATATAACAGATCAGTCAAAAAGGTCTTGGCTGAATTACAACTCTTGCATGACATGCAGGATTGCAAGAACTTTTTGGACAAGCTATTCTCAGAGAAATTTGCACCAGCAATTCAGTCACATGGAGCCATGTGGATACTGGCTGCCTTCCTTATGTGTGACCCACAGATCCAACTGCCTCTGGACAAAACAGCCTGAGAGAAACTTGCCAAACAGTGCCCCCATGAGATTGCTATTGGCCCTGCCGCATGGAAAGTAAAGAACTGGTTGTTACATTTGTGTGCACTACCTGCTTCTCCAGGAAAATCTAAGAAGGCAATCGAGTGCTTCAAGAAATTCTATGCTTGCCTCATTGGGTCTACCTCCACAGATCATAGTGTACTGCCTAGGAGTTGCTTTCTCTTACTTAAACATCTTCTCAGACACTCTAAAAAGTAAATGTGTGGAACCACTGCTGAAACAAAGTTTCCATCACTTAATTCTGAGAACATGACTCTGTGCACCAGTCAACTAATGTGCCATGAGCCTTGCTCAACAAAGCAGTTCCTCAAACTTGTTGGTCACTACTGCATTCCTGCTCACACGGAAATCCTGTTTAACTTAGAGCACCTTAATTATCTGGAATGTGGATACAATCAGTTAATCAAAACTCATTGACATGCAACAAAAGAGGGTGAGGTAATTCCCATCACTGTTCTGGAACAAACAATGAAGTTGCCTGAGCAATTTTACTGTGAGGAAGAGCTACTAGCCTTGTCAGCAATTGAAGTGTCACCATCAACCAAGGCCTTGATCAAAGCTGTTAATTTAGAAAAATTCTCAGGAACAGCAGTCTCACCAAAAACTATGCCCACTTGGTCCATCATGGAAAATGAAAGTATCCTTACAATTGAACACCACCCTGATGAGTTTGCTGATAAGCCAGCAATCTTTGATCAAGTTGTTAAGCCCAATAGTGACAATGACATCCTAGGTCTTATGAAATGGTGTCTCATTGAGATGTTCACCAAGGAAAAACTGGTCCTCCTACTATCACCAGCACAACAACTCACCCTGGACATAGAGTGTACCACTGCTCATCTATGTATCACCATGCCTCAGGTAGATAAATTACAGAGCCACAGACTCCACAGAGCCTTTTGGGAGTTGATTCACAAAGCAAAAATCAATTATCCAGTTACCATCAGAATGGCCACCCTCAGAAAGAAAGCTAGCTTTGCACAACTGGAAGAAAATGTTGAGAAGAACAACCTACTCTGCATCCCACCTCCTTGCCTTATGACTCTGTTGATCCTGCTGTCTTGGAGGGTCAGTTGCAGAAGGAAAAAGGTCTCTGCCCACCTCTCTGATTGAACCAATTATGTATCAACTGCTGCAGAGGTTATTAGGGTGATGCAGACTAAAGAATATAAGGAAACTCATAAAATGTTGCTAGAAGGTGGGAATCCCAAGAGGGTCTATATTGATGGAAAACTTACCATCAAGGACATTTTTCAGAAGGGGCAACCCATCTCTACTCAGTTGGAAAAAATCCACCACACAATCAATTCTCTGGATCACTGCATTGTGATTCTGTTCTAGGCAGGAGGGGACCTGATGTGGACCAACAATACCAAAATGATTACCTGCTATTATAATGTCACAAAGTGCATAGAGATAATCAGAATGCTATGTGCTGAAATTAACAACCCTGAGGAGATGACTCTACTACAAGTTAATGAGTATTGTTCTCTCTTTGTTGACAATGCTATGTGAATGGGATTGCTATGGGAGGTCTTCCTTCATTTTAACCCAGACATGAAAATTAGCATGGAGGATGCTCACACTTCAGATAGAGATGCACTGATGATGCTCCTCATTGCCTTGAAGGGTCTCAGGTTATATGAGAGGTTCTATGACACCTTTACTCAGAGATTAAATGTGCTGTGATGCAACTGCCCCATCAGTTTCAGGTTACTGGAGCCCAAATATTTTAGACTACACAGTGAAACAGTTACACAATTGGAGGCACTCATGCAAGTGACCCAGCAACCATGTTACACAGAGGTCTCATCATGGGATGATGTATTAGCAAAGGAGATTGTCAAAGAAGCCCAGAAGTTGTTATGTGGCCCTACAGTCCAGTTACTACTGCAAATTTAACTGAGCAATGGGGGCATGTAGAGTCACTCAGGGCCCTTATTTTTGCTTTTATTTATTTAATGGCACTCTCCTTTTATTAATTTGGTGCTAATTTTTGATTTAATTCAGTGATTTTAATGATTTTTAGTGTTTCAAACTTAATTTTCAAAGTAGTTATTAATTGTCCCCTTGATCAAGTTGAACATGTAATTGCTCATTTGAATTGCAAGGGAATTGAAGCAAATTTTGTAAAATGGTAAATATTTACCTTTTTCTTGTATATAAGTAGGGAAATCATTGTAGCAACTGTCAAATAAATTTTGTCTTGCTGGATACCATTTGCTTTTTATTTACTTAATATCTTTAACCTTTTTAGCTACTGTATTGATGTAATAAGAATGCATTTGTAAGATCTGGCAATAATGCGGGAGGAACTCCTCTGTGCCTGGGGCAACAAGTTGCTCCTGGACAGATGGTAGTCCATATTGTGGTTGCTTTAGGGCTAAGTATACATATAGGGAATAAAAACTGTTAATATTGATCAGTTCATACATGCACTTAAGAACAACACAATGCAAATATAATATGCAATTGGCAAATGAGAATACATGGCAATTACAAGTACATATTATTACATGTACATATTTTATTTAATGAGCAGAGATAAGAAGAACACTGAGCTAAATTTGTTTATTGAGCTAGAAATTAATACTAGAGAAACACAATTAGCACTTTGCAAGTAAGGTTGATTTCTCATGATTTGGCTTCAGCATGATGCTGTGTGAATTGGTCACTATCTGGAATGCCTTCTTGGGGAATGGTTTTGGTTTATTCTATAGTGAAATTTGCAAATGACCAATGTTCATTTGTGTTGTTGGAATGCATGTCACTCTTGGAGATGTTAAATCTTTGCAACCTTCAGTCTGTACTATGTGTTACCCAGTGCTGCTTGTGCTGTTAGACATGCCCTGTGATTCTACATTATCAGGAAGTTATGGTATATGATAGTTGCTCAATAATGCATTACAATAATTCTTCTTAAGAGTTTTGTCCCTTAGTTCTCTAATGTATACTTTACTTGAGATATTAGTCACCATGTGTGAAGGAGTAGTGAATACAGAATCTGTCAGAAAAAAGAAACATATTTTGCAATAAACAGAATTTTACTGTTTACATTTTAGCATTTTTTGATATATATATATATATATATATATATATATACATATGTATATATATATTGTAATTTGTAATTTGAAATTTTATTAAAATATTGAGATTACAGTCTCATGTATTGACATGCAGAACTTTGAGATTTACATAGCAAATTATTAGTGGTTGAGGTATGACGTTCAATAATATTAGGTGTGTTAATGAAAATATTACCATATGTACAATTAAAATATGTATATGAATATTCTTTATAAAATCAAACATAATGTTTTACAACATAGCCTAGACTGCATTGGAATAAACAACCATTTTTTTTAAGGCAACGACTAAATATTGATGTAGCTTTGATTTATTTGATATTAATGTCCCTCTTAATTAATGTAAATTTTGTCAAAAAATTTTGCATTGTCGATATCAAGGCTGTGTATGTCGGTTTAAAGATTTCTTATGTAGGTAAATAGTATCAACCCATTTTATTGGATGGTTAAATTATCACAAATTAGTCAAAGATATATTTTCAAATCTTATCACTTGTGCTATGAGTAACTACAGTTTCTAACATTAACATTAACTAGCCTATATTTGCTTGTAATTATACACAATGCATATGACTCAATACAACTATGTGGCACATACGTATATACAAATATGTACAATCTACAAAGTAGGCTACAATTTACAAGAATAATATTAGTAAAAACAGTTAAAACACACATATTTACAAATTGAAATTCTACAACTATATGATTACATAACTTCGCCACATGTTTAGTATCTTAGATGTTCCTATTTGGTATTAATTGTTCAATAAGCTTTGTTTTAGAAGTTTTTTTAATTTAATAAAAGATTCAGCAGTTCTTGTCCATGTGGATGCTGTTTTGATATGCTATAAAAATGCTCCCACAATGAATGCTTAGTTTGATGCTTGAATGTAAATTTATTTATTCTAACATTTATGATGAATTTTCTGTTTACTAGATTTTGTGTGCTTTAAATGTTGATTTGTTTGTATAAGTTCATCAAGTTTAGATGTTGCATGTAGTACTTTGCTGCTAATATTGTGTGTTGTTCAAGTTATATTTGGTTTCTTGATGCTTACATTTAAACATTACTGCTATTGACCTGTTGAAAATTTTATTTATTCGCACTTGCTGTGATAGTGGTTCACCATTCAATAACCTCTCAGCATAACTGAATTGGCTAGTTATCAAAACATTTATTATCTCTTTGCTTTGCATTTTCTGGATCATTGGTTTTACTTTAATGAATTCCAGTTGCCATTCTCATGATCTTGGTATTTACAAACTCCTTAAACGGAAGGCCTTCATCTTGCTCCACGCCAAGATATGTAATGCTTTGCTTGATTGGTGAACTTATTCCTGCAAGATATTATGAACTGCGGTTTTTCACTGTTTAAAGTTAAATTTGTTTTTAATGAGGAGCGCCTGGGGTCTTCCTATGTTTTGCTGTAAATCAGTTGCTGCAAATATGGGATTAGCATTTGTAGAACATACAAGCTTATCATCTATGTATTGTAGAACTTTGCAATTGTTATTTATACAATCATTTATATTGTTTATATACAAGTTAAACAAATTGGGTTTCAGAAATGTTCCTGTGGAACACCTCTATCAGTTTTGATATATTCCGAAAATTGGTTATTTCCACAGACACGTTGCATTCTATCAGCTAGAAAGCTGTTTATCAGTAATCTGGCATTACTATAAATAATTGAAAATAAATATTTTTAGAAACAAAAACATTGAAATCGGAACTCTCTTCAAGAAATATTTGAACTGAGTAACTTGAACTTAACTTGAAAACAAATGTTAAAAACTTATACAATTTATAGATTAAGCGAATATTTTGTAAAATATAAGTGCAAATTCTTATTGATATTATCTTTCTTGAGTAATTTTTGTAATATCAGATGATGACATAGAATGCTATCATAAAAGTGATGTTGAGTACATTACCTTAAAATTATCTAAAAAGTGACTGATTTATGTGACACGTTCATTTAATTTTCATTCCCTCTTATAAATTATTTTTTCAAAATTTTCTTCTGGTTTCATTACACAGTATTCAGACAGACCTAAAGGCAATTTGTATAAAATGTCAATATTCCACGAAATGTCAGGTTTTTATCGGAAAATTGATCTTCACTGATTAATGCTTGCCATTACCACCCTTTTTATATGGGCGGCATGTTTAATAATTTTAAATTTTTACACATGAGAATTATATTTAATTCTTAATTTGTGACCATGAATAATTTTGCAGTGTGCTGTTCCGAATATGGTTTTTATTTATTAAATTCGGGATTTGTATAAAATGTTGTATAGAAAGATGCTTACTCCGCAAAAAGTTTATATTTAATAAAAAAACAATTACACCGCACTCGCGTTTCATACAATAGATGGCAGCATCATACACTTTCGGGAAAAATTTTGACTACCTCTCTGGATAATAAAAATATATACAACAGTAGTTATTATCATAACCTAATCAGCATAAAACGAATTCGCAGATACCTCTCAGTGGATAATACTAAAATCCTCATTCAGTCGTTGTTTTCAATAACTCGCTTTTATACAAGGCTCTCAAATTTTATAAACATATCGCAGGTTGTTCAACATGATTACTTTGGGGTATCATAACTTAGCGTGTAATAATTCGAATTGGAAACATAAATAAAATCTCTGTGTGCCTCGTTTGCTTGAAAAGTTAATTCGTTAATTATGCCTAATGTTCAGTCGGTTTTTTCATTAGAAAAGTTGTGCGCTTATAGTCTTGACATCAAATTTCAATCACGATTTAAACAAATTGATAATTGATTTAGTAATTTTCCTATTTTCTTATTGAAATATACTTTTTCTGGATTGCTGATTTCTAGTTCATGTGTATATAATAAGGTGCACTAAAGAACTGCCTCTACTTCTAAAACCATCTTTTTTCATGTTTTTATGTACTTGCCATTTTAACTGTGCTGGCTATTCCCTATTTTTATTTTCAAGAGGTCAAGGTTGCAATGTCCTCTAAATTATTTTCCAATTTTATAGTTATAGCCTCATGTTGTAAACCATTATGACAAAGCTAAGAAAACCCATATAAACGTTTCCAGGTTTTTCTTATTTACTTTGTAAAGATAGACGTTTAAAATTTTCCTGCACTAAAATTGCATTACATGTAAACAGTTCAATAACATAACAGTTAAGCTTAATGGAAACAATCCTAGTATATAATATATACATATGCTTAAAATCAGTATCATATTTATGAACTAGTTTCTAATGTTTGTAAAATTTGTCAAGAAAAATTGTATACAGTAGAAGTCGCTTGATAACAACTCAATGGAAATTGAGCAAAAGTTGTTATTAACCCTGTAGCGCCCCATGTTGCAAATATGCAACACCAACTTTGGGGACTAGGACAGATGGTTGTACAGTGATATGTTATTTTTTTCATTTCTAGTGGATTCCTCTATAACCCAGTGTTGCAAATATGCAATGTTCTGTTCTGGTACTGATTATTTTTTTAAAATTTCACCCTTCAGTAAAGTAGCAGTTCCTATGTTATGTGAAGTTGATATATGTCTCTACTTTGGACCTCTGAATGAAAATTACTTGGTGGATGATCGGTTTTTTGCGTATTATTTTTGAATCAGTTTTACTTCAGGCATGAATATAATGCCATATATTCTCAAGGTTTGTAACAAAATCTTTCACTAGATAGCTGTCATTGGTGTTGTTGCACATATGCAACAACGGGTTTTAAATTGAGTAATAGCTCCTACGTGCATTCAAGCATGCGATTTCAGTGTTTTTCTCCATTGCTCTTAAGCTGCGGCCAGAGCAGACACAATACGTTCTCTCCATTTTCTCTGAAGAGTGAGTTTTGCGCGCTCGTTTCTTTATGAATTACCAAAATGTTGCAATGACAATCCGACGAAGCAATGTATGTGACCGCTAAAGTAAAGCACACAGGGCCAAAATTAACTCTTCGGAGCAAACGGAGAGCACGTATTGTGTCTGGCCGCAGCTTTAGTGTTTTGGTTTCTATGATTATTAATAGTAAATTGCATTTCAGCCGCAAGTAACCTTTGCGCCATTCTCTGCTAACATTCTTGTCAGGTTTTGTCACCAACATTCCAGTGCTTGCGCAATCTTTGGTAATAACTTTTGCACAATTTTTGGTAATAACGTTTCTTATAAATACTGACGATTATACGAATCTGCCATTCTACGTTTTGATAAAACTTTGAGTATCTGAAAAATACAACATTTAGAGTAGGATTGTTTGTTTTGATGAGCGTTTTCAAGTTATCATTGTAGAAGTGGAATATTTTGATTTTTGAAGATTAGTGAAGCAAATTTTTGAAAATTTATGTTGCGTTTGTGAAATTATTGCAAACTTACCTTATTTGATGAAGTTTTGTCTAATAGCCTATCGTGCCGATATTTTGTTTTGCAAAGGTGTCATAATAACTATAGCTCTACACAAGNAAACGCAACTGTTATAGAGAATACCACATTGCATAAATCAAAGGAAAAACACGGAGTGTTATAATGACGAGGACAAATTGCACGCCATGATTGCTTATTACAATTGGCCACTCTTAAGTGTAAATTTGGTGTTTGGTTACTGTGTTATTGTGTTTTCTAATAAAATTTGCAATTGAAGATTGAATAAATTCGTTGCATGTGCATTTTCTTGCCAGAAGCCAAAGTACGTATAGCGACCTGCATCGCCCGGTGTTGCAAATATGCAACATCATAAAAAATTTCTAAATAGATGTGACCTCTCCAAAAAACACCACATTCTGGTTAGATACTCTCTCCTATGTGTAATTATGCTATGCAGTATTTTTTTTCGTTTGCGTTCTATGCGTGGGTGCTACAGGGTTAAGCGGTTGTTGTTGTTAAAAACTGAAGTTTGTTTAAAAGCTGTATTTTACATGTTCAACATCAATAAAAAAGCTTTTTATGAAGAATGAAAATCTGTAATGGACAATTGTTTATTTTTGAGACGTTTCTGAACTCCATTTTCCAATTCACCTAGAAGGTTTAGCTCGTGGCTACCGCCATTTGCACCAAAAAATCTTTCAATTGGTTTATAGCAAGCATCACTTCCCTATTCGTTACATGTGCATGAAATTCGACAACCTCCTCGTCTGGAGGACTTCTTCGAGAGTTTCGTCGTCGGTTAGAATGCCATGGCATTGTAAGGCTTCGTCAGCATTTATCAAGGCTTGAATTACGCTATCATCCACCGATTCGGGAATTTCAATAAGAGGATCCACTTCGAATACTTCTAGCATGTCTGGAATTGATGCATTTCGCACAAATCCAGCTTTTTTGAAACAATTCCGGATAGTAAGATCAGACACATTTTCGAGAGCTCTGCGCATCATATACATTGCCTTGAGAATGTTAATTTTCCTTGCAAACCCTTCAATATCGCCGTTCTCCACCTGTAGTGGGCCTTAAGAGACCGTATAATTCCTTGGTCGAGTGCCTGGATAAGAGAAGTGACATTGGGAGGCAGAAAACTGAGTTTAAATGCGAGAAAGTTTCCTCAATTGTGTGACATGCTGCATTATCACAAAAAAACAATCTGTCTGTTTTGACGGGCCATCTTTGCATTTATAAAGTTCAAACACTTTTTCCAAACATCACCAGTAATCCATTGCGATTATGAAAATACTAAAAGGGTACGTCTTTATTCTGAAAACATCTGGGTTTCTCATATTTACCAATATAAAAGACGTGTTTTTCTGATCCGGTCTGATTTACAATCAATAGCAGAGCAAGACGTTTTTGTTCGTTTTGAAACAAAAAATGGGTGATCCGTTCTCACTCGAAGCTCCTGTGGGTAGTGCTCGATAGAAAAAACCAGTTTCATCTGCATTAAAGATGTTCTACTCAGAATAGTTGTTCGATTGCATAGGATAAACTGTTGTAATCCAGTTTTCTGCTGCAACAGAGTCAGCGGAGCTTTTTTCACCGTGAATTTTGTGAAAGCAGATATTGTGTCGCTTTTTAAATCGTTCTATCCAAGAGAAGCGAGGGAGCTCTTCCTGTCCAAGTTGTTGTGCAAAAAACAATGCTTTCTCTTATAACAGAGTGGCATGAATAGGAATGCTTTGTGAACGTTGCTCTTGAAACCATATACGAAGTGTTCTATCCAGTTCTTCAAACTTACTCAGTTTGGCTCGTTTTCTGTTGAGATTTTCATTGCCATTTGCTCTTTACATCAAACTAGTTTTGTTTTCTTTTATTCTTGATATAACACTTTTATCCACATTGTACTTTTTTGCAACATCAATTTGACTCATAGTTCGTAAATCATCTATAATTGCAAGTTTGTCTTTCGCAGAAAGCTCCGTTCTTCTTTTTCGATCCATATAATCAACTCTGAAAGAAATAAAACGAAACTAAATGTTAGGTTAGTTAAATAATCTTATGTCGATGCTGTAACGAGTATAGATAAATTCTAAAAATAAAAAATAGTTTCACATGGAGCTAGTCAGCGCGCATATTTTAATATAAAACCCTAGTCCATAACATCAAAAGTCGCAGAGTAATGGTTTTCCCAAATGCATCAATTTATATCATTACATAGACATTCGAAAGCTGTAATAAACTAAAGTGTTAATAACTTATAGGTAATAGTAATTAAAAATATAATATTATAATAAAATATTATAATATGGAATTAAAGAGCTCTAAATAATGCTGGAAACAGCTAAGAAATTATATAAGAATTCGCAGAGTTCTGGCTGTCTAATTATATAAAGTTGAAAGCTATAATATATCAAAGAGAAGAGAAAGGCAAAGAAGAATGGTAGAATGTATAATATAAAATCATCCAAATATAGTATTTTTAGACAGATGCCAAACTAATATTATATCAGAAAGTCATCCAAATATATTAAATGCACTATTTTATATCGGATATAAGTCGTTATAGTATAACCTAAATTGGTGCACAAGAGGTAAATTTTAAATCCCTTATTGTCATTGTATGTTTGTACATCCATATTTTTAGAAATGTATCTTTTCTATGAAGTACATGCATATATATATATATATATATATATATCAGTTGTCACGTGATTGATGATACACATTGCAAAAATACAACAACGTTAAGACTTTATATTGGGGAATTTATCTTTTTGTTGCGATTCTCTTTTCCAGAACATATAAATGTACATGTACATACTATATTTAAAATGATTTATTACGTGAGGTTGTTGAAAGTTAAAATACAAATATTGCTCATTATAAACATTATTGTGAAAACCAGTCTAAGAATTGTTTTTAAAGTTTGGTTAAACAGTCTTCATGTAGTTGAACAATGTTCGTTAAGTGTTATCGTGGCCTAATTGTTGTAATGGAATTTATAGTCAGCTGGGATTTGCAGTCGAAAAATTAATTCTTTTAACTTCAAATATACTACAAAAAAGCAACGTTGCTTTCAATAGTTTTTGTTGCTATGGTAATATACAATATATTTTCATTGAGAACGGAAATATTGTACCTCAATTGTTATTTTAAGGAGAAGTCACGGATTCGATTTTTTTATTGTAGAAAATTTTCGGATGTATGCGTGTGTTAAATTTGTGTCACTTGTTGAACACACGATTATTACTCATACTTTGATGGAAATACTTTAGCATTTCCTCTGCACCACAAGCGGCGTAGTAATTTTATCAGTGTACATGTATATTCGATATCAATCAAAATCTGACTGCATGTAAGCCCCATGAAACAACGACATTATTCTCTAATATTTTTGTGCTGCAGTTATTTTCATCACATTAGATGTCGCTTCTATTATTCACTGCTAATCCATTATACAGTTAATTACAGATGCTAACTACATGAATAGCTGATATATATTGTTCATTAACTAGAATTTTACGAGTTGCCAGCAAATTGATACTTTTAAGAGTTGTAATGCGCAATTTACTAATATACATTTATAATATATGCTGAAATATGATTTTAAATTGGTTTTGATCTATTTATGTTTATATCTATTGTATTTTATAGAAAATGACCCCTGCTAGAAAACCATACCTTATTAGTGGAATAAACGTCGAATTTCCAGTTAATGCTTATCCTTCTCAAATTAAAGTAATGGAAAAGGTAATTTATTCCTTCGATTATCAAAACAAATCATGAACAATTTTAGACAACTAACACATATCTGTTAACAATACACGTAATTCACGGCATTAGCTCATTAAATTGTCATAGTAATTTAGCATATTTTCTGAATTTGTTTTTCCCAAATTTTATTTTCAGATTTTGAAGTGCTTAAATTCATCAACTCATGGTTTAATAGAGAGTCCAACTGGGTCTGGGAAATCGCTTGCACTGCTATGCTCAACTCTTGCATGGCAGAAGCATAACAGCGTAAGTATAAGTAACGGTACTTTGTGGCATTTCTTCTTACATTTAGTCTTCCAAGGCCGATGAAACGGAGGATGTTGCGAAAACGGGGTCTTCGTCCGAAGAAAACGATTCCGAGTATTAATTGCTTGCATTTATTCAGCAATATACTTTACGTTTAGACCTACTATGATTTTTTACTGTACACGAACTCACAAGCAAATTAAGCAAATCGTTACTGAATTAGAGAAAACCGCATATTCACAAACTCGGTATTTATTTTACGTACTTGTTAAAATTAATTATAAATATATACTTCTGTGAGAAAGTGCTGTATTTTTACTCGTTTAACTACTGAAATAAATGAATTTAGTGAATTATATTTAAGATGTTATGCGTGTGTTTAGAATGACTATATTGTCCAGTCGTGAACACTCATGTCTTGAAACCCCCAAAGATGAAACACGTGACGAAATGTGTCGCCGTTTAAGAGATCCAAATTTGGCAAGTTATTTGTTAATCAACTGCTGCATCAGAAAAACACCCCTTTGATAGGGAAATTGCAACATTGAATGCATAATATAAGCGATTGAAATTTCGTTATATTGTTAATTGAGTTAAACAAAATATTTCTAACTTGTGCTTCATATGTTCAACTACTACCAAATAATGATCTAAATGTGAAGCCTCCAAAGAGTCAGATACTAGGCTGAAACAATAGTTGCAGTTCTCTGGCAACTTTAATATATTGTGAAGTACAAAATTTGTACTGATATGCGTATTCATAGCCTATGCACATGATGGTTTTTAAAATCTGGATGGCTAAATTATAAAAATTAGATTGCGTACAAAGTTTGCCATATGATTTCTTGAATATGCACTAATTATTGATAATACGAGACAATCTCTGCGGCTTTGCGAATTGATGGCTGATATTGGTGTTTTAAAAGCGATCTAATTTCGATTCGATTATTTTTCTAAATTCTTGTTGGTGTAAAATTAATGGTCCTTATGCCATCCAGTCTCCAAGAGTGTATTAATATTTCAAAAATTCGTTATAAAATTCTATCGTACGGCAACAGGGAATTTGCTTCAGAATGCGGTCAAAATAAAGTTTTTTTTGAGAAAATGGAAATTGTATTTCAGAATGCGTAAGTTGTGCTTCTGAAAACTTAAATTGTATTTCAGAAAACATGCATTGTATTACAGAAAATGTAATTATTCCAACGTTTCATTATGATAGAAATGTAAATTTTCCAAAATGTTGCTTGGTGATTCGATTCAGAGTTGAATTCATGAAAAACATTATTGAAATTCAATAATTTTAAAAATATATCATTTTTCTTCATGATTATAAAAAGTTTTTAAGAGTTTACGAATATCGTTTAAAACTATCCTTATTTTGTAGGTTTTGTAAAATGTATATTTCTTTGTCTAATTGAAGTTTATTAAAGTAGCATTTTAGCCAGGCGCTTGTAGTTATTACAATACATTCACTCGCACTATCAAGAAACACCCATTTCTTCCTGTGCATCTAAGAATTCCTGACAAAACACCTTGGGATATTGAAGATCTTGCAGAATTTTGCAAAGCCAAGACGGTATTATTTCCTACGCATTTCCTTTCTAATGTATTTTGTTTTAGCTTTGTCCTTACTTTTTATCAAGAGAATATTTAAAAGACTGTGAGTTGGTCTTCTGCCCATACAACTACATTCTTGATGAGAAAATTCGCGAATCTGTAAGTCATAGTAATTTGAAATATTTATTATTGAAATATTCGAGTTAGCAAGTGAGAAATTCATGTAGATGGTTATTCAGCAAAAACCTAACAACAATTTTATATTTGAACAAATTTTTATAAGCTCTGCATATATTTTATATCTAAAATATTAAACTTTATCACAACTAAGTTTCAAATTTATTTCAAAATCATTTGATATATTTAAGTAAGTGAAAATATAATTTATGAAATGTATGTATACAAAATAAATCGTTTAAAAATCTGGTGTGGTTGAAACTCAGACAGTGATTTGTATGGTTAAGCACACATTTGCCCAAACACGTTAGTACTGCATATATTTGTGTTGTTTTTTCTGGCTCTGTAGCTTATATTTATTGGTGTTTTTTTCATATTGGGGTACTATATTTGCACTATTCACAAAACAAATCAATTTAAATGAGGTTTTATCATACATTTTAGATAGGTGTGAAATTGAACAACCAAATATTGATATTTGACGAAGCTCATAACATTGAAGACGTGTGCCGAGACGCTGCTTCTGCGTTATTCGAACATGAAAAACTAGAGGATGTGAAAGAAGAACTCAATGAATTTAGTAACTATATTTTCATGGTGTTAAGTATTTTATATTTTTAGTTAATCGATACTTGAACAAAGAAAATCAATTCGCCCTACAAGTTTCACACCACTTGGTACTTGTTTCTCTTTTTTGTTTTGCCTTGCATGTTTCTCTGTTTTTACTTATTTCAATACTAGCTCTACATATGCATAATCTTTATAATGAAACATTATCATAATTAAGAACTGCCTACAATGTGGAAAGTTACATCTCTAATTGTTTCATTAGTGTCTAACTTTTGCACAATTTTAAAATTATTGCATGTATTCTTAAAACAGTTACCTCACATTAGTGGTATCGATAATCGTCCATAAAAATCAAATGGAGGCAGTGTTGGTCGATTTAAATCACTCGATTTAAATCATTGATTTAATTGTTTTGAAGTCATCGCCCTGATATGCGAATAAATTGGCAAACTCTGAATTTATTGTTTTGCATGTTTTTTATCTTCAGTTTATTTAAAATTGATTAAATGATTGTACTTCAAAAATTGTAGTATCAAAAGGATTTCTCATATTTACTTCCTTGGAAGATTGTCTGGGTAAAATTGAATTTTTTTAAATTTAAATCGGATTTTTTCCCATCACTGACTGGAGGTTGATTATGATGATGCTGATAATGATGGTTTCTGCAGAGTGTTTCTTATGCCACTGTTAGAGTAAGTGATTGTTAGCAAGAAAAGTTCCAAAATCATGCCACATCGCTAATTATCTCGGTGGTTGGATTTTTCCAAAATGTGACAGATCACGCGTGATCAATCACATAGTCTAACCGTAGCCTTGGCGGATTGCGTTATTTGTTTTCTCGGCTTGAAAACATTCCTCGGAAAGCTTTTATTCAAATAATAATTATATTTATTTATAAATTCTATACAATAAAGCATTGTTTATTCCATGCGGCTAATCTATTTCAAATTCTTTGTACTGTCGAAACAAAAATTTATACCATGAGGACAGATCGATCAAGAATATTCATGCCATGCGACAGATGGATTATTTTTCATTGATTTTTAATAGATAATTATGTATTGTGCAGGTTTAGCAAGATCGCGTGGTTCACGACTGATGGCAAAAGTGTAATTAGTCATCGACAGTGTTGTTGAAGTAGGTCGCTTGATAAATTATCACACACACTCCCACAAATATTGACTGTTTATGTTGGACCAATCTTTTCAATCACATACAGGCTCAACATGCGAACTACAAAGAAGAACTTGGGTCGTCTTCTGGTCAATAAACTATCCAAAATTTCGTTACCATCAAAGAAAGCGTGCCAAAGAAAGCTTCAGATGTCTACAATTGGATCCTCTAACCAGAATGTATTCTGATTTGGATCCAATTTCTGTACCAACTCTTAAAAAATATATGGGAAAGTTGGTTTAGAGGTTGAAAAGCGAATAACGGCGATGCTTCCCGAAAAGTTTGTTATCGCTATGGACGGATGGACGAAAAAATCTATTCATTTTCTTGGAGTGTTTGCAAGTTTTCTCGCTCGCAACGAGTTTGGTATGAAGAAGATTGTGTAACTGTTCTAAGGTACTGCAATGGTGCCAATAACATTGACGTCCAAGAAACAACTTCAGAATTTACCAGTTGTGTCATATGATACGTAACATCACGCCATGTTACAGACGTAATATGGTTTCATTATCTCCTTTCATTGAAATTCTGTAGCTATTTAAACACACACAAGTCAGGGTCTGTCAGAAATCTGTTACAACAAATTATTGGAACAACGAGTAAATTTGAAATTCCTGGTACAACTTGGGAAGAAACCTACAGAATGTTTAGAAATGCTTCAGAGTGTGTATGAAGATGACTGCATGCCACGCGCAAGAGTTTTCGAGTGGCATAAGCGTTTCAAAAGTGGCTGTGAGGATGTTGAAGATGACCCGAAGTCAGGACGACCTTCCACAACCAAAACTTCAGGCAACATCGACCGTGTGAATCGCATGATCAGCACCACCTTGAATGTCGAAGTCGACAATCAAGGTGGTGCTGATCACATTTTTTGATCGAAGAGGTCTTGTTCACTACGAATTCGTGCCGGAGGGGCAAACTGTGAATCAGCACTTCTACAAGGAAGTTCTGGCTCGGTTGTATGAGAGAGTCAGGCGCTGTAGACGCAATTTGTGTGAGAACCAATCATTGCTGCTCCATAACAATGCACCTGCACACACAGCCTTGAGTGTGCGGCATTTTTTGACCTCAAAACAGTTGACATGCTTGGAGCACCCACCGTATTCCCCAGATCTGGCTCCCTGTAATTTTTGGCTCTTCCCAAAAATGAAAGCTGTACTGACGGGTAGACATTTTGCATCTGTGGAAGACATCAAAGTTGCAGTGACGCAGCAGCTGAGGGACCTGAAGGCACAAGACTTTGTAGAGTGTTTCCATGGGTGGCAGCGCCGAATGATTAAGTGTGTTAACTGTGAGGGGGACTATTTCGAAGGTACAAATTAGTATTTTGTGTTCTACTTATAAATAAATGTTTTCTGAATAAAGTCTCGTTTCTTTTTTGTCACACCTCGTACATGTTTTTGCCCAGTTTAAACAATTTACAAACGCTGCTTACAAATCACAATTAATTGCAATTAATTGCAATAATTGATTGTACATTTTGAATAATTGCAATAATTGATTGCAAAGAACTTAATTGATTGCAAAACTTGCAATTAATTTTTTCGAACCCCTGAATATTAGGCTCTACTTCTATCATTAGCATGTGGAAATATGAATCTAATAAAAGTAGTTATTCTTAGAAACAATTTGCCATCGCATTTACTCCGAATAGAATTGGCTACATAAGCGTTGTTTTTATTTTCTACTCTAGAACTGAAAGTTGACGCGGGCGCTGTCTTCCGAATACATCCACAGTGTGCATATTAATTTCATTGGCGTCTTCACATATTTATATCGTCATTGTACGTTAGGTAGATATCAAAGTGTTTTAGCTGTCCGCTCAATAATTTTGTTTTTTGCTTATTGTATAATCTAGATTCTGAAATTACTTGTGGCAACGAAAATTGTGCACAATATCAATTAACTTGAGACCCCTAATCAAAATCCACATTTTGAAAAAATATAGAAATTCTGTTTTGGCCATAAATGTATTAATAATTCGTCTACTAATCGATTTTAACCAAAAATATTTGCTAAAAAAAGTCAATTTTGTAAGTCAAAGTCAACAAATTCACTTCTCAAATAAAACAACTAAAATTGAATAGCTTAACATATCAACATCTTTTGGGTACCAGAAAAACCAACACAAAAGTTTACCACATCATATAATTTGAAATTTGATTTTCTCAAAATATGATCTTTACGAATTTTGAAAGATCATAACTGTTCCCAGATGTATTGCTTAAATCTTGAACCAGAATCTAAGTAAAATAAATGTTGTTTAAGACAGGGCCGTATTCCTAAATAATTAACAAGGGGGCTCTTATCTTGAGTTTTGTATTTTTATGATATATTTTGGCCATAATTTATATTCTCTACAAATAAAATCCAAATCTCGAATACTAATATACATTACTGGAAATATGTATTCGACCACCTTGCTATTTTGAATCCAATATTCATTGGATAGAGTGTGCGTAAAATTATAACTAATTGTTACTTTGATTAAGAAAGGAAAATTTCTATGTCTAATTCCATAAAATATGTAGAATAACAATTGGTTATTAATTTTTAATCAAAATTAGAAAACGTGTATTGGAAAATTGTATTCGGCCATCTAAAAAATTTTATCAAATGAGCAAATCCGAAAAAAGTAATTTCAAAATAAGAAACTTAAATTAATAATTGATGCAATACAATCACTTAGCAACAAAATTGTCTCTTCTAATATTTTGTAGGGAGTCCATTTGACCGAATAACAGTTCAAGGCGATCAGGGATTGATGCAAAAAGTCTTTCAATTGAGTACTTTTTCAGGATGTTTCGCACAGTTCAGGCTGTCACGAGATGACCATCAGTCTATTCCTTGCGAAATTCCGCTGAAGTGAAGTCTTCCTGGGATTTCGCTTTGAAAAGCACATAAGAGCTGATTGGGAGGCTTTGGAAGTGTTCTTTGGTCTTCCGTACTTTGGCTTGGGGACAATGATGTTTTCAGAAGCAGAACTGAAACGTCTGATGATATCCCCGACAGCACTTCGAGGTCGCTCTACAAGTCGGGCTATATTACATTGACTCATCCCTTCCAAATTTTTGGAGATAATCAACTCGCGGATGGCAAGAGGTACGTGACCAGGCATCATACATGGCGAAGTAAGACTGTTACTAGACATTTTCAATATAAATAGACTGAAAAAAGCTCAACCAATGAAATTTTTTTACAGATTCTCTGATTTGGTCTGAAGTGGCCGAATACATTTTCCAAGAAAATATTAGCTAACCACTAACACTGTAGCATTTCTCCTTAAGATTTAAAGTAAACAGTGATAATTATGTCTAAAAATTGATGAATTCCTGTTTCTGCAACCCCAAATCTAATTATGATTGTTTATTAATATTGTTTTGAGAAAGGTGTTATGTATTTGTTATGGCTCTACCCAGACTCGTCGAATTTTATAAAAAAGGTAACCCAACCAATGAGTCTGCGTGGGTCGGATTAACTCGTTCCCAACCCTGCTCTATTATTTGTGTTTTCATATATATTAAGAAATACTCACATTAAGTGATGCATAAATTTACAATCTTCGATGCGTCACACAATGACTTCCGTCACATTTAGCGAAAATTAAGTTTTTAATTTTAACTTTCTTAAGTGCATTACTTTTGCTTGTAACATGCGTTGCTGTTACATTTCAATATTCAAGGAAATCCAATTAATATCTCTAATTGTGCCAATTATGACGTTTATATATTCGGATCATTTCTGTGAAAATATTTTTAACCTAAACTTCAGTTGTTCTACTTTTTTCATTTAGTGTCCTGAACACTTTTTGTTTTATTTCGACAAATCATGAGAATTGTATTTGTGATGTTTTAGATAACACAATGTATTAAAATATGTGAAGAATTCACGTCAGAACTTGTCGCTAGACGTAACGAAGAGGCTGTTAATGTTGCTGAAGCGCAAGTAGTTATTCGGCATTTGGATCATAATGGTATAAACGACCTTACGTTGAAGCAATTAAAGGTGCGTTTTAATACAATATTTATTCAGTATATATTAATCTGCGAGTATTCGTGTATTTGCATTCGACTAGTATTTAATCAAAAGTTTTAGTGGTAATAATCATGCATTGGATATCCATTTAATAGATATTCCATTTTTTATTGTTAAGGTTTACAATTGATCGATTTCTATTGGCCCGGTTTTACTATGAAGCTCAGATGCTTCGTGAAGCATCTCTTAGGCCCAGTAGAATAGCAAGCAGATTCAAATCTCTGCATGTCCGCCTAGTATGACTATCGTAATCAAACTGCGTGTCTTATATATATATATATATATATATATATATATTT